>JAMPIV010017678.1:79268-183431 GCA_024509875.1 Oreohelix idahoensis | reverse complement strand
CTAAACGAAGATTGCGTTTTTTGGTTCCTTGTATACCATAAACAAAAAAAAAAATTGGGGGTGGGGGTGGGTGGGGGGGGGGGTGTTTTGGGAGGAGAGAACCAAAAGTCGCTTAAATAGCCCCAAAAACACCAAAACAACTTTCGTTTCGGATTTATGATTCTGGGTTACCACCTGTAATATTAACAATACCACACAATTCAGTAAATTACTGATGATGAGGTAAAGAAAACCAAGACATAAATTCAAGCTTTCTTCTGCTGTAAGGATATCACTAGGTAGTTGTTTCTTTCTCGTACACAAAGGGCCATCTGGATACTACTTATTGAATGTTTTTTTCTACTTCCATTTTTTTGGGGGGGGTTTCTGTACAGCTTTAATCAACACCCACATCTTTCTAAGGTTTCTGTACAACATTCTGCGGTCCCTAACGGTTTACAATTACTTCGGGTCGTTAATGGTTACAATACTCCGGCTAGAACGGTACAATATTTCGGGTCCTAACATACCTTACTCCGGTCCTAATGGAACAAAATGGACAAATGTGCCTACTAATATATAAAATACTTGTGTTTCCTACAAGTACAATGCTGCCCATCCTAACAGTACAATACTTGTGAATTAATTAGTACATAGTAAAATACTTGTGTACTTTTAGAGAAATGACACTGCAATCGATGAATCATCAAGGCTAACTAGACTGCTGAATTTTGGCATCAACGTAAGACCAGCAGGGATGGGGACGTATGAGAGGACGCATCCGCCGTGTATACAACCATGCGCAATCAGGTACAATTAGCATTCATACTCTTTGACATTTGCTGAGGGAGACTGAGCACCTATGGGGTTTGCCCGGAGTGCAATGACATCGATTCTGAATTAACATTGTGTACTACATAGTAAAATAATTATATCCAACAGTACAATAATTATATCCCGGGTAGACAGTATGATATTTGTATCCTAAACAGTACAACTATATTTGTATCCTAACAGTTACGATATTTGTATCCTAACAGTACGATACTTAGTGTCCTAAACAGTGTGATACTTGTGTCCTAACAGTACGATTACTTGTGTCCTTAACATACAATACTTGTGTCCTAACAGTACAATACTTGTGTCCTATACAGTACAATACTTGTGTCCTAACAGTACGATACTTGTGTCCTAACAGTACAATACTTGTGTCCTAACAGTAGTTGTGTGTCCTACTAACAGTACAAAGCTGAAAGTATTATAGGCCTGTCCATTCTGTCATGTGTTAAACTCAATCTAGTTTAACTGAAATTAATATTTCAGAAATGTGAACCCCTGGAAGACAAGAGGACAAAGACGACATTTCTGCCCAAAACCCCAAGTGGACAGGGATACATGATGATGATGATGTCAGGTCAGCCTGATACCTAGGCCAACTTAATGAACTGATAAAACTGACAGGACAGAGTAAGACATGTGCCACAGTGACACGGGCAGGCATTAACGTGAGACAGCACCACAAACAGCACATGGTTTTTATCATCATGGCCACAAATAATATTACAAGTAAGCTTGACTTGATCACACAACCTTTCTCAGTGTCACACATAGATGAGTGCAGCTTGAGGCAGTGAGAGAGGGCAGGTGAGGTGATACTACACACACAGTGTTTATGAGTAAATTTTCATAACATGTATGTCGATATCAATACAGTTCGACATTTAGTTTATTTGTTTACATACATTGGCCTTGGTTACAGGAAGTGACGTCATTACTTTTTGGTGGGTCAAATGGCAGACGCCAAAGTTGCCATCTGGTGAGCTCAGCGTTCCTTTGATTCTGGGATTCGCTGTGTGTCTTTTCAAAGGTATTGGACGTATGTGTTCTCGGCTCCCTGAGTGTTAGAAAGATTTCTTGGTCATATTCCTGTATTCCATGTATTCCATATCTCTCTCTTCTCTTCTTTGAATCCTTAGAGCCGTTCGACCGTCAAAGCAGTCAGTGGCCATCACGCCTAGTGGCGTCTTGTAGGGCAAACAACAAATTGATTCCACTTAGCTCGGCTCGGTGGCCCATCCTTCGTACAGTGCCCCAACTCTGGTTCATTCTTTGCATCTCAGCCTCCACAGTCCTCCGCCAAGTTGTTTTTGGTCGGCCTCTCTTTCGCTTTCCTTCAGGGGTCCAAAGCATAGCTGTTCTTGTGATGGCATCGGGGTCTCTTCTGAGGACATGGCCAAACCCAGCTCCAGCGTTCTGCCAGCTATGATGAATGTGCATGTCCTCTTGCTTGCTACGAGTAAGCAGATCTTGGTTAGTGATGGTATTTCGGCCAAAAAGATTCGGTGAATTTTTCTTAGGCATGTTGTGTGAAAAGAGGACAATTTCGACATTTCCTTCTCTGTTAACTCTCCAGCATTCCGCACCATAGAGAAGCACAGAAAGCACACAGCTCTGATATAATCTTAATTTTGTGATTGTGCTGTATTGGGAGGACTTCCAGATGTTATTTAGGCTAAAGAAGGCTGTTCTTGCCTTATTCATTCTGATGTTGATGTCTTTGCCTGCCCCACCGTCTGGTGTTACTATGCTTCCTAGGTATGTGAAGGTATCTGTCTGTACCAAGATTGCTTAAATCCTTACTGATATGGGCTCAGGGTTGCTCACATTGAGCGTCATGACCTCAGACTTCTTTAGATTGATGTTCAAGCCCAACTGCTGGCTAAACTTATTAAGTCTATCCGTTTTTTTTGAATCCCTGGATGTTTAGTTGTGTGAATGTGCTAGCAGTGCAATGTCATCTGCATATTCCAAATCTTCCAGTGTAGAAAACATTGTCCATCTAATTCCTCTTGGACTGCCCTCTGTTGTCTGGCGCATCACCCAATCTATGACTGTCAACAATTAATTTCCAATCTCTGGATTATCCATATACCTCCATGTCGATAAGACCAGATATTTACACTGTAAGAGTATAATGATGTGTGACCTGATGAAAAGTGAGTTGAGGCATTTTATAATAAAAAAAATTGTATGGAAATGTCCTCGACATTGTTCCAGTACAAGACTGTATCGCGACGCTAGAGACTGTCTAGTCGAAAGCCATAAATAACCTAATGAGCATATCATCTATGAATTATAATTGGAGCTACGAGATGTCTTCTAATAAAATGTGTAAAATTGAATCGGTCCAATCCTGGCCTTTGGAATATCATTTATGTTGAAGTTTACGGAATCTTTGGGCGGGGACTGAAAAAGGACAATACCCCCTATTCAAAATTGGCACTTGAAGCTTGAAGCAGTGCCGATCCCATTATATAATAATCAAAAATATCTCAAGAAGTCTACTAGCCCAAAGATAAACCGTAACAATGGGGCCAAGCTAAAATCTTTGATCTAAAACTATGCGAAACGAACTATTTCAACTTGCGCGCAGTTGTATTTATAGCACATACTATGGAATTTTTTTAGACCACATAGATGGCGACTTTCATCTTTCGGCTAACCTGTGTGAAAGGTTGAATGAAAATTTTTGTGCAAAAGAAGCCCTACCCGATGTACAAAACCTCAAGGCTGAAGTATCATTCAGGAAAAAAGACTTTCCTGCAGTAAATACGAGGTTCACAGTTTTACGTTTGATGCCGAAGATAGCATATTTTTATGAAGATGAATTCGGACCATAAGCATAACTGTCCCCAAGTTGAAGTCACTGTTCGTGACTTCTAGGCCTGCACCTGGTCTACTCTGAATGATTTTGCATTGTTTCTTTGCTCAAAGTGGCGTGGAATCCAGGAGGAAAATTTTTTCTGGCATTACAGAGTAAGTATATTAATGGTGAACATACAGGCCCTGTGTTGCCCTTATGGTACTGTTTGCAGGGTTCATAGCAAATTTTCTTCAAGCATTTTCCAGGCTTTTTCCAGGTTTTTCCAGGTCCAGCACGTGATTTTCAAGGATGGGAGGGAAACTCTAATACTCTTCCTCATCTAATTTTCTCAGATATAATTATCACTTTGCTGATAGCAATCCGAGCATTACCGTCTCCCATTACCAAGGGTTGTTGCAGATTTCTTTAAAAAGAACAATTTTTTTTTTTTTTAAATCATAAAAGATTGAAAAACAGACATCTTTTCCAAGTTTTTAGTGAATTTGTTCAACATCAGCGCAATAAAATGTTAGTGACATGGATGGGTAATGAATAAAATAAGCTTGATTGACATATTGATTTAATGATTGACCACATATATAAACATAAAATGGCTAATAAAATTGGAATAAAATGTTTTTAAAAAAACACCACTATTTTTCGTGTTTGTCTTTTTTTTTAATGTATTCTGCGTCTGTGGCATCTGACAATGAGCGTTTGTAAATGTTTGAGTAGTTAAGTACCTCTAGTTGGAGTCTGAGCTGGCTTTTTGTTATTAACTGGGGTTGTAGCTGTAGGCCTCTGCAAGAGTCTTTGTCAACGATCCACGTTGATAATCCTTGACTGTGTGGTATAACTTGAAGCAGGGTATCAGGCATAGAGGTACATTGCAATCTGGGCAGTACATGCAAGTCTGGCTTCTGTTCCCTGCAGCCTTACACACTTTACAGTCTGGTTTGTACCTTGCCCTTTCATATTTATCAATGAAGTGGGTGCTCAGTAAGTCGTGTTGTTGTGACCTGAGGTTTTGAAGGTATCACATTGCATTGAAGAATAGCAGGTTCAATAAGTCACACTGACATCCTGATCTTTGCTTTGATCTTTTTGTTTTGTAGAGATGGAAGTGTTGGACGTTATGTGCCAATTGACCCGGACAGTTTCAACTAAGAAATGATATAAAAATAGGAACTGTTTGCGTAGGTGTAGCTTGCACCTAGTTGGCTGAAGTTTCCACACCTCCCATACTTTTGTTGTATGTTTCTGCAAGCACTGGCTTCTGAAATGTTCTGCCCTCAAGAATTTGTCGTTTTCTAACTGTCCTGTCTATTATATCATTAGAGTGAACAGTAGATACAAGGTTAAATCTTTTCGTATCATGCCAGGTGACTGCTGGCATGTCTTTATCTTCTGTCGCACAAAACACAGGATGGCCTTTTTCAATTTGAGTTGCTTTTTCTGCAGTGCTTCAGGAAAATGCTTCCTATTCTTAGCTACTGTTCCAAATGCACCAATCTGAATTTCTTTCAGGTCTTGAAATAAAGTTGAAGGCTGAATAAAGAAACTACCCCAGAAGAGAATCATGTCCCGTGTTGTAGCATATGATAATTTGAATTTTTTTCAAAACTATGGTGACTTTTCACTGAAAAAAAAGAGTCCAAATAATCTCAGCTCTGAACAGTTTTTTCACTGGTCACAAATAATGTCACAATCTGTAGGTCTCCTGAGATAAAATGGTAGTTTAAAACGTCGCAAATAAAAAAGGGCTACACAAATAAAACTAATATGAGTAGGCCTCTAAGCTATGTATAGTTTACCTAATTCATTCAAATTTAAACGCATACATAATTACAGTCCAAACAATATTGAAACTAGAACAAAAGGTAATATATACATCGTAATATGGGAGGGTGATACTTATATGACAGTGAAAAATCTATCTGGCAATATGTAAACTGTTAGGACCTTTTAATTTCAATACCCCCCCCCCCCCCCCCACCCCCCCCCCCCGGAAACTATGACAAGGGCATCTTAAATTTAGAACAGTAAGAAGTAAAATCTTTCAACCTTCCCTCCAGTCTATTTACATAGGAAAAATTCCCTGTCAAAATTGGAAAGTGGTACCACGCACAGTAGCCATGTAGCGATCTGCATGCTAGTGCAAATGTGGTAGTGTATGGTTTCGAGTTAACGAGGAGGGTACATCCATCTTTATGTTCCTGAAGAGTTGAACCCAATATACCAGGAAGATAATTAAATTCATATATGGCCCTTCAACTTGTACATTCCTGGACAAACTCCTTTATAGAGATACAACCAATTTCAGGCTGCCTTCTTGCTTTCTTTAAAACATCCTTTGTTGACCGTTTGAAAAGTGGTTTGTGTTGAAGAATAGAACATTAAAAAATTAAGAAAACAAGGGAAAAGGAAACAAATTTTAATTGAAGTTGGGAATTTAACACCCAGGGTTTTCTCGCTTCCATGCTTCTTGATTGATAATTAACCTCCACACCATACATTGTGCCCTGGAGAATGGGAACTGATGTTGTCAAAGTAATAAGGACGCCACATATTTTTAATGAGTTTATACTGTAATGGTGTTTGTCTAAAATTCCATGTAAGCTGTGGTGTTAACATCTTGTTACCTGCCTTAATTTGGATTTGGTTCCACTTTAAGATGCCTGACAGGGTTACAAATCCAAAATGATAGTAGTAGCTGCAATGAATTACTGGGGCCCAAAAGTAGGAGCAAAGAATTAGTAACACCAAAACCTACTACACATGCCATTAGAGAGCAAACTAAGGAGGGTTTGGCCAAGGATGTGGCTTACTCCATCCTGCGTACATTTGAAGCCACACAAAACTTCATCACTAATGTAGAACTGGCGACAAAAACCAGACAAGATGCCTGGTGGGAACAAGAGTTGAGATGGAGAACGCTTGGAGATGGGTAGGAACACACTGAGTAAAACCTGTTGAGGAAACCAGACAGTCCTTGTTCTGTAATCCCCAAGGTAAAGAAGGTGTAGATGGCGAGACCAAAGACAACATGGAGAGAGAGAACTGGAGACAGGACATGAAGGAAATGAAGAAGACTTGAAAAGACCTTGAGTTGATGGCATGGGACAGGCAGACGTGGCAAGTTTCCTGAAGGCTTATGCTCGCTTGGGGAGCTGAAGGTCGATGATGATCATGAATATGATGAGATGAATATGAATACTGATTTATAAAAAAGCACACAAGGAAATTATAAACAGCTGATTTCTTCTAAAACAAATTTTTTAAAAATTCTGCACAAAACAAGAAATGAATCATACATGTACCATATCTAAGCAATCTTTATCGTTAACGTACTGTAATACCTACAAGGGAGACACGCGTTGACAGGATGAGCAGAGGTAAAGTGAAACATATTCTTCCAGCTATGCAGTCACATCTGCTTCTTCTTCTGTAGCTTGCATTCATTCATCATCTCCTCTATTTGGGGCAGATTTTTCATATTCTGTAGCATTCAAATGTTGAGTGATTTCATTAAATAATTGGCTTTCAACTTCTGATGCAGAAAACTCAGAATATGGATGGGCCGCAACATAGCAGCCTGTCGCTCTTCTTTTCAGCTGTAAATCCTGAAATTGTTTTTTCACAAATATGTATCGTCTGAACTTCTTAAAGTTCAAATTTCAGTTCTGAGGTAGTATAAAATCAACTATACTGTTCGTGATCTATATCAATTGACCATTGTAGCCTCTGTCAGTTGTAAACTGACTCTGGGGATATTGCACCCTTGAGATGATAACCATCAGCTGCTTTTTTTAGGTGTTCCTTTCAGCATGTTCTTTTCTCCTTCTGCTTGTTGTAAAAGATTCTCAATGATATAGTGGATAAAATAGTCGCAAGATGGGTTCACAGCTGCTGAACCCCAGTGTTGCGAGTGGCAGAAGTAAATATCAGGAATAATAATTCACAAGATGCAGCAATCCTTTAAAACAAAAAAAAAAATTGATAACATGGACACCTGTTAAACATATATGAGAAGAAAAACGATGTCAGTTAACAATGTTCACACTCCCAAACAAGAAACAAAATCGCACGGTGAAACTGAATGGACATGAGCTGTTGCAAGAAATGAGTCCCACACACCTTGGAATCCCACTGAACAGCAAACTAGCTTGGGAAAATCAAAATTGATAAGTGCAAGCAAAAAGCTAGACAGATTTATTCCTATTTAAAAAAAAAAACTAATATAAAACTACTTAGAGTGCAGACGTTTAACAATTGAAACCGTTGTTACAAGTACAGGAGGCCCTCGATATAAAGTTGTCTTTATAGTTATGTTCCTAAAAAGCACGACTTATAACGGAAACAACATATATCAGATATCCAATTTCCCATTGAACTAATGTATTATGATGGAAGATATGTTCCAGACCAACAAAAGAATTCGAAGTTAAATGGGCAGTGTAGAGGATATGAATAGGAAATATTTATTTTATTGTACACTTAACTGTAATACTTTTCTTCTTTGATCCTTAGCCGCTGACCGTTAAAGCAGTCAGTGGCCATTACGCCTGGTGGCATCTTGTAGGGCAACAATAAATTGATTCCACTTTGCTCCATTGGTGGAAATTCTTCGTACAGTGCCCCAACTCTGGTTCATTCTTTGCATCTCAGCCTCCACAGTCCTCCGCCAAGTTGTTTTTGGTCGGCCTCTCTTTCATTTTCCTTCAGGGGTCCATAGCATAGCTGTCCTTGTGATGGCATCGGGGTCTCTTCTGAGGACATGGCCAACCCAGCTCCAGCGTCTGCCAGCTATGATGGTGTGCATGTCCTCTTGCTTGCTCCGAGTAAGCAGATCTTGGTTGGTGATGGTATTCGGCCAAAAGATTCGGTGAATTTTTCTTAGGCATGTTGTGTGAAAAGAGGACAATTTCGACATTTCCTTCTCTGTAACTCTCCAGCATTCCGCTCCATAGAGAAGCACAGAAAGCACACAGCTCTGATATAATCTTAATTTTGTGCTTGTGCTGTATTGAGAGGACTTCCAGATGTTGTTTAGGCTAAAAAGGCTGTTCTTGCCTTATTCATTCTGATGTTGATGTCTTTGCCTGCCCCGCCGTCTGGTGTTACTATGCATCCTAGGTATGTGAAGGTGTCTGTCTGTACCAGTTGCTGATCCTTTACTGATATGGGCTCAGGGTTGCTCACATTGAGCGCCATGACCTCTGACTTCTTTACATTGATGTTCAAGCCCCCTGCTGGCTATACTTATTAAGCCTATCCATTTTTTCCTGGATGTGTTGATGTGAATGTGCTAGTAGTGCAATGTCATCTGCATATTCCAGATCTTCCAATGTAGAAAATGTAGTCCATCTTATTCCTCTTGGACTGCCCTCTGTTGTCTGGCGCATCACCCAATCTATGACTGTTAAAAATAGAGTGGTTGATAAGGGACATCCCTGTCGTACTCCTGTCTTCACCTCAAAGGTTAGTTGCTCTGCCCAACACTACACGTAAAGTTGGCATAGAGGCTTTTTATGATTGACACTATGCAGCTTGGAATTCCATAAGCCCTCAGTATTTTCCATAAACTGTCCCTATGTATGCTGTCAAAAGCCTTTTCAAAATCAACGAAAATGTAATGTAACAGCTGTCTTTGCCATTCTGAGCACTGCTCTATAAATGTTCCTGAAGAGTGGGAATATATGATCCTAACATCTTCTGTTCTTTTCTAAATCCTGCTTGTTCTTTCCTCAGTTTGTGGTCTACATGGCTTTTGAAATTCTCTGTATAATTATCCTACCTAGTTATTTTTGCTGGGAACTGAGAGAAGAAGTGCTTTCCACTCTCCAATTATTGCAGTCTGAAAGATATCCTTTCATGGGGCAAATTTGAACCATTATTCCTTTGTTCCACTCTGATGGTGTTGTCCCCCATTTTTCAGACTGTGATGCAAATAGTGCGTTCTAATATTTCTGCTGCGAGCCTTCAGGGTCCCTGTCCTAAATAGCTTCTGCATTTTAAGTTATCATGGGGCCAGGAGCTTTTCCGTTCTTTAACCCTTTGTTTTGCTGTGATGATTTCTCTCTTTTTGTGGAATGTCTGTAATTTACATCTAGATCGTTTTCAGCTTCAGGGAACATTCAATTGTGTCTCAGGTGGTTCTTGTTCAGAGTTTTTTCTGAAGTGCTCTGCCTCTAGTTTCCTGTCCCTCTGATGTCGTGATGAAGATTTCCTTTGATTATCTCATACTAATGTAATATTGTTTGCACTTCGTTTTACGCTGATGATTTAAGTTAGTTTGTATTACTGTGCTTTGTTCATATACTCAGTGCTGGCATCTTCTGCCTGTCTTGTAGATGTTCTAGGAAATTCCTTTTGTTGGCTCGGGTTTGGCGTCTAACTTCCTTGTCCAGCTGACTGTACTGTTCACTATATAGTTGCTTTAACCTGGGGGGACTTCGCTTCTGTTTTCTTTCTTTTCATTTCCTTTCTCAGTGTTATGGTGTTTAATGTTTCTGGTGTTATCCAGTCTTGCTTCTTCCTTTCCTGGAATCCCAAGCATGATTTGCTGCTTTCCTTATATATTGTTGAAATGGTGTTGAATTTCTGGTCTATATCATCAGTCAATGTCTTTTCCTGACTTTTGGCAAATTGATATCGTTTCTTTATGTCAGCCGCAAAAGCTTTTCTGGTAAGGGGGTCCTTCAATTTACTGATGTCAAACCTTTTCTGTGTAGTTACAGTTGGTCCAGCCCTTCTTAGTTTCACTTTCAGTTTTGCTACTACTAAATGGTGATCACTTCCCACATCTGCACCTCTTCTTACCTTCACATCTTGTAATGCACGTCTCCATCTACCGTTAATCATGATATGGTCTATCTGGTTTCTGTCCCGACCATTTGGCGCTTTGCCAGTTAATTTGTGAATTTTCTTTATGTGGGGACAAGTGTTCCTCCAATAACACAGGTTGTTAATTACTACCGAAAACGTATTAAATTATCCACAATTTCGTTTGCTGTTTCCGCTGCCGCATTTTTTCCCCATTACTCTCTCATTATATGTATTGTGTATACCAACTTTCGCATTTGAGTGTATCTCCATTACTATAATGAGTTAATTTTTGGGTATAAAGATCTTATTCTAGGTGTTGGCTGTTCCATTACTTTCTGCAGTTGTTGAATAGAATTCATCCTTGACTTCTTCATCGCTGTCATTCGTTGGTGCGTAGCATTGTATTATTGTAGAATTGGTGAATCTACCTCTTTAATGCTTAATCTTTTTCAGTCTAGTTGATGATGGTTTTTCCATTACAGTAATGTAATATCTATTCCCTTTCATGTAGAATAAATGGCAACCCCTTCCTTGTGCTCGTCCATACTCTCAGTCCGAGAGTACATTACTAGTTTTCTCCCTGTTTGCTGTTTTTAACTTGTCCTGCCCATTTCCATCTGCTCTCAGCTTATCCTAGGAATGTATAACCTAATTAGTTTCCTCATTTCTGCCGTGATCTGTTTTAGTTTACCAGTCTCATTTCATTGTCCTGAACATTCAAAAATGCCTATTCTTGAAATACATGTCCTTGCAGTCCAGGTATGGCTCGTTTTCCCGGGTCAGAGGATTCCTTGTCGGCTTTCAACTACTGACCAGTTTCAATAAGAACGCTAAGTCTCCGGGTGGTCCGTCTACCTCGCCAAGCACCAAAGTTTGTTTTTATACGTTGATGTTTCTTGTAACTTCAATTTTTTTATTTTACTTAGACAGGGGTGGTCAGCCCAATGCTAAAAACCCCCAACCGGGAGGGACCCGGGTGTCTGCTTAAGTCTGAACCATGGCCCGCGCCAAACCTGGCCAGCTTGGTAGAACCTCCACCGGAGTAAAACACCCAGCCTGGCATAGCTCCTGGGGGGGTAATCAAGGTACGCGCCAAGCCGCCATACCTCCGAACAAGGTAATGACTCCGGTGATGACAGTAACAGTAATACGAGGGGCGAATTTTTAGAAAGTAATTGCTACATACATCGTTTTAAAAAATCCAGGAGCTGATAAATATTCATAAAAGCCTGAATTTATACACAAAATGATACATGGATATGTTACAAATTGTAAACATCAAGGGCACTTTGAATTTGCTGAAAACTGTCGCTGAGTTCCATGCTACTACAGTGGATAAGATTGTTTGCGGTTGCGGAAATAATTAACAATAAAGTGGGTAAGGTGTTTAACTTTATTCTGGTCAGGAAAAAGGATGTGGGTGGGTTGATAGTCAAAAATGTTGGATGAGATATGACAAACTTTACATTAGTAAAAATCGTGATGTTACCTTAAAAAAATGTGTTTAGGGCAGTGTGATGAAAAATTTTGTTGGAATGCCTGGTAATATTTAGATGCAAGGTGGAAAAAAAAGGAATAAAATTTCTTTGGGGTTAAAGGAGAAAATGGGTAAGTAGTGGTCCCAAGTCTTCCATAAGTGTCTCGGATTTAACATTTAACAGGGTATGGTGAATGTATGAATGTTAATAGATAAAAAAAAAAAAAAAGGTAAGGAAATGGGATAGATGGATTTAAATGTTGAAAAGAGGTTGAATATGTTAAGGTTATGATGGGTTACTTGAACTTTGTTCATCCTTGTTAAAACTAATGAGGTAGCAGGGGTTACATGAAGCGGAACCCACCAAACTAAAAAATCGGCATCTGTGAATCCTTACAAAAAAAAAAAAAATAGTGACTGTTCGGTCCGTTGAATGGATTTGGCTAATTGTTGGACTGCCAGTGGACAACGGGGTCGGTCCTGGAGAGGTGTGGTGAAATAGGGCAATCTGAAATAAATAAAATTGTAAGTTCGGTAAAAAATGTTGAGATGTTCCAGGGGTACATAGAGGAGGGGGGGGAAAAAGTTTTAAGTCTATGGATGTTAAACTAGGATCTGCATTCGCTAGTTTTTCGAGGGCATTGGGCCGAATGTTTCTGTCTTCCGGAAAATACTTTGTTGATTGTTAAAAAAACAGATGTTGAAGAATATTACGTGGGAGCTAGGGGGGGTGGGTGTAGGATGGGTTTGTTTAGAGCATTTAGCCCGAGTTGGGTAATGTTAGGTCTGTAAATTAAGATTGTGAAAATCAGGTTGGTTAAGAGGTATACGAGGGGCAGAGTGTTGTAACTTCTTGCCAAATTCTGTGGGTTTAAATAAGGAATCGTAGGGGAGATGAGGAATGGCCTGAAAAAAAAAAAGGGTTGTCTAACGTGCAATATGAGTTAAGCTCAAGTCTTCTTGTGGTGCATTCCTTCTATTGTAAAACATGCTGGTGTGGTATTTAAAGGTGGATTGCCCTGCTGATGGGTGACGTATTTTTCCCTTGCGTAGGCATTAAAAAATGATGTTTTTGGAGTATTTCCTACAACGTTCGTGGATTAAAACCCATGTGTGGAGTTATTGTAATGTTGGAGCTGCTAATATGGGTACCCCTCCCTCTCTTAGAAAGGCGACAATTTCTACAACTGGTGCAGGTTAAATGTGTAAGATGTGCCTCTGGTTTAAGGAAATTCGTGGCAAAGATAGTTGTGCACGTGCCAGCTTCGTGGGGGGAGTTAAAGATCTGTCTTATTTTCCAGTAAAAAACTGAAAGCTAATATATGAGGTTTCCTTGGGATGGTTTGACGTAAAAGGACCATGAGGTGTGGTGGAAAAGGTAATGTGAGGAAGGTCAATTGAACTGTCTTATTTTTTTTATTATTTTAAAACCCCAGTGGCGTAATGAACTCTGTGTGGATATTAGGTAGCGTTTCAGGTCACCTAGTTAAACAAGGAATGGGGTGGAATAGTATGGAGTCCTTGTAGAAGTATGTTGGGGTAAAGCTTGGAAAAAAGTTGCTGGAATGGGGGTGGTCAAGAGGAAGTATAGAGTGGGAAAAGTATTTGTTGTTGGGAAAAAGTATAAAAAAATATAAAAAAAATGTGTTATGTCAAGTGTAAAACGTAAAGTGGTGGGAAAGGTGAAGTGAAAAAACAATGGATATGGGGTTCCTTTTAGGGGTGGTCTTGGTGAATTCCTTTAGTTGGTAACTGTAGAAGACGCAATAAGTGGAGGAGAATCGTAAGGTGGGTACTTGTAGGGCAGCAAAAAAGTGTTTCCACCTTGTAATGGTCGGCGGTGCCATTCCTGTATATAATTTGCCCAGCTCTGATTTCATTCTTTGGCGATCTCGGCATGTAAATTTCTTTGCCCAATGTGTAAGTTTGAGAAGTAAGGTTCGGGCGTTTAAGATTGAGGACTTATAGTCCTAAATTAATCAACGGCCATGGGATTGGCAAAAAAACAGAATGATCAGGTGGTGCAAAATTAATAATGTAAAACGGGCGAGTAAACTACGATCAATGGTGGAATAATAGAATCATTAAACTGGACGGGATCATGGGTTAAAAGAAACTGTAGAAGAAGTACGATGGTGGAGACGGTTGAAAGAAAAAGGGCTGAGGGAAAAAAAACTTGAAAAAATTAAAAAAAACATAAATAAAATGAAAACAAATTAAACGTGAAAAAAAAAAAAAGAAAATGTTGATGGTAGCAGAATGGATTAGACTAGGTGGGTTGTTCTAAAAAAGGCCCAAAAAAATGTAAAAAGGTCAAAAATTGGGAAGGCAATGGGATGAGGGGGGTACTGACCAAGATTAGGGTTGATGTTGAGTTCAAGTGTAGTAGGAAGAAACCTACTTGTGACAAATGAAAAAGAAAAATAAGTTTCCAGTAGTTGTTGTACTAAAAAATGCAATGGAAAAAAAAAAGTGGAGTGGGTATTAAAAAACAAGTTGAGTGAATTTAGACGAAAAAGGGATTCTAGGATGGTCAACTGGGGATCAGTAAAAGAAATGGTAAAACAAAAGCACGCCAGAAAAAAAAAGATTGCGGAAAAATATGTTTTGGTGTGTAAAAAACATGAAAGCTCTGAAAAACCATAAAAAATAAAAGACAAAAGTGGGTAGGAGTTAAAAAAAAAAAATGAATAGGTGAATGATAGAAAATGTAAAGTGAATACATAAAGAAACAAAAGAAAAAAAAAAAAAGAGCGTGTTATTAGATTGGAGATTAAAATTAGTCCAAAGGGGTCAAAAAGGTTGGGGGAAGTGGGGGGGGAGTGGAGACCCTTAGTATTGTGGGAAAGAACTGGAAAATGGGGATGAGTGTTTAGTAAGCTGTATGCATAGGTAAAGGCACTCGTAAAAGGTTGAAAAAATCAGCACAATCGAGATGCTATTGCAGTCTGCTAAATTTCAAAATCCACGGACAAGCTACAAAAAAAAAATGGAAGGAAAAAGGTGATGGCGTTATACAACAGGGATGGGTTGTGTCCAAAAAACTTAAATGACCCCGCAAATTTCCAACTGAAAACTGGCCACTGCAGATTACTGGGCCATTTCCGAGATATAAGGGAGACTCAGCCAAAAAGGTAATTCTCCGAAAAAAAACTGGAATACATTACCCTGCGAACATCAGTCCTCACAATAAACTGCCCAACTCAAAACGAAATAAAAGTGCTTTGTCCAGCATCTACTTCTGTTCCCATCTTTAATATATAAGAAGACTGAGAGGTAATTTCTAGGGCCGAAAGTCCAAGTTTTCCACAATGGAGTTATTTTAAAAATGTATTTATAGTATGAAACCAAGGGCTTTAAAGAGAATAGATTGTTTGAACCCTGTTTCCTCAGCCACCATTTAAAAAAAAAAAAAAAAGAAAAACAAGAATGCAAGCTACCCATTTCCTATTGGTCAAACAGGGAAGAGTTCCACCTGTAAAAAAACGTCTTGGTAATTCAGCCAAAAGACAGTTGTCCTCGATCTTCTTTTATATTTAATTCATTGGGCTGGAATGGTGGCTAAGATTAAACATTAGATAATGTTAATATTAAACATTCAAGATCAGAAAGTGGAAAACCATTCTAAGCGGTATTAGATTAAGCAACTAGCGCATTGGGACTGATGTCATAATGATAGAACTTGCATATGCATATTGTATCCTTCATGCTAAGCGTAGGGGGTGCTATGGGCCACCCATAAAAGCCGAATAAAAAAAAATCAAAAAATCACATCTGTTTCAGAAACATGGTTCTCAAAGTACACCACTGTTATAAGCTCCTGTTAAAATGAGCCTCATATTCCTAGGCAGTCAAAAAATTAAGTCAATAACATTTACAAAACTTATTCTGACTATATTCAATTTTTTAATGCATCAGGGAAGTAACTCATGGAATTGTAGTCACTTCTTATTTCTAAAACTAGTTGTCTAATCGTGTAGCTACTAAAGTCCTGAATTAGTTGAATAAGTTTGCCGATAGTTTTGTGTGAACGATTTTGAGTCATGTCCATATATGGAGCGCTCAGATCGCCAGTTCTTTGAAAACAGTTGGCAATCGCAATGTTTCAAGATTCATTTCCTTTTAAGGTAAAAAGGGTCTTTAGTCGAACATCGTAGAACATTCTTCGTTTCGTAAATTTGGCTGAGTTGTATTCGATTCGCGTGTTCTGCGCATGTCTCTTTTTGTGGCGTTGTTTAAAACAATTTCCGCCCAGGTGAGTTTGAGCAGAAAGCTGATAAGGCGAGACGTAGCTATGGGCTAGCGTCTTCGCTTAGATTATTCAGGAAGGAGTCCTCATGATTGTTGTTCCTTTTTTGAGATGATATATCTCCATGTTATTCCTAATGCCTGGAGGCATATGTGAATTTGTGTATTAATTCCTGATGAACAGGTAAATGAATCCTTTTTTGCTGAAGTGACTTTATCGCCATCTTGTGATGTTGACTTTCGCTTAGCCTGCCTTATTATCAAGTCTATATATAGTTGACGAGTTTGCTCAGCTCACGATCCACTTGTATTGTCACGCATCGATTGATGTTCTGTCCTACGGATACTTGCTTCCTGAACTTTGTTGATGGATCTAGGTTTGATACCTTTGCTGTATAAGGAAACAAATAGAACGATAATGTGACGCTCGAAAGACATGCCTGTCTTGTTGAGGTCAAAAATAGGAGACCAGGTTTTAATCTCCTAGCTGATATCTACTAGCTCTTATGGAAAGGGGAAGTTTACTACCTGACTACATGTAACAGCGGATTACGATATTCTAAAAAGGCACATTTGATGTACATTATTATGATGCTGTCTGCTGTGCCTGTTGAATCGACTACTTCGATGATACAATGACTGTTGTACGATACCCTGTGATGTTTTTCTACATAACGATGTCCATGCATTTTGTCATTGTGGCGTACACAATATATATTGCAAAATAAAACCCATCACTGCTGTTAAAAGCTTGATTGACTTCACGTACGTCGTGATTTGGTGTGACGTCCCATCCTGTTGGTAACTGTACTGTAGTATGACTGTGCTAACTAATTTACATTACACACATGTACTACCAGAACTAAAGTCACCATACTTTAAGCCTCATCCAGCACTACCTGCCCTTTGGCAACAGAAGTTTAATACTTACATCACACTTAAACCAGACTACAGTTACCACCAAGTTTTGCTACTACGTGCTTCAAATCATCCCTGGTGTCTGGAGGGTGGCACACTACTCTGCAAATGGATATCACATCAGACCACTATAAAGGCAGAAAATTACAGATTGATCACATATGGTGATAAACAAGAAGCAGATGAGATCATCATTGCACCCTGTAAAGGTATATAGAGGAGCAAAAAGTGGCATCAGATACAGAACATTTACACATATAATATAATATTACACAGCATTCGCCACGCAACAACGGGGTTGGAGGGACGGACAGCGAAGTCGGAATAGGGGTACAAAGGGCGGAGGGAGTTTTCATTGCATAGGGAGATGTGTGGAGATCAGGAGAGGTCGGATCCGGCGCGAAAGTGGGAGTCTTCGGGTCGAGTGTGGGGTCAGTCCTGTTGTGTGGCTCTGGGACATGGAGCGGCGGGGACGGCGGCCAGAAGGCTACAGACTTTCATGGGTGGGTGCTTGCGTGGAATAGAGGGATTGAAGTGGTGTGACAGGGTTGCCAAGAAGTGGACACAGATGACAAAAACTTAAAAGAAAGTATCAAAAGAACAAGAGAGAGAAGAAGACATTGAGGATTAGGCAAGAGAAAACCTGCAGAAGATGCTGCAGCCAAAGGAAATATGAGAGAAACTGTATAACAGCACAAAGAAGCTGACATGGAAATACAAGCCAACAAGTTGGCCTCATAAAAGACAGAGGTAATGGAAAAACTGCTCATGCAATATACAAGAGCAAATGAAGAGGTGGACAAATATTTGAGGACCTTCTCAATAGACCAGCTCACAAAACTCCCCGGACATCCAGCCAGCAGAAGAAGAGGACTTGGCTACAAAATTAAACGGTGAAAGCTCCCAACGAAGGAAAGAATAAAGAAAGCCATAAAGCTTCTAAGAGATGGAAAGTCATCCCCTAGGAGACCTGATAATGCATTCCAGCAAGGCCTTCAAAGTGCAGATATCAACACACCGCCTAGCTGTTGCATATAATCACACTATACTTGGTGCCAAGTCTGGGCAAACCAAGAAATACCAGCAGAATGGAAGGAAGGATCATTGGCGAAAGTTTCATAAGAAAGGAAATTTAAAAGAGTGCACAAGTTATAGAGGAATAATGTTACTATCAGTGCCAGGAAAAGTATTAAACAGGATTATCCTTGAGAGATTAAAAGAGTCCATAGACAAGAATCTTAGAGATGAACAAGCAGGTTTTCGACAAAACAGATCATGTACAGACCAGATAGCCACTTTGAGAATATATTATACATAAGTCTGGAATGGAATTCACCACTATACATCGGATTTGTGGACTACGAAAAGGCATTTGATAGTGTAGACAGAGAATCACTTTGGAAATTGATGAAGCATTATGGAGTTCCCCTGAAGATCATTAATTTAATAAAGAAAACACATGAAGACACGACATGCAGAGTTCTTCATGAAGGATAGCTTACAGAACCATTTGGTATAAGAACAGGAGTGCGACAGGGATGCCTCTTGTCTCCATTTCTGTTCTTACTAGCAATAGACTGGGTTATGAGAACATCAACAACACACAACAGAAACGGAATAACCGTAATCAGATGCAGGACAAATTGAAAACACTCGATGAGAGAGGTCACAGCAATTGGGTCTGAAAATACACAGGTTGAAAAGACAAAGATTTATGAGAATAAAATGCAGGTAATGAAAACAGGGTTGAACTTGAAGAAGCACCAATACAAGATGTTAGAATCGTAACATCATATCTTGGCAGGCAATATAGCACAGAAGTTGGAGGGACAGACAGTGATATCAAAATAAGAATACAAAAAGCAAGGGAGTTTTCATTGCACTTGGGAAATGTATGGAGATCAAAAGAAAATCGGATCCAAAACATACACGAAAATAAGAGATCTTCAACTCAAATGTGAAGTCAGAGTCTTATTGGTATGGCTCGGAGACAATGAGAACAAACAAAGACAAACAACCAAAAAAGCTAGACTATTGCATAAATGGAGTGCTTTGCAGTAGAAATAAGAGGGATTAAAATGGTATGACAACTGGTGTACCACACTTGGAACTGATGACAAAGAACTAACAATGTGCCATGTGGAATGGCAAAGGAGATGAGAAGAAGAGCGAGGCAATGGATATGGATCACCGACACACTTGAGCGGAAACCTGTTGACTCGCCATTGACAAGGGCAGTCCTTGTATCTGGAACCCCCAGGGTGCTAATAAGAGGCAGAGAGTAGACCAAGAAGGCACACATGAGATGAGGGAGGGGCCTGGAAACGAGAGGTGAAAATGATAAGGAGGAAGTATTACTGTGGGAAATGAACTTGAGTATGATGGCACACGATGACAGGAGGACTCTGTCCCACACAGAGGACTTGTGCTATGTGTTTGTTTGAACGGCCTAAATGCTCCCTTTGGGAGTGGAGGGTTATGTGAATTAAAATTGTCCATAAAAACCCATATTCTAAATCATTGTTGCCTAGCTTGTAGTTTAAAGTGTGATAATTGAGTTTACGCGTACTTACATACATGGGCCAACCACCTCGTGACATAGAAAACCCTGTATCAGGTAGATGCCAGACCACTTTACAAAGATTGGCAATGAAGATGGATATGATACGGACTGACTGAAATAAAAACTGTATCAAATAGCAAATTTTGTGTGAATGTGTTGGCACAGAATGGGAAGGCCTAGGGGTGGGTGTGTGAGGCCTGGTGTGTGGTGTTTATGAAGGATTTTCCATTATGAGCAGTGGGCAGAATATGATGGCACTAGGCACTGGGGCCTTTTATGAAGTCAGGTCTACACTTAATGCTCTTAGGCAGCTGATGGGTGAACGAATAAATGTCTGTAGTTGTCATACTATACTTTTAAAAATAAAAAACATAGCTCTCACCATTTCAGAAACTATTATAACCACCTGGCTCGTAATTATGAACTAAGCAAAGACTAGTGAAATCCTGTGTTCAATAGAACCTTAAAAAAATCAGAACGGTCTGACGCCATAGGTTTTATAGAGGGGAATGGTTTACGATGAGCCTTGTGCATGGGATTATGCTAGCTCCAGGATGTAGACAATCTGTGAAAAATCTTCTTATGTTCACACTGTAACCAGAAAAAAATATTGGCTAAACCATATGTGTTCATGTGGCCATGTATTCACTTTTCTCTTTTATATGTTCTTTCTAATGTTGCCAAGCTTCCTGTTGATAGTTAAAGTACATGTTTTCTCCTCTCAACGACAATGCCCTGGGCTGGCAAGGTCATTTTCTTTAACATCTGGAGTTTTGTCTCATAGCAAATTGTGGGATTAGAAGATGGTCACTGCTCATCTTTAAAATTGTGCTATCCATTCATGTGATGATTCAGGGGTATCAGCTGTAACTGAAAGTGTTATACTCTGCTGATTCATGTTTTCTATAAATTGTCTAGAGAGCAAAAGTCATAAATATTGTTATCTCAACCTGTGAATACTGTTGGCAAATCTGATCTCAAACTGTGAATACTGTTGCCATATTTCTTTTATCAGGCAGCCTGTGAATGCTGTTAGTATGGCTATTCACAGCCAGTAAATGCTGTTAGTATATCTATTCACAGACAGTGAAATGATGTCAGTATAAATCTTATCTAAATACCATTTAGTGCTGTGTCAGTATATCATATCTGAGATAATCGAGGAAGTGGAGGGCAACTGGTACTGCGGTAAGAACGTGGAATACAATGGATGGGGTTTATTGTTGCCATGGGAAACGAAGATGGGTCCACAGCTATGCCTGTCTATTCATGGGGGGCCACCTTGGAGCAACATCAGATATGGCAACAATACTCTCCGGTCCTTTCCCTGGGTTTTTACCGCAGATATATCCGATGATGGCATGAGGTCTCACATATATGTCTGAAGACTGATTTACACCGCTTCATCCGACTTTGTGAACCCATCTTTCACCCAAACCATCCAGTTCAACCTCCCCTCGTCTCATATAAGTAAGACCGTGTTCAACTTCATTTGACTCATTACTATTATCAATCTACGATCGATCACGCGCCTTAATTACCAGTCCAGTATACTACAAGATAGTCGAAACATGATGCCCACAGATACCTTCCTGATGAATGAGATACTCATTCTCATCCTCGGCGCAGCTCGTCGTGACTCCATTCACTTTTTGCAGCTACCTCTCCGCCGTCACCCCGCGTATTATGTGTCCAAGGGAACGACGACTGACTTACCACATTACAGAGAAAATGAGATGTGGGGGATTTTCTTCCGTTAACAGACTTTATTCCAGAACATGTTCTCCACTTCCTAGCTCCTCCACACGTGTGCTCCCCATCTACCATCGGCTACTGGAGGACCTCAAAACTCCTCACCAATAAATCCATCATCGGATAGAGACAAAGTTAACTCTTGACCCATCTCACCTCGTCACAGTAGATCCTACAGTGTCGAAAGCAGAATCCTTTATCCTATGTTTACCGCTACCGCAGGTCCCTATCCTGTCAAGGCAGAGCACTCTGACCCCAAAAGAGTTATTCAGTGAAGTCGACTCATTTGGGTAGGACATATAGAGACGTTGTACTCTAGCACACTAGGAAGGATGATCGTCTTGTTCACAGCCAGTCACTCCAACGGAGTAATGTGCCACACACTATTGGCACACTACTCCTGTGGTCGGTTACCCGACTTGCAACACTAGTGCAGAGTATGTCATCTCAAGTATCCAACCCAGAAGGCTGTCCTTGCTCCTAAGGATGTAACGATCTTACAGCCATCACTAGTAAGGCTTATAGCCGTGTGCAATCGCTACGCCAATGTCATTTTATACGACGTATCATTATGTTAGACGACGTTGCTGCCAAAGAAACTTATTCCTATGGCACTTAACAGGCAAAGCAGACTTGGGGACAGGATGTCAGAGGTACCTAGCACTTAAATGACATCCCTCGACTACGCTACAAGATACCACACACCTTAGTTGCTATAACACTTTAATGGTCCTCTGACCACCAATGGTCCACATCGACATACCAGAGAGCAACATGGCTGAATCCACGATCGCTGGCTCCATCTGACACTGTTCGCAAGCCGACCGAACTCATGCTTGAGAACCGTCTTCTTCCACCCGCATGGGAGTGTCTAAAACGCAGGGAGTCCGGTTCTCTAATCAGCATAGTTTCAGCACAAAGACCTAGTAGTCTGGAGTGTCACGCGTCATCTCACTCTCTTGTGCTCTAATTTTTACTCTCTTTATCCACTGTCTTATACTAATACTGTGAACTGATTTGCTATGCCAGAGATAACATGTTAGTTTCATATTTACTAAGTTATTTATCTCCCTACTACATTTCTGTTCACCATTCTATTCTCGGCAGGCCCAATTTTCTCATCACCGTTGGGGTAATGGTTTATTTTCGCGGTTTCGTTTTTTAGTTTCTTCGTATATGCATTGTGTATACATCTCGTCAGGCGGAAGTTCATTTTTCTGTTGCAGGACCGAAAACCGGGCGCCGGAAGAACGCGTTGAGTGCTTCTATATAAGCAGACAAGCACGATTTTGAGATAGACATTTGCGAGTTGCTTGGCCTAGAACAGGGAAGTACCAGACAGTTTTTGATTTTATAGATTTAGTTTTTATGTTGTCTCTATCGTAGCATTCTCTTTCTTTCCTATTCCTGGACAGAAGTGCCTTGTAGAGCCGAGTAACGTAGGACTATTTTCTTTGTCTTTTTGTCCTCGTAAGGAGACGATATCAGCCTTATATTTTGCGGATTTTTTTATCAAACCCATCCCATAGATCTGAGCATAGTGAAAAATGGTCAGTATAGTTCATTACAGGAGTTAGCATCAAGGATATGGTATGTGAGAATGACTGTCATATAGTGTTATGCTCATATAGTGAATACTGTCAAGTATAGTTTATCCTGCAGACTAGTGAAGTGAAGGCAATGAGTCAATACATTTACCTCCGAGCCCATGCTACAGCACTCAGTAGAAAGGAAGGAACTAAGTGAATACTGTCAGTATAGTTTTTTTCTCAGATCAAGGTTGAATAATGTCAATATAGTTTATCTCAATAGATGAATACTGTCAGTATAGTTTTTCTCAAATAGTGAATACTCTCAGTATAGTGATTTATCACAGATAGTGTAATACTAGTCAGTATAGTTTAAGTCTCAAATAGGGAATACACTCAGTATAAGTATTATGCTCAGATAGTGAATACTGTCATATATTTATCTCACAAAGTGAAATACTGTCAGTACAGTAATAACTCAGGTAGTTAATACTGTTAGAAGTGAGTTAATCTCAGGTTAGTGAATACTGTCAGTATAGTTTATCTCAAGGTAGTGAATACTGGGGACATTACTGTCAGCAAAGTTTATCTCAGAATAGTGAATACTGTAAGTATCACGGTTTTCTCGAGGTATGTGAATTACTGGTCAGTTATAGTTTATCTCAGGAAGTGAATACTGTCAGCAAAGTTTATCTTCGAGATAGTGAATACTGTTAGTGATATATTATACTCAGGATGATGATGAATATACTGATCATTAAAGGTTTGACCTGGCAGTATAAACAGAATAATGTTCAGTATATCCTATCTCTCTAATGTGAATAATAGTCATTAACTCTTAATCTCAAACGAGTAAAGTTTAGTCAGTAATATCTCATGCCAACCTTTGTAATAAAATCAGTTAATATTCTCAAGTCAACCTTTGAATACTATTCGGTATATCTCATGTCAACCTATGAATACTATTCACACACAATAAAAATCTCATGTCAACTTTGCATACTACGATGAAAAACTCTCACAACATGGTCTAACGACTTTGAATACTATGCATACAATACTTAGTCGTAAAAATGACAAGACCTCTGAATTCTATCAGTAAAATGCTCCCTTGTCAATCCTATGACATATCTTACATATCAACATATCTTAGTCACGCAATCATCCGACATTAATCAGCAAAAACTCAGCTCAATACTTTTCAGCTGCCTGTGTTCCTCAACACAAATACACCACACACCCACTCGCTGTCCTGTGCCGTCTGTTACCGCCAAAACTATGTTCAGTTTATCGCGACTTTGCAGTAGGGCATATAAACCTCTTCTTGGATAATGTACTCCAACATTACTGTAAACCAACCAACTGAGATAAAGTAATGTTTATTGGCAATTGTAAAATTAAATACTGTTATTCCATTCCTGTTCTAGTTTACATATTGTATATCTGTTTGTTTCGAGTGTATTTCACACACTGTCAGAGGTAACAGTTCTTCATTTGCATACAGGCTAGTTATAACAAACGGCTAATTATCACCATAATATGTGTGGTATACCTTGGGTCTGTTGCTGTTAGGCCAAGGGTATGATTGTTGCGAAGAGGTGTGTAGTGAAAATGCAGTATCACTCCAAACGCCCCACGATAGCATCACGGTAGCAGAGTCATGGAGGTGTTAAACCGCCCTTGTGACCAGTTAAAAAATCAGTTTTATATACAGCCTACAAACACGGTCGACAAATAATCGTAAGACGGAAGATACAGGCATAGGTTAGCACAGGCAATGAAATAGTATGCATCACCAAAGAGAAGGATCCAAACATTATAATAAATGAATCACAATAATCGCATCAAGAAGAACTACTGGCACAACGCAGTGGCCAATAGTTATCGGCCCTGCAAATATATTTAGACGGTCTCATGCGCTTTTTAATTCATGTACCATACGACTACGGCTGACCCATTGCAGTACTATTAAATAATCAGGCCATGTAATATTTGACGTCTCATACGCGTCTTACTTCCATGTACGCATACGGACAGCTGACCGCATTGCAAGTACTAGTAAATAGATAGCGGCCTGTTAATATTTGACGACAGCAGCGCTCTTTAAGCAGCTTCCTAACAGCCTCCACAAAAATCGCTGGTAGGGTGCTGCAGTTCAATCATTCAATATGCAGGCGCTGACCAAACCTTGTCGCGGCCTCGGTAATATAAAGTCGAACATATCAAGCACTGTCTTTAATCCATCTAAAATACTGCTGATAAATAAATCAAGGCCTCATAATATAGAGAATCGATATCCACATTCAAGCCCTGTTGTGTTATCATGTGCGCTACACCCACCTTCGTAATAACACTGGGCAATTATATCTCTTCCATTCCACGAGAGGCCCCGATGGGGTACTAACAAACTCATTGCAAAAACTGTATGCTTATAAATAATTAGGGAGTATTCCTTAATTGTGACATAATCTTTATACACTGGCCTGTATACCTCAAAGGGACCGCAAGAAAGCATACCTCTCTTAAGCTAATCATCACATCTCATCTGGGATATCACACATAATATATCTCAGCATAAATGCATGTACACTGGTAGCGAAACATTGAAAAACACTTTACTACATCTGCTCCAGTGCAGCAAAACCGCCAGTACAACACTGACAACCAAAAACATTCTCCCCCATAATACACTTCGAAGGCAACCTTGCCACCAACTCAATCTACAAAAACCTGGGTCTAACTTTCCGAGACACTTTCGCTCAAACTGAAACAGTCTCAAAAATAAGCTTAGAACACTTAACTCAGAACTACATCGTAGTAACTAAACAGGCCACCAGAGTACAAGCATACTGACTGGCTCGATAAAGGATTCGACATGCGATACACTCATATATTGTTATTTTAATAAATTAACAGCCAAGAACCAACACTGTTTCCGAAGTGGTATAAATCATAATAATCTAATTGTACAGTCGCAGAGACTCATGTAACAGATTACTGCACCTTCGTCTTAAAAATATTTGAGCTACTTATCATTTTAAGACAGCCACCTAGACCCCTGGAGCGCGAAATAAAAGAAGAATAAGGTTAACATCCATTTTTTAATGAAAAAAGATCAAAGTGGGTGATTGAAGTTCTTGTAAAATCAGGAAAATTAATCCAACCTGTTAAGCCTCCAAATAGCTATACTAGTGTTCATATTGCCAACAAAATCAATGGAGGGCATATATAGTCAGGTAGACAGCGAGCAGAAAATGCAAAGCATGAAGCAGCATGGGCAACAAAATAGATACAGTCTAGAGTCTAAGCCAAAAAAGTCTGCTTTCAAGCAAAGTTAAGTCCTCATACGCAGATATATTATGTGAATAACCGTAAACAATATACATATTCAAGTATCATTACCTAAGTATGCAATGAATAAGATATACAAATTAGTCTTATCGCAAGAGAGATTGACAGTATAAATGTTTGTTACAACAAAGAAAGTATAAAACACAATATAACCACAAATTAGCTCAACCTGCGGCTACCGAAATATATCCAATGTTATAAGAACAATAGGACTGAAAGACTGAAATAAAAAAGAAATGAAAAGACTCAAAATTCCTAAGGACACAGTACAAAAGAAATAACACATGTAAGTCTGTAAAAAGAAAACTAGCTTAACGAACCCGCCGATGGATTAATATTCATCTCATAATAACCACTATAGTTGATCAAAAACGTATTAGTTGCGCAAAAAATACATATAGGTGATGACAAGCAAAGTAATAAGACACACAAAGTACAAGTGTATTGAACCATGTATTACGTATCTAACCAACATCACAAAAGCAAAAGCGCTGTACAGATGACAACGAATGCGACAATACTGACAACCTTTAAAACTAACCCACGTATTCTAAATACACAACTTATTCATGAAGTAAGCGGTCATCAACCATCAGACAACAATAGCACACAAAAAATAATAGGTCCAGTATTATAAAAAACACCTCGTCAACTAACGCGCACCAATCAAGCATTAAGTAAAAGAAAAAAACAACATTGGATGTCTAACATTCTCTATCTACTAGCGTCACAGTTCATACATTGGAATAAGACGTGACTATGTGAAATAAAATAAATAAAGCGCGTGCAGGGTACGGGAATCCTAGAAAAAAATTTTACGAATCATCTTTAGAAAACAGTTTCCCAAAAAGAGTAAAAAACAAAAATATTTCACCATGACGCTAACCCGGTTGAAATAAAAATGGTATTTTATAATTCTTTATTGTATTTTTGACTCTATTAAACATTACATTAATATACCAAACAATGTAATTAGCGCTTAGGGCAAAAATGTGTTGATATACAAAATTTCAGTAACAATACTTACAGGTAGCATAGACCACAAAATTATTACAGATAATCACTGCTGTGAAAATGATGCACTGTTTAAATTTCAAGAACAAAAAATCTATATTAATATAATTCCACACGGTGTTATAGTTCTTTCGAACAAAAAAAAAAAAAACTCATAAACCAATGTTAACAGAATTATGTTCTCGAACTTGTCAATACAAAACAAAAATAAAACCACTCTGATATAATCAATCACTATATTTTCTACACCTCAACTTCATATTTCGCACATCTATTATTATCCGTTTTTCATCAATCTTACATAATTTACATTCAGGCATGCTAAATCGCGTCACTTTAAATTAAATCATGACAACAAAAATCACAAGAAAAACATAGCTAAAGTCTCCGTTTGGCCCAGTTACACATGACTCTCTAAAGATGACTATCGTGCCACTAGGATCAAAGAGGATCCATACTTCTAGCATAATCTCTGATGTGTTGACTGCATATGGGCTACAAAGCTCACGGCATTTGCGCTTTACATTCATACCGTACAAGTCCGGAACCCCACGTCTTATTCCACATGTTACAAAAACACATCAATGCGTGTTATGGATGTACTCGCAAGCTCCTCCGTATGCGTCTATAGCTGCACGACAGGAACATAAATGTCAACCATGAATCTTGACCAAACTAGCATAGGATCTTCTCCACGTGGGGACTAGCGTTTTGTCGTAAATACTAATCAAGTCCCACATCTGCTTTTCATTTCTCCTCCTCAAAGCCTTACATGAGACAAGGTCACAGGTGGGCAATAATACGAGTATTCTTACACCTAACTAAGCGACTACATAATCTCACACAAAAAATATCAGTCGATATACAGCAATAATGTTACGGTGAATACATAATTGAAATTAATAGTTTGGCAGCTTCGTCTCGAAAACAAATCGCTACGAGCATACGCATATCAATAGTGTTGCATTAAACAGTGCAATAAAACAATGTAGATTCGACGCATTATCTTATATAAGAAAATTGCTGCCATAGGATCTTAAAACAAATCTATATAATTGTACATCTATAAATGATATATCGAAACGCATCCATATACCTAAATCTGCTGCCCATACAATGTTGAATAACAATGCCCATACATATAATTTGCTAGTCCAAGTGTTGACCAGTATCCTATAAACTTGGAGCAAGACTATACCTCTCATACAATCTCGGACAGAGTCCAATACGTTGAGCTGATCACCGGTTGTCAACTTGGTTACCAGCATACGAAACAATGTGGTCATACCTATCATCACGTCGTGTTAATTTAACCCCCATCCCCTGCGAGACAATAATGACTTTCATTTGCAAAGGCCTTTTGCGCGCTTGTCGTGCGACCTCACTAGTCGTACTCGCAAATGAACAAAAAATGCTATTATTAAATTCACAATGAGTACCGTGGGGTATTATAATAAAGCACTAATGTAAAAACCTCGAAATCGTAACTGTTACATTTACCTGCACATGACCTCCTGTACTTGCGATGTGGCTGTTCCGTAAGAACATGTAGCCCTTTTACTCTAATTCAACATAGCCTTCGCCTTGATACGATGTGAAAAACACCGTTCACAGGCACTCGCTTGATGGGGCAGACGGCCTGTGACTCGTCTATGCTCAAGTTAGAAGGTTCAAGTCTGCTATTGATGTCCTGAAATCTTCTATAAATCTTCTAGCACTGCTATACGGGACAATAAAGGCAGATACTGCTCTACAAAACGCCAATCAGATACAAGCATAGTTCCCATATAGAGATTCAGTGATTCACCACCGACTTTTTTATTATTATTGACCCTCGGAAGCCTTTGTGATAATCTTCAAGTATACTTTAGGCCTTTTGGATGCTCCCCATGTTAAGCCCAAGATCGCTATGTTCATTATTTATTTCGTACTTTTGATAAAAATATCTGCCAGATTCGTTTATTTGTTTGTCTTCATAGAGCTTATTATCCACAGCTGCAAACATTATCCCACAAATCTTTCATGTAATCATTTTTACGCATCCCACTTTACAAACCTTATCTCTCAGCAACCACTACATATCTTCATATCGCATTACACATCGGCTGAAGACTGTTTGACTGGTGTCTTGGAGAGATATTTGACAGATTACAATTTGCTTCAATTGACTGATCCTCCTTTATAATCCTGTTTAACGTAAGTCAATGTATTATGCTTTCCTGTCATGAGATATAGTATTTCTTCGTTCACTCTCGTGCATATGGCAGTCAGTGCTACATCAATGAATCAGTAATGAGACTAATACTAGATAATATCATCCTTAAAATGATTATACTACATAACCGGGTATTAGAGTATTACTTATGTTGGGACACCCCAGTACCTACTACGTCTCGATTCACCTTGTTAACTGTTTAACTTTATAGATAACTAATTCTAACTTCTTAGTAACAATTTTTAAGTCTTTCATTGAACATTAGACATCCACAATTCATCCATCCTTGGTCTTTATGCTGTACGAACCAGTATCATGCACTTGAATTCAAAGTAATAACTTCTCTGAAATTTCAATGTAGATTAACCTCCTACTATAATTGGCCTGCAGGTCCCGCCAGGAGACTGACATAATATTGCTCTAGAAACTAGATCAGCTGAGTATTGACGTCAATCTAGGAAAGTTATATCTGCCACGACAAAGTATTATCCGCTCACCAGCGTATGATGTTATATAGGCTACATACGAGATGTCTGTTGAAAACATTCGGTACTCAGACGTTTTTCTATAGTAACGTAAACATTATAACCGTCTTTCTGATCTAACTAAATATCAATCATGACAGTAAAACGTGCATTTTTACACCTAGAAATTATATCACGCTCAAAACCGTCCACATGCTTGCTCCTTTCCCTTAATCTCTGCGCTGAGTATTTCAATATTTTTAGCTGTACTCGAAATCCTGTTCACAGGCAACTGTTAAGCTATGTCACTAACTTTACCTGCGCATCGATTAATGATCAAAACTCTACATCTAGAATCCTAACACGCTAGTGATCGCGTAGAATCTTAAGTTCTAAATTATATCTTCACTCCATTTAATATAACATCTATGCGACACCATGTACTTTAATGTTAATACATCATTTCCCTTATCTTCGGCTGGAAAATTTACTTCCAGGTCTTCGCGTATGTTTACGAAATTCATCATATGTCTCCAATATATCATGTTAGCTCCCTCAACTCCATTTGGAAATCACAGTAACTAACATCCTCTGAATCCTTCAATACAAGAATTTACTGTCTACATGCCAACTAAGATCAAGAAGCGTCCGGATCTGAAGTAAGTACCTATCCACGGTCAAATTTTGTTAGATTCGGCTATCTAGTTTGCCATCAACACGAGTCATTCTTTCCTAGAAGTTGCTCTGGCTATTGTGTCCGGAGATTATATAGTTTTGGCTCTTCATGTTCGACAATATTTTCAAGTACACAGCTTCCCGACTAATATTACTCAATCCATTTACAAATGCCGAATTTAAATTTCAGTCACCTTAGGCCCCTCATGTTATTAATGATCCATGTTTGATTTATCCCGCATAAATCAAATTATCACCTATTTTAGTAACTGTATGCACCTTAGTAAATTTAAAAATAGCTTTAGACATAGGCAACACTTTCTAGAAATCTTTGCCCTTTCCTGATAGGCACGAAAGTTAATGTTTAAATGCCTTCTATTCTGCTCTTCATACCTTTAATACTCTCTCGTTTCGTGTTTCATCCAGAAGATAAGGGGGGGGGGGGGGGGGGGACTCCAGTGCGTTGTGTCGAAATCATTTTGAACATAAACATAGCACTATAGTCCTGTTCACAGCTCAATAATACTTTCGCAAAAATTAGGAGCACACAATATGCCGTATCAAAATTTACCAAAGTTCCTCGGCCATTTACCATATAGATTGCAAATATACTAACTTAAAGTGGTATCGTAATTAGCAAATATACCCAGGAGTGTTTCTGATACGCAAACACTGGGTGTAAATCATAAATACTAGTCATAAATCATACCATGTATCCTATTACTCTGTTAAAGTCGTGTTAGTCACCGATCTCAATCCCTTATCATCCTCGTACCCGTACTAGCCAATGCAGGACCGTTTACGTAACATAGGCAACTTATTATCTGTGAGGTGTACATAATCACTTGAGTTAACCATACGCGAATTAGTTGTAAAGAGCGACGCGGAGGTGATGTCCCAATGTTAACCAAGTCCCACTATATCAGTTGATATAATATGTCACCTATCTTATAAATATACACGTTATTAAATTTATACTGATCCCGATAAAAAATTCACACAATATTTACCCGTATTAACAATAGCTCAGCAATAGAGCAATCGATAATCCGCCATTTCAAGTATTGCAAATATAATTTAATCTACGTATAATACCATATTAGCAATTTTGTACCTTGTGCATTGAACCTGACGTAAAAAAAAAACTCGGATTAATGTAGAAAATGCGCGTGTCGATACCTTTCTAATATACAATTTGATGAAGTCAATATTATGTGAAATAGCCTTACAACACTCCAAATGCATCAAAGACTTACAATACAGGTTTACAAACAACTAACATATTATCAATAGACAATAGAAATCCACTGGTTACAAAAGACATCAGTACTAACAAAACAAACGATAACGTTACTTCACAACTAAACATTAGATACCTTGTCAGTCCAGGAGAGACAACTAGTAATCTAAATTCGGTAAGTTTGTAATCTTAAACCTGTGAATTGTCAGCAGAATGTGACACTATACTGAACCAAATCTTAAAGATAATGCTTCCATAAGTAGTACATGAAACATAAAATAATTTAACATGAAAATAGTTCATTAACAACCAAATAGTGGCACAATAAATATAGGAAGGACTTGCTGACACAAGATAAAATGAAAATGGCACAGATTTCCACAAATATACAACGCACTTATCTTGCAATTGAAGGGAAATACGCCCGTTCTAAAATGCTGAACATCACAAAGCAGGCTGAAGAAAACAGTTCACTCGCTTATAATGTCAACCGAGCAAGCTTGACACTTCTCACTTCAGTCCTTTGTCTCTCGCTACTGTAGTGTTTGCCTCGTAAACCGCACCATGTAAAAGCAGTGAAACAGTATTACTGCCGAATCATACTAGCTTGAGCACTCCCGTGTAGAATGACTGGCAGCGATCAGCTTGAATTCCCTCTGTAACTTTAGGAGGGTACACGGTCTCTCAATCTCTTTGATAATTCACACTAAGTGAAAGCGAAGGTAGCCTAGACATCCATCTTTTATACTTTGAGATGGTAAACTTCTGTCATTGCGTCCACCAAGAATAGCTGGCACCAGCTCACATTGAAATACTTCAATACAAAAAGGAGAACTTGTATCTCTGGGCATATCTTGGCAATGGTAAATTGTTGAGAATATGTAATAGTGAGCTATTTGATAATCGGGTATTAATCAGCTGTACTCCGATCAGATAGTTGACCGCCCAGTAATTATGTTAACGTACTGTTTTGGGGGCAATTCTTTTATAGTAGGTATCACGACCACGTAAATGTTTGAAAACAACAACAATTTGCACACGTAGTTGGTGATGTATGAGATTGTGATTCTATAATGCACGCACACATTGCACAGCATTAAAATGAAAAGTCACATAACGTCAGAAGACGGAGGTGGATCACGACCGAAAGTTTTTGGCCACGGACCTGTTGGGCCGGTCTTAGGTGACTTTATTGATTGCCGCGCACTGTAACAATCAGTATTTTGTAGCAAAACGATAGTTGCACTTCCACTGTTATGGGGTCAGATTGAAGTGTGACAATTGCTTAACGATAGAGACATTAATCGAATACCAGGATTGGCTATTTATTATATCAAACGGTACACAACAGTCAACATAATAAAAAATGTCGTGAGTTTATACGATCCAACTTGAACTGTGTAACAGAACGAGATAAAAACCAGTCTTAGGTGGCCACCAAATAATAAGAGGAAAAAGGGAGGAACTAAAGAAAGAGAAAGGGATTGAATGTTACCAACCCATTTTAATCCACTTTGTCAGTAGTCAGTAACCTCTTCTGTATTGACTCTTCCCAAGTTGACTGTTAAACCACCAACTGATAAAGAGTATGTTAGTTCTCAAATGATGAAATTACTGTTATGTCCATTCCTGTCTGTATTACATACTGTTTGTTCATGTGTATTCACGGACACTGGCGAGAGTGTAAGCCATGTTTCTTCATTGGCATACGCTATATATAGAGCTAATTAGCACTGTAACTACACAAAAAAAAAGCTTGTTTTATCTTACTCTAACCTTTTCTATGTTTTTTTCTTGTCAATTTTAATGCGCTGTTTTTTAAATCGTGCAAACCGTAGTTTTCGTCGTATCACGTTGGGATCTCAAGGAAATACGCTAATTGAAGTTTTTTAACCCAACCGCATCTACAGTAATTACAACCATCATGTCGTAACAAGAAAGTATATAACATTTATTTAGGGCTTGAATTTCATTTGGGGCAGATCGACTTTCGTCGGTGAATGGCATGTGGTGAAGTTGGGACAGGATCTAGCAATGAAGAGGGCATCCAAGCAAGTAATCGGCCTATTACAAGCATGGTCCACACACGTCACTCGTAACCTTGAGATAACTGTGTCGTCTCATCTACGGCGGCTATATCTCTTGATGGAAATCGTTCTTCGCATGATTCATATTCGCGTGACTTCCAGTCGCCAAGGTTGTCAGGTGAAAGAAAGTCAAGATTCTAATTCAAGCAAATGGATTTTGAGGGACAAGTTAGCAGCCCATAATTCTGTACATAGGCATCTATAGCACTGCTTAACAATATTGCAACATAGTCGGAGCAGATTTGTGATTGATCCTTCCCAAGAAAGCTTATCGATCGAGCGATTGTGAATAGCCATCGCATCCGCAGAAGTACACTAACATGTAACCAAGTTCTCCGAATTGTTTGATCTGGGCAATAACTTTCTTCTAATCTGAGAGTCGGCTAGTCCAACGATACCTTCGCTTTATCTTTGGCATTCGCTAACTTGCGGAAACTTTTTCTCGAAGTATACAAGTGATAAGCGTTGCTCTGTTTTATCTATCACGCTTTTATGGACAATAATTCGTCAAGAGCCCACAACATTATATTGTATACAGGTGGATAACAATTGTAGTGTGAAGTCTGGTTGTCTTATGTTAAGCTTAAATGGGCTTGCGTTGTATTAACATTTTTATGGGGTTGGGGGGGGGGGGGGGTAATTAAGCGTGAGGGGAAGAGGGAGCGGGAGGAGGGGGGGGTGGGTGGGGGTGCTGAGGTGGAGGGTGTGGCGGGTGGTTGAGGGGGGGAGCGGAGGGTTGGGAGGGTCGTGATATATGTGGTGTGTTTGGGTGGAGTTTACAAAGGGCGTACTTTGGAGATTTGAAATAAAAATTAGTGAGATGGTAACGGCGTGGTAGAAAGCATGCCGTCCTTTGATTAACATCTAATGGCGATCTAAATGTAATACCATTTACATTATTATGACACAGACTGAATGAGAGGGGGGAGCACGAAGAGGTGAGGTGCAAAAATTCTTGACTTATTTACATTCTTGGAGGCTGTCCCATCAAATTAGTCCGATATATTTTTAGTTTAAATGTAGGACAATGGAAATATTTTGATTGTAAGGTAGGTATCCATAATTATAAGAAAAATGAGTGATGGGGTAGGGAGGGTGGACACACAAGTATGAAGTTGGGGATGTTGTAGATGGATTATTTAGATGAGGTAGAAGCCACTTGGATTTGATTAAAATTAAATTATCTGTTATGGCAATACTACATCGGTGACTTTTTAACTAGGTCGTTGGGGAGAAGAAATCGGATAGAAAAATCGGCCATTAGACCGTTGACTATGTGCTCATCGAGACCGTATTACATCTTGCAATAGTCAAATGTCATCAACCGCATCTCAAAGTATTGAACAAGTTCTCTGTGTATTATGACAAATTTAGATATCCGGGAAGTATTTGGAGGGGCGGCTAAAAGATTCCATTCTTTGAGTCGCGAACGCCGAGTAATTGGCTCCGCTTTGTCTCATGTTGGGGTGTTAATAATTGGGCTTCGAGATCCACGACGTATTTAGATTCTGAAATTTTCTGAAATGATGTTATGTTATACTTAAGTAATAGACACGCGATCATCACCCGTGGTATGAAATCTGAGTCAGAATTAGTTATCTAAAGCAGGTAGTAAAACTATCACTTGCTGGATGTTATGCATTCACAGTCCAACGCGGATATTGTGAGTTCCTGGTGGTATACTTGGATCGGCACACGGTGATTGGAATCGATAGATGCACTATTGGTTTTCGAAACCGAAATATCAATATTTGAATATACGCATCAGACTTACTATTTTAAAAGTAAACCCATTGATAAGTTTTTTATCAAGGGCACAAGTATAATAATTCATGTAGTGTGATTTGTATGTTCACCGAGCAGCACCTGCCATATTAGGCTGTTGGCACTGCCAAAAGGCCATCGTCTTATGCTTTTAGGAGCTATATTTCGTATACTCAACCTGCCATTTTAACAGAACAAACTGCAATTGGCTTTCAAGAATTTATTTTGTGCATCATCAACTCTTCAAATCAAAAAGGTATCGAAATAAATTTCGTATGCTTTCTATTAGAGTAATGGTGTAAAGAGTTTTTATCTGGTCAAGGGCACGATCGGAAAAAGATATTCCGGCCCACGAGACGTAAGTCAAAGCAGATCATTCCCGAATTTCTAGCAACTTTCTAGAAGAGCCCATATTTTGCCTCAGAATTATTATTTCAAAATACATCAACTATTTAGAAAAAATCGCGTAAAAAACAAAATTCATGGTCATTCAATATATGCTTTTATAGCAGTATAAAAAGAAAAGAAGTAGAATTATTATGGATTGCTTTTTATTAATTTATTAATAGGGAGGTATGATATAGAGAGTAAAAACTTTAAGATGAGTGCTAAATAATCTGTTGTTTCACCAAAAATATATTTTATGTCACAAAATATCTTAAGAAATTGACGTGATAGAGATAAACGGATTTCAGATTTGAAATCAAGTTGCGGTGGCAAGAAACAGACCTAAGAACACTTATTCTTATATAAGAAAGAAAAATGTTGTTTGTCAGTGTTTATCCATGTGTAGTGAGTACTGGCTGTGCAGTTACCTTGTGTATGATATGTTGAAAATAAGAGGTGTGTAGAAAAACAGACGAACACACGCCCAAACGAGTAGCTGCACTGTACAAAGTCCATGTGAGTGGAGTGGGGGGGGAGAGTATGAACCGCCTTGAGACAAGTTTTTAAAGAACAGTTTTATTACATACTCACAACACGGGTCACAATAACAAGTAGACGAAGTAGCAGCATGTTAACGAACAGGTCTTAATAGCAAAAGTAGGCATCACGGTCAAAAGAAGGATCACATTATATGATGATACAATATCCATCAATAAGAACTAACTTGGGGCAAGACCGGGCATGTGCCAATAGTTATCAGGCCTCAAATCATTATATGACTCTCAGCGGCTCTTTGAATCGGTCATGTACAATACGACTGCTGAACCATTGCATGTACCTAGATAAAATAATGAGGCCTGTAATATTTGACAGTCTCAGCGCACATTAGATTCATGTAACATGAACGACTGCTACCCATGTATGTCAGGTAGCTAGTAATTAAAATATAGGCCAAGTATTATTGGACGTTCTCAGGTTTTGGTGGCAGCGTCTACTTACCAGCTTCCTACACTATTCTCCACAAAATCGCTGTAGCTGCAGTTAATCATAATACGTGACAGCCTGTCCAAAACGTCTATGCACCTCGTAATTATAAAGGTGTCTTACATATCAAGGCACTGTCTTTATATCCATTGCTAGAAAGACATGCAAGAAAAAATAATGAGGTCCTCATAATATAAGGTCGACAGTCAAGGTTCAATCCGATGTATAAGGGCTAATCCCTTCCGTAAAACACTGGGCTGATTTTCTCCAGTTCTACGCCAGGAGACACCAACTCTCAAAAATGTACATAAATCTTTGAAATGTAAGGGATGGGGAGAAATCTTTAAAGCACTTGGTTCCTGTATATACCTAAGCTAAAGTGTTCCCAAGAAACATCATCCTTAACAATTACATCTCATCTGGGATAGAATCACTACATAGGGCATAATATAGATCTTCAGCATAAATTGCTTTTGATATCACAGGAACAGGGCATTGAAAAACACTTTACAATATGATCTTCCCATCGCAGTGCAGCTCGGCCCAGTACATAGGGAGGGCTGCAGGTGGGAGGACCGGGGGGGGGGTTTAAACAAAACTATTTTATCTCGACGGGGCCGGGGGCGCAGGGTGGGGAGGGACACAGCGGGGGGGCCGAGGAGGGGCGGAGAAGTCGACTAAAAACTGGGCAAGAACTTTCCGAGAATGATCAATTCGCTCGACGGCTGGGAGTACTCAGAAAATAAGTCTTAGAACAGCATTAACTCACGTGGAACACTGACGCCACCTCATAGTGAAAGGCATATCAGGAATCTCCCGAAGATTCAATAGCGATACACTCATCATACTTTTTTTAATAAATTAACGAAGCCAGACAACAAGCTGTTCAAGTGGGATATATCATTATAATCTATTGTAGCACTCTCGAGACTCATAACGATTACTGCCGCTTTAGCTTAAATTTGGACTATATGCATGCCACACTGGTCTGAATGCACTTGCTCATTGCAATCTTCGCTTAAAGCCCCTATATTCTGTAGCTAATAACTCATCTATATCTGTCTCCAATTACTCTGGCTCTAATGTGTGTGATTTTTGAATCGGCCTTGAATACTGTTAACCGATAACTTAACAAAGGTAAATACACAGGATACTGATATGGTACTCTCGTATTTCAACCCGAATGGATATTGTCAGTAAATCGTTAAATCTTCAATTTGTAAATGGGCAATGAGACTATAGCCTAACTCTTGTTCTTGGAAAAAAAAAAATATTTGACCTTGAATTGAGACAAAGCAGATCACCTCACCTTTCATGTTCTAACTTCTTCATCAATTCTTAAAATTGGAGCTGGCCGATTTCATTCTTCATCTTACTGTGACAATATGAAGAAAAACTCCTCATTTCTGTGCTTTCATACTATGCTTAGGCCATCAAGTTAATCTCAGTCTTCCAGATTGTGTAGGCAATACATCCTCCCCTTGCCTGGCAGTGAATCCAAGAGACATCTTTTAATTTTGTGTGAAGATGTTAACACTCTCATGGATTACATGAATCCTTTGAATGATTTTGCACACACTGCCCTTAGAAAAATGTTAACAGTACTTAGTGTGATGATATAATTCTGCAGAGGTAAATTCGTGAATCAGACATATTTACATAAGTTGACCATTTCTCAGATGCACAGGAGTCGTGCTGTCCACACTGGCATAAACACCACATGCTCAGTAAACTATTTTGAGGGAAAGAGCAGCACTACATTTGAAATTAAAAATGAAAATTTATGAAAATTTGGATTAGTCTTTTTTTCTTAAATGTTATAATCTTATTGAATCTAATACAGTATGTCAGATTCAACTGTTATAACAGATTCTTACATAGTGCATTTTAACTTTGAAAACTGTTATTTTTTTGTCAAGAAACTATGCTTTCCTATGAAAATTGTGTTTATTTTTTGTGTTTTTGTCAAGGGAAAATATGCCTGTTGTTTGCGTCACTCATATTCTTTTGTGTGGTGTAGTAATGGTTGACGCAACAGAATAAACTGTTAGGTAAGGCATACACATGTAAAGTACTAACTTATCGTTGTCATCTGATGAAAAATGATTTATTTTGAGAATCAATTGAATGCCGTCAGCCCAAAAGGGACAGAGATTCCCTGAATGTGTCGACTGATGTATTACGGTGTTCTTATGTGGATAATCTAGTTACTTGTGAGTCTCGGTCTGTGCGTAAATGTGAAAATAACGGCTATGATTATGAACGTCATTTTTTCTGTCTGTGTATCGGCCATTAAACAGACTTGGACCATATCGCTTAAAATGTTTATTGTGCCCGAATTATAATATTTATCTGCCTTGACTAATTTAAGGTGATACAGGTGGAATCGTTATATCTAATGTAACCTGTGTAAATTTCTCCTAATGTCGGACTATTTTTGTGATGCAGAATCTCATGGGGGATGAAAGGTTTTTATTTTCCGCAATGGCGGACGATTCGATATTAGTCGTAACAGAGAATGCTGCTAATCAATGTCGTCAGCTACTTCCTAATGGTGCTGGATCGACTAGTGAAGGAAATTCTGGGAAGATTGGTCTCATTGTGAATTTATTCTCAGGAAAGGAGATTTGTTTTTCACTGAAGTGCAACTGGTAGCTATCAGAGATTCTCTCCTAATGTTCATTATTTAAGTCCGTAACCGTGCCAAGTGAATGGTGCGTGCTTTAAATTCGGCCGCTTAGTGTGTTTTTTTTCCTAAAGGCAAGTGGTAAAACCAAAACATTTATGGTGGGTCTGAACTTTTTAGCTTAAGTGTCCTAGGACTGCGGTGAGACGATAATTATCGTAGTCCATCTAGAATTAATTGACTAGCAGAATGAATTGTCTTGATCCAGGTGTGAAACACCACGCCAGCAACAAACCACAAAAATTGCATAGCAGACTCCCGTTATATCTATGATGAAAAGCCATACAATGACATATACCTCCCCATGAGGCCGTGTCCCCCGATACAGCAATGCATAGCACTCCGAAGTAACATTCAACAACAAAATTTTTCAATCGCAGAAGTTAGTTCAAATCCTCAGGACTAACGAGCACCCAAAATTGGATATACCCGCGCATTGTTTAGATCTGGATCATACGTCTGTGAAGTGAATGCAGAAAATGGATCCTTATTATCTGTAAAGCATGATGGTACAGAGATCATGAGGCATATAATGGTGAAAACCCACTACTGTGTTATACTAAAACATTTATTGCTATAAAAACAAACATTGGATTGAATATACGGCTTGATAAGAGCATATCCCGGGAGAAGGTGTTCAGTCAGTGAAGACGCATTGATTGAGATGATTAGTGTATCCACCTTAACTTACGGCGATATATTCAGTTTGAAGCAATGTAGACGATAGGACACACCCTGGAATATTTGAGTTCCTTTGGTCCTACTTATCTGTTATCACACATATATATTGACAGTGCCACAAAATGTACAATCTGAAATTTGTCACCCACACATTGTTTTCAAGTATATCGCCTGATTGTTATGTGGGCCTGCAACCCTGTTCAAAAAACTGGTACTCCTTGTATGTCGTGAAAATGGTGTACGTCCTATGTATTAAATGTATTGAAACGTCATCATTGGTATCTGCCCTTTATTGACCTTCAAATTTACTATTATGGATTGATTTGCGACTTGTCACCCACACAACATAGAGAACTATAAGCACCCATGATTCGCGTTATTTACATCTAACACTCTGTGTCCTCTCACTCTATGACAACACGGTCCCATGATCATCGCGACCAGACAGCTTGTACAACAAAGGTTGACTCTGAAACAAGCTTAAGCACATTGTTGAACGGGAAGATGAAATGACGCATTCTAAAAACCTCAATGAAAGCAGTATTATTAAACATCACATCCCACTCTCATTCATATAACAACAGTTGATTGGCCTCGAAAAAGTGGGCCGTTATCGATTGTGGTAGCCAGAATTTCGGGATCTTAGAACGCTGCACAGTGGTATCATTGCGCAGAAGTCACTGACTCCGATAATGCCGGACTCGAATGGGTAGATCGTTTCCTTGTGGGCCAGCATTAACATACACACTGTAAACAACCAGGCATTACAGTAGTTGACTAGTCAATGTCAGCCTAGGTCAGACGGACAGTTTCGTTACAGTGAACCTGACATAGTCAAGCAGGCTAATAACGCAGGCATTAACTAGGACTAGGAAACAGCTTGTTGACATTTGTGATAGAACAGACAACATTAGGTCACGCATCAGTTTATTTAAGTACATCCAGCAAGTATTTAACTGTGTTCTAGTCGAGTAAGGTGGTCGTTATATTTCAATTCAAGCGGATGGATCTTCTGGTGTTCTACTGCTATATTGATGACATTGTAAATAGTTTAAGGCCAGAATTAATTGACGACTGACAAACAACAATTTCGTTTTTCTTTTCTTATATAAGCACTAAGTTTTTCCTTGATGTCATGTTTCTTATGTCGCTGATTTCAAATCTGAAATCCGTTTATCTCTATCACACGTCGGGTTTCTTTAAGAAAGTTATATGTGAATAAATATTATTTTGCGGGTAAACAGTTATTTGCTCACGGTTTCATTTTTACTATATACGACTTATTAAATAAAATAAAAAGCATCATAATTCTACTTTTTATACTGCTAAATAGATCATGCCATAGGTACGCATTTTTTCAAATAGTTTACGTAATATATGAAATAATTTCTGAGCAAAATATGGGGCAATCTAGAAGTTGTAGAAATTCGAGTCTGATCTGTTTCTGATTACTTGTGCGGAACAGAATGTTATTACCGAATGCGGTAGTGTAGTGACCAGAAAAACTTTAGGGCAACCATTACTAAAGAAAAACATATGAACCTTTATTTCAAGTCAAGATTTCGAAAGTTATGATGATACGGGCCAAAATAACATGCATGGAATCCTAAATGAATTATCTTTGTATCTAGATAAGCATCCGGGCAGGTTGGTTAGCGAAAATTCAATCTCCGAAGCATAATTCGATGTCTTTTGGGTAGTGCCATAAAAAGTAATCAACCAAGAACTACACCATTTTTTAGTAAGGTGCCTTACAGTAAAAGTATGTTCATTATACGTAACCATGGTGTTTATTTACATAATCACGTACATGTCAAGACACTATCTGGGATTAAGATTACAATTGTGTGTTGCGAGTACTTGCTATATGTAATTCATAAGATACCAAGTAATATGGCGCATTTGACCATGGACATATCACACTACTAGATTGTTACTTGGTCCGCTTGACAATATCCATGGTTTCACATTTAAAACTCAGAAAGAAAGTCTGTGTGGTTTAAACCAAATATATTTGAATCAGGTTTTTTTTCAGAAACCAGTAGCCATGTCATGAATTCGCAATCACAGATGCGTGTCGCCGATACCTAAGTACTGGTCACTGGTACCGGTGCAGAAAACAAGTATGGGGGGCATGGACACGTGAAAATGAAGCATCATGGAAGGAGGTGTGATAGCATTACCGTGCTTTAGAAACTAATTCTGATTCAGATTAAACATACCGGTTGAATGATAAGGTGTTTACTTTAATATACACCTGATTCATGGAACAGTATCTATCAGATGTTTTAATACGTGATCTCGCTCTTTAAGCAAGGACTAATCCTCGAATTACAACGGAAGAGTTCGTCATACATCAAAAGAATGTTGGATCTGGTTTAAGCGCCCAATACGACCGATATTCTAAATTTCGCTCATAGTATAGCAGAGGAACGTATGTTCAATACTTACAGTTTCAGAATGTGATGATGACACTTGTTGTCTATTCACAAAGATTGTAAACGTTCATGAGCAGGGGGGGGTAGGTGGCTATACGTCAAGCCTGAATTGTCGCATTTTTCATCCAATTTTCCCTATTCTTCCAAGTACTATCTAAAAGCCGTTGTTATTGCATAAACAGAGAATTTTATTTTCATCCTATTGCCAGTAACGCCTACTCTGTTCACAATACGTATGTAATTATGAAACTTAGGTATGACCAATAGTGGCTATATGTTTGAGAAAAAATAAATGTACACATTGACTAGCCAATGTTGTGTGCGGAAATGTGTGAGACGCGTAAAGGAGTCATTGGCAATTCTCACGGGATGCATAGGGGGCAGACTTGGTGTATATCTTAAACTTTATGTTGCTCTCCTGATTGTTTTATGTAAGAGAAGTGGCGTGACAACTCGTGACCGCAAGCAGACAGGGATAGCATAATGCAAGAAACGGTGTTTGGCCTACGTCCGGGATATCATGTAATTGGAGTCTCGGGCTGGGGGCGTGCGCCTGGCATTAGCAAGAAATGTAGGAAGATGTCTAATGACACGAAGCCCATTAGTATAACATTAAAAGATCACGTCTTCATTTTTACCAACTGTTAATACGAATATATAAGTGTTTGGGTCTACTATTAAGAATTTAGTTGTACAAAGCGTTATGATAGAAACGAGATCAAAGCATTCACTTCGATGCTTCAGAGATAAAGTTGTTCCGCCAAGATATAGTCGATGCTACAAGAATAAAGGAGAGGTAATCTATTGTTGTGTTAGAGGACCGTTCAATATAGGAAAGAATATTGTGCAATCAAGAACAGATTGCAAGAACTTGTGATATAACATGATTAGACTGAACTTCGCGCATTGATGGAATGACATTGCTAAATGCAGTATCCGTGACTGTACGATTACCTTTCTGGGAACATCACAAATCTAGTAGTCGACTATGAGTTGTCAGTATGTAGTTAAGCAGTCTAGCTAATCGATGGTTCATACAGAAATAATGGGCTGTACATCAAGTTCCCTTCAAAATCGCCCTTTGCATCGGATACATTCTACATACTTAGAACTTTTTGTCCCCTGACAACCTTGGGTGAAGCTTCAGCGCGAAGTGAACATGGAGAACTGAATTCCATCAATAGATATCGCCTGTAAATGGAAGTCGACTTATATCCAAGGACGGTGGTAGTTGTGACCATGGGCGTTGTCCGTGAATATTTGTTGTTAGTGCATGTCATAGTCAACGGTTCGTGTATGTAACCTACATGGCCATTTCACCTGAGCGAAATGTCAAGTCGACTGTGCAAAGAAATTCAAGGCCTACCGAAAACTTGTTTATATCTTTCTTGTATACGAATTGATTTTTGTAATACTGTATCGTGTTGTTAAAAAACTTGCAATTGGGCTTATTTCTAGATATCCTGACCTGATAGAGAAAAACGTTGTTTGCATGATTATAAAAACGATGCAGCGCAATAAAATTTGACCAGAAAAACAAGATGAGAATGTAAGAGGAAAGAAAAAAACAAGTTTTTTTTTGTTAGTCAGTGTGTTATTTACTTAAAGTGGAGGTCAATTTATTAATTAAGTCTTGGGATTTAATGTAGAAACTGTGCATACCATTATGTGGCCGTATAACTGAATCTCCTTTGGGCAACACAGTATTATGTTCAAATGGCTATTTGATGGGGGTGTGGGGGGGAGCATTAATATTGACATAGTATTTATTTATGTTTAAGTGTTGTATCTATTTTTATAAAGCGTAGTTAGTAGTATATGACAGTGTGGTGGGCGTAATGTGGGACTAGAGGTGTCTAATGATATAGATTTCGGCCATCGTTCATAGAGGGCTTATATTAGTGTTTACTAGTACGTGCAAATTTTCTTAATTGGAAAAATGGGGCTAGCTACAATTTTTGTGGCGTAATTTTAGTGTGTTATTTGTTGAGCGACTGTACCTGATCGTTGATTATTTGTATATTTTTCTGTTCTTCTAGATTATGAGTTATTTGATTGTATGAAGTACCGATGTAGGTGTCTATTTCTGATCCTTTTCAATTAGTTCTAAACATTGGGGAACATTTATAGTTAATGACACTGTGATTGTCATATTGTCTGTTGTATCATTTCCGGCACCATTAATCCAAAGCATGAAGCAGATTATCCGTTGTTGGTATTATCTATTTTCTTCCGATTTTTCCAATTTACGGTTTATTTGATTTCTTGTGCGAATGTTTTCGTATTGTCATTTCTTTATGCTCTGTCCCAGTTGTTTATGTGATTTGATTGAACCTATGCTATTATCCCAGGTATTATATTTGAGATCAATGTGACACTACTTAGTCTGTGCAGTGCACTTAGTGGTAAAAGAGTCATAAACTTGAGTATTTACCATACTATTATTATTATTGTATTATAGCAAGTGAGTTATAAGGCACCGAGATCTTATTTAAAGGCGCGCCTATGTTCACACCACAGAGATTGGGGAAAAAGGAGTGGCTGATTAGTTCAAGTTTAATAAAACTGAGCTCCTCTACTTTTTACGTGGTGGTGTGAATAAATTATAACATTGACTTTTTTCTGCAGGTAAACTATTCACATAATTTGTTAAACAATAGTTGTCGACTGTTATCATTACTATTAGTAGAGATAAGGATGAAATCCTGCTAGTCCCGCAAGTCTGGTAAAGAATTGGAAGAATACAACTGACTGCTCAAATGGGCCATGAGATGCATTGAAGTCAGAAAGAAAATGAAATCGAAGAAATCAAAAAGAGAGGAAAAATATAATTGAAAGCAGAAGCTTAACAAAACGAAAATTAGGAATTCTGAGAATTTACAGGATTGGCATACTTCAGAAGCGGAGAGTAAATGATAAACTTGCAGGCATGTGAAGAAAAAAGATTTGATAATAGAAAGACATGTCTGACAGTAGGCCCGAAGAAAAGAGAAAGGGCAAAAAAGGGAACAAACGATGGAAAAAACTATATAGGCATTTGAGTTAGGAAAAATAGTGAAATTGACCAAACAATGGGTAAACGTTAAGATGCAGTTCATCTGTTGGATTAATGCGGTAAACCCTTTTCTTGTATTCTACAATTATCAATAGACTATCCCAGCATGTTAATCCATCCGAGTGACGACTATAGGAGGACAAATGGCTGGGAATAGTTTATATCAGAATGTTCATACTCATGTCTGAAAATCATAATGTGGGATAGAGTCACAAAATGCTACACAGGCAGTTTATCATAGATACTGAAATGTTACCACTCTGACTAGTTTACGAGCAGTCTTGGTAGAAAGAGAGCTTGGATCAGGATAATTATGATTTAGCATTGTGGTAGGTCAGAGCAGCCTTATTAAAAAAATAATCAATTGACAGAGGAAGGTTTGACGCCCGTCTTATAGTTTAAGAAAAGGTATCCTGTAAACAGGGGTAGAATTCTCCAGGAATTCATTGGCAAAAAAACACCGTCTTACATTCTAATCTTTGGATTGACTGTTCAAAACAGAAAAGACATATGAAGGCCCATATGGACTAATGTTGCTCATGTGGGGATGCTACAGAGACGAAGATTTATGGTCAAGTGTAAAAAGTAAAACCATACAGCTAGTTCGCTAGAATTCCTACATGAGCGTAAACCCAAGAAACTAAAAGAAATGGAAGAATATTAGTACTGCCAATACATCACTGCACATCCCGGGAAGAGAGGAACGTAGCTATTAGCAAATGCTAATGTTATTAGAGGAACAGTAATAGGCCAGTTGCTTCAGCAAGCATCCATATCAATCCTAAATTACTCACGACAAATTTCAAGGACCACAAAACAGGTTTGATAAAAAGGCGTAACTTCGAATAAAATATTCAAAATCAGAGTTAATCAATCATTTCAGGGTTCTTCTTTCAAAGGAACTGGAGACGAGCTGACATCCTCGATTACAGTTGTTGTCCACAATTAATAGGAATTTTTCGCATGCAGGAGGAAGTCATTAAATGGACGAATCCAAGTCATCCGTCATGGGATGACAATCAAGACCATAATAATAGAGGTGATACTCATTATGATGAAAAGCATAATAATTGGTATTACCTATGAGAATTAATGACTCAAACCCAAAAAGGTGTTACAATAATATGAAACAAAAATAATTAGGAGAGTCAATAATAATCAGGTATATAATCAATGACAGATGGACATAAATCAGCATTACGAGAGCAACCTTCTGCACTAGCAAGAGTCCCATATGAAGCCTTGTGATCATAGTTACTAATGATAATATCAACAACTCTAATAATATGGAGCATGTTCTAATTCGTGGCTTTTGATTTTGGGAGATACATCTCAATTGCCCCGCAATTGCAAAACAATTATTCGAGACAACATAACGTTGTCTACTTTGAGTTGTTATGTCACGCTCTCTCCCTGTCTCTTCCTGCGCTCAGTCGGCGAACTCATGAATGGAAGAGGATCTCTTGTGTCTTACATAAAGGGAGCTAGGATAAATGATAATAATAAATTCAATAATAAAATTCTTTAAGAGCAGCCAATAGGGCAACTTGCGTGCATAAGGGGGTCAGAAACTTCCATGCTCGCTCAGGTTGTCACGGCTGTTGACGCCGACTCTCTTCGGAGCTCTTGCACATTGGGTTTTAAACGGCACAACATTCTTCCTTCTCTTATTGATTGTTACTTACCTGAGTGTTTCTTTTGGTCATCCCTTTTTTCGCTCTTACCCATCAGGAACCCAAGTGAGCTGGGGCCCTAGCACATGTGTATAGTCGTGTTGATTTTATGCATTCGTAAGGACATGACTGATATTGAGTTGAAACGGCAATCGTCTTTATCCTTATATAGTTGGAGACATAATTTCATGGCCTAGAGTCTTCCATTATTGTCGAATAGTCTTTGAATTATTCTCCACCGGGGGGTTTGACTTGATGTTCATCAGAGTTTTTCTAAGCGATCTCTTTGTTCTCGAATGTATTCAGCTTGTTCTCCAATGATTTTGTTATTTTCCAACTCTCACAGCCGTATGTTAACACTGAGATAACATTTGAATTAAACAGACGAAGCTTGGTATGTATATTCAATGATCGTAATTTCCAAATGCATACATGCCACACTTAAAGGTTTACCCATAATCTGTACGGGGTGTTTGCGTTTTCAGGTATGTTCACGGCCGTAACACGGGTCATGTACGGGTTTTTTTCTTGGTTTTCGCGCTAAATTAATAAATATACATATAAATGCTTATCTATGTGGCCACTACATAATGTTGCGGTCATGAGATTACGGACACGAGAGTTTTAAGCCAAGTGGAATAGAAAATAAAAAAGAAAAGAAAAAAGAGAGAGAAAAAGGTAGGATAAAAAAAAAAATAATAATGACCAATGAAAATCAAGCTGCCTATTTTTTCATTGCCGCGGGATTGTGCGTGGCGTGTTCACATTCACAATTTTTCGCTAAAGCTATTCCACTAGGTTACTGATTACGTTGTGAACCGATTAGCATGACACGTTGAAATCTTTTTTTGAGTCCGAGGCCTATTGTTATAGTGATAAATTTCGTTTCCGCAGTTAGTATTGGTTAAGATAATGATGAATCATTTTAAAAAAAATATTACAATAGGAGAAAAAAAAAAGGGTTTTAGTACATTGTTTGAGAATGAAGTTAGGTATTTATAAACTGTCAGATAACTTAGGCCTATGCTTTATCCATATTCCCTAAAAGGTTTAGGTCAATAGATTGATTATTGTCGGCTGGTGAAAAAAAAAAAAAGAAGGGCTGATTACCGTACACTACATATTATTTGATTTCACTAAAACTACTTGTAGTAAAGTGCGTAACTGAAATGTAAATTTGAAAAATAAATACATATAAGTCCTGACAAATTATGGGTAGTCCTTAAAAACTAAATGACGGTCGTCACGAATGCTCCGGCATGTATTTTCGTACCATTTAGCAGTTAAAGCTAATTAGGGTTAGCAGCTAGGGTAAATATTAATCCCTAAATGCTAAAATGGTACGAAATATACATGTCGGATCATTCTGCGAACGTCATTCCAGATAGTTACCAAAATAAATGGAAACTGAAAAAAAAAAAAAAAAGAAAAAAGAGATAAACCAACAAAGGCGTGGAAAATTTATATTACAGCTTAACTCGATCAGCTAGAAAAGTTAATTTGGAGTTATGGAGCCTAACTTCTCGTTCTTATTTTTTTAATTTCAGTTCTTAAAAAACAATGTTATAATTTATTTTGCCTATTGGTTGTCATCATTACAGTTCAATCATATTTAATAATTAGTTAAATAATTAATTAGCCTACTATGCAAAGTTTGATAGACACTAAAATATTAGTATGTGGGAAAGAGAGCGTCCTATTTAAAACTAACCCAGTTGGGCCTTTAACGGCTATTCCCACATTTTTGGAAGTTCTTTAGAAAATAAACAGGCAAAATTAACGCTCATGCGCTAGTTATTATATTTTCATTACCAGCTTAGCAACAAAATTTATGATTTTAAATTTAATATTCCTAACCCAAGAATGCTTAATTACTTGGTCTCAATTTAAATTTGCCTGTACATTAATAATGGCAGCTATAATAAAACAACAGAGACCAACTGTCATCAATTTCAACCATATAAGTATGTATTAAGATTTTTTTTTCCAAGATGCTATTATCATTCATATGTATATATTTAAAATTACAAATAATTATGATTTATTTTGCAAATTGATTAATAGAAATTTGGTAATTTACTTTTATCAGCATTCAGATGACAAGTTTTTGTTTTTTACTGTCTGATCAGGTAATATTGGCATCCATCAAAAACAGCATGGCTGAGGTCTAACTTAAAAAAAAGGGAGGGTTATATGAAGAAGATCAACGTGCGTGGGAAGTTTTCAATCTGACTTGTGCACAACTACATTCGCCTGGGATTATTGAGACATCCAAGATTAGGGGTCTTCTTCGACATGCATACTGTAAGAATATCGGTGGCATATAGAGATATTAAAGCTATGGCATCTGGTCTTACACGAATGTGAAGGGGAGGCATTTCAAACAAAACTGCATGAAAGGAACTATCAGCCTGAAAACAGAGAAGTTCTGATCAGATGCCCTTCTTTACTCAAGCCGCGTCATCAAGAAAGATGATAAAATGAAACTAGGGCTGAAGTCTATTATTTGCAAATTATTAAGTGCTCAAAACCACAACATATGCTGCTTCTATAGCAGACCATTTTTCATACGTTTATCAGCTAGTTATTGTGTGTTTACAGGGGGGGGACAGTGCTATTGGCAAACTTTTTCAAATGGCAATCTAACCAAAACAACAGCCATTATTTAAGAAACATGCTTGGCTCCATCATGCAAGCGAGCCAGTCATCAAATTCATTGGGGCATGGAAGACACCTTTCGTCCTTGATGATGATGCGATGAGGGTTCAAATGATAGAAAAAATCCAGACAAGCGTTTAGCAATAATGGTGAGGGTATTTGAAGATGGCATAGGGTAACCTTCAGAAATTACAGAGTGTTTGCTAGGGCATATCCGGTCTGGGGGGTGGGCGGGTGATTACTTGTGATACACCAGTGAAGCTAATTTCATTGGATAATATGAAGCTGTGTTTCAGACAGGCGACTTACAATCTCCATGGATTAAGTTGTGGGGGGGGACTGTATATGGTTTTGCAAGTGAAAAAGACATGGCAATGTAATGGTTGGCAAATCAAACTCTGTAACTAACGCGAATCAAGAGCAAGAACCCTAGATTGTGTTAAGTATGGAGGGGTGTATTATAGCCGACCGTTCTGGCAAAATCTTTCGTGGCCAAAAGGAGGGTATAAAGGCAGGCTGACTATTCTTGTTGTGAGATGACCTTCCTTGTATAAGATAGTCTTCTATTCATTTTGAGCAGTAAGGCTCAAAACGGAAAAAAACCATACAGAAGGAGTTTTGCAACTGTTTAGTGCACGGAGTGGAAGCACTATACAAAGCTAAAGCGACATGGGACTAGACTCGCAGGCTTTCTATTGCATAAAGTATGGACCTAATTTAAAATCGAAATATCTTTTCTCGGATCTATCTTTCATACTTCGAGAGCCATGGTGTCAGAACGATATGTGAAAAACCATTTGGCCGTGGTCAAAAATGCAAATCATCATTTACTTAAAATGCACGCGACTGACCCAGTATGACACTACGTTTTCTCCAATAGTTGTGCTACCATCTTTTTGAACGAATTTAAACAAATTGTTTCAGCACAATGAGGTCCCCAATTATGTGGTATTATGGATGAAATGGATCGTCTGTTCTAGCGTAAAAATTTATTGTCAAATTTATAGTAGATAGAAATATGTGAAAGAAAGGAGGTGAAGATGATATAAGCATTGTTAATAAGTAGCTGGCAGAACGAGATCTAACAGCATGATTACCATACAACCGTTGCTGTTTGTGGGTTCTTGTAACCAACATGAACAATACACAGGAAGAGCTTCAGATATAGAGTTCTCAAAGTGAAGTAAATTTCATTTTTCAGAGATTGTGAGGAACCTTTTATGTTGCTGGCCTAGTGAAAAAGTGAATTTGGATGAAATTAGTCCATTTGAGAAAGAATCTTACAGGATAGTCAAAATTCTTGGATCTCAGGCCTTTAAAGACACAGTTCAATATACAGCAATCTGTATATGGCTGGCCAACGCACTTTGGCGCTACAGTTGCGACCCACATTATATACCAAGAGGTGTTTAATGTGATTGAAAATTTGAAGATTATTATTGTTTGTGCTGCCTGATGAAATGTATTTGCAAATATTTTACGGCTGTGACAAAAGAATAATGTCTTTTCTAGTTTAGCATCTGGGCTTGACATAATCAACCTGAAAACTACACGGTCGTCACACTGATTTGCCCAGTCTGGGCAGGCTCAAGTTAAACGCATATTGACATTGCCTCACCATGCAATGCTGAGCAGTGAGTAGGTCTTTCTCTATGATGTGAAAAAAGATTCAGCACGGACTTCGAGAAATAGACTAAATGATGATACATTCAGCACTCATTTTCTAGCAATGGCGAAATTAAAATTCTTAACTCTTGTTGTTTAAGGTTTACAAGCATAGTGAAACAATGCTTACAAATGGGCAAAGGCCGCATGTCACTATATGGAGTGCAGAACCATCTAAATTGAATATACTTTTACATGAATAGAATCTCTTTGTTGACGTTTTTCAGTCTTTTGATGCACGGTTATTGGGTCATGCGTCTTTGTATAGATCAGGTTTTGCGGGTCTTTCGTACAGGGTTATTTTAATTTTTTGTAGCAGGTTTTTCCATCTCTGAGTTGTGGGCATGTATGCAAATGTTTGAGATAACTCGTATTGAAGCCGCGGCTAGCTGCCATAAAGCAACTTCTGAGTATGAATTATCTCTTTGTTGTGTCACTCATCCTGAGTCATTTTAACTGCCTAGATATAGTTTGAAACTTTCAAACTTTTCTGTAGTTTATTGGCTACTGTTTATCACTGGTCATTCCAGGATGATATTAATGAGGTCTCGTTATAAGGGAGAAAAGTTTCGATAACTTTAGTATTTAGAGGCATTTAAATTGGAACGCTATTTTAATGTTAAACCGAAATATGACAGCAAAATTATTTGACAGGGGGCTTCTTGGGATTGTATCATTGGGTTGTTTGAAGCTTAATGAATGTCTAAATCATCTGGCGAAATCCAGGTCCCCCTCATAGTATTCTGGTCGCTATGGTCGCCCTGCGAGGGAATTTTCCATGTTGTCCATTTTATACCTAAATCAGTGTTCATGTGTGGGTATAGTTTCATCATAACCCAATCCAATAGCCGATTCCAAAAAGTAAGTGGTGACATAATAAGCATAGGCCTTGTGTTCACGCCCTTTTTCACTGGTTAATAGACCCATATCTGTATTCCCTTCTTATTTGTTTCTATACACAACATCTTATGTGCATTTGTCATATAGCGCTTTTATTATATTCAGCCATATTTTGTTGCAAAAACCCAAGATTTTGGTAAAGTTAATCCTTCGCACAATGATTGAGGAGCGTGTAGACTATCAACGATGGCTTTTTGAAAATCGACGAAGGTGATAATAAGTGGTGGTCGATTGCATTACCACTGGATTGGGGTGGGAGTGTCTATAATTGTTCTTAAGGTGTGTAATATATTCTGACACATCAACATAGCATGATCGAGTTTTGGCCTGAAACCCGCTTGTTCATCTCTGATCATTTCGTCCAGCATAGGTCAAATTTAAGAGCTCTTTCTAACATCAGATGCAACAATAATAATTTCCAGTAAGTCTTATAACGACGGACAAACAACATTTGGTTCTTTCCTTATATAAGAATAAGTGTTCTTAGGTCAGTATTGCTTGTGCGGTCTAGATTTCAAATCCTGAAATCCCCATTTTTTCTCCCCATACACATCGGGTTCTGTAAAGTATATTTGATGAACTAAAAGTATAAGGTTTTTAGGGAAACACGTTATTTGCTCCTGTTAGGGGTGCCACTGTTGGCATATATATACTATCAAAAAAATTATTAAAAGAATTAATAAAAAGCAAAAATAATTTTTTTTTTTTTATTTCTTTTATTTTTTTTTTTTTTCATTTTTTTTCTATGGCTTTTTATTTAATGTTATTTTTATTTTTATACTGTTAAAAGATGCAATATGACAATGATACGCTATTCTTGAAATAAATCTGAGCCCGAAATAGTGGGCTTTCTAGAAGTCTGATCAGGAAATTCGGCTCATGTGAATCTGTTCTGTTACACGTCGTGCCGTGATATTTTACCGATCGTGTTCACCAGAAAAACTTTACACCATTACTAAAGAAAGCATATGAACTTTATTTCGATTCGAAAGTTGATGATGCAAATAAATCAAGATCTTGGAAGCCAATGCAAAATGGCTTTTTTGTTTTCTAGATTTAAAGGATTGGCAGTTTGGTGTTACATTGAAATTGGTTTTTTTTTGTCGAATTAATCGGCCGAGAGGCATTCAAGTCGATGCCCCTTTGGACCTGCTTCAGGTACATATGGCTTGGTAGAACACATAACAAATCACCGACTACTGATGGAGTTAATATTACTGCACGCCTCTGCTTGTTACTTCTGTTGACAAATATCCGGCATGGTTTATCACTTTTAAAACTAGAAAGTCTGTGTTTTATCCAGCTCTAATTATTGAATCGGTTTCAAAACCAGTGCCTCATGATCCAATCACGTGTCCGATCCCAGTTCCACCAGAACAATATCCGTTGGACGTGAATGAACCATCAGAAAGTGATAGTTTACCTGCTTTAGAAACTAATTCTGACTACAGATTTTACATACGCGAGGTGAATCGATGCGTGTTTACTTAATTAACCCATCTCAGGAACTTTTCAGATCTAATACGTGATCTCGCTCTTATACCAAAGGATTACAAGCGGAATTACTCGGAATTATTTGGCGCGACTGCAAAGAATGGAATCTTTTAGGTCGCCCAATACTACGGATATCTAAATTCGTCATAGACACCGAGAAACTTGTTCATCAATACTTTGAGATGGATGATGACATTTGCTATTGGGCAAAGATGTAAACGCGTCTAAAGTGCCACGGGGATACATGAGCGACACATACGTCAACCTGAATGGACGACATTTTCATCGATTCCTTCCAATGACATTAGTCTAAAAAGCCCGTGTTATTGCATAACGCAAGAAATCATTTTTTTCATCAATTCCAGTCGCCTCTGACTTATGTTCATAGTATAGAAAGAAACTTAATGACAAATCATTGGGCTATAACGTTTTGGAAAAAATAAAGTACACAATGACTACCAATGGGCGGATTTATGTGGAGGACTGCTAAGAGGTCATATGCAATTGCTCACAGGGCATGGCAGACCTGGGTATATACAGCTAAATTTTGTTATCTCTCCCGATGTGAATTGGGGTGGGTTAGCAAGGCCGGCTAACAGACTGAGGAGATCAATAATGCATAGACTAGAGAGAGTGTGGCCTAAAATCCCGGGATTCGCGTATGGCAGGGCTCCGGGCATAAAAATGTAATACGCGAGCCTAAGTTTAACAAATAGACTAGCTTCATTTACTTCCACGGTTACATATAAATCTTGGGTGGCTCATGAACGAATTTTGTAAAGCGATAGATAAAGACGAGCGAAAGCTTTCACTTATCTTCGAGAAAAGTTTTCCGCAAGTTAGGCGATGCAAAGATAAAAGGGAAGGGTATCATTTGTAGGTACCTCAGATTAGGGAAAGTTGATTGCAGACAAACAAAATCGAGACTTGTTAGCAATGTAGTGAACTTCGCCGCATGGATTGCATTCAAATCATCGTCTGATAACTTCAGGAAGTATCACAAATCTGTCGACTATGTTGGCATATGTGTTAACCCAGTGCATAGATTCATATAAGAATGGTGGAGGTGTTATGGCTGTATCATGTCCCCTGCAACAATCCCTTTGCTCTGATTCCATGCTTTGACTTTTTCCTTGACGAACCTTGGCGAATTTCAGCTATGAACATGGAGAGAACGATTCCAACAAGATAATTCGTCCAATAATGGAGTCAGCGTTATCAAGGATGGTGGAGTGTGACCATGCTTGCCGATTATTGTTGGATGCTTCATCGCGATGTACCACATGCCATTCACCGACGAAAGTCGACTGCAAAGAAATTCAAGCCTACATAACTGTTATACTTCTTGTATGAATGATGTTGTAATACTGTATGCGTTGTTAAAAAACTTCAATTGCGTATTTCTAGAGATCCCGACCTGATAGAGAAAAACGGTTTGCAGATTTAAAAACAGCGCATTAAAATTGACCAGAAAAACATAGAAATGTTAGAGAAAGAAAAAAAAAGTTTTTTTTTGTTAGTCAGTGATAGAGATATACCACGCCAGTTATTACAGTCTGATAGATCACCTTTCTTCGGTAACTTTACAATAATACTGTCTTTCCATTGTTGTGGTGGCTGTTCTTCTCTCCATACTTCATTTATAATATCTAAAATTCTCAAGAGGTTGTTGTCATTAACTGCTTTAATCATTTCGCCTGAAATTTCGTCAACTCCAGCAGCTTTAAAATTTTTAAATCTTTTTAACGGCTTGTTTGATCTCGTCCAGCGTGAATTCATCGCAAGTTATTGGCAAGGTGGTTGTGGGTGTTTCATTATTAAAATCAGGTGTTACTGTTGGTGGTGGTCTGTTTAGCACCTCTATGAAGTGCTCAGCCCATCTCTTCATTTGTTCTTTTTCTGTTGGTATTGGATTCCCTAATTTATCTTTAACAGGTGTTTCCATATCAGTAGGCTGGTGACATAGTTGTTTTGTAATTTGATAAAGGCACCTACTATTACCAGTTCTTGCAGCATTTTCAGCTTCTACGGCCAGTTCATTGATGAAATGTCTTTTATCTCTTTGAGTTTTTGTCTTCACTTCTTTATTTAACAAGTTATAAGTTAGTTTGCAAGATTCAACTGCATTATGTGTACTTGCCGCTAGTAGTTTAAGTAAATGATAGCCCAGTCTCAATTCTTTTTGATTCTGGATGCACCACCATTGGTGTTAGGCAGTCACTCGTAGATCCTTCCCATGCCACAGGCAAAGTAGTCAAATGTGTAACATTTGGCGGCACCTTAGAGAAGTACTCTACTGCTATCATCAATATTGCTACTCCTTTCTTTACGGGAGATGTGCACGCATGTCTTCTGCCGAATCCGATCGCTGATCTCATCATTGGTCATATTCACGGAGTCAAAGAATGCACTCCGCAACAAATTGCTGCTTGGGAAGAACAAAATATGCAAACTGCTAATGCAGTAGTCACAAGAGCACAAGCTCTCAATATGCCTCAAACTTCATATACTGAAGATACTGAAGTGCATAACCAAGATGATCCCTTGGTAATTTCTCGTGACTCATTTATAAAACAGCAAGAAGATGACCCCACTCTAAAGAAATTCTTCACTCTTGCAACAAAAGGTGATCCAAATAAAGATACAAATCAAAAATCTTGGATTACAATGAAGAATGGCGTACTTGTGCGTATGGTCCAAGACTCTACTATGTCAATGCATTCTCAGATTCTTGTTCCCAAGAATTTGAGAGTTAAAGTTTTGCAGCACGCTCATGACTCTCAGTGTGCTGGACATATGGGTTTTTCCTGTACTAAGTCAAGAGTTCTTGCGGCTTTCTTTTGGCCTTTCGTAAACAAAGACATACAGATTTATTGCCGATCTTGTAAAGTATGTCAAGAAGTCAAATCCAAAGGACCACGCCATGCTGCTCCTATTCAGGCTGCAGATATTCCTATTCGGCCGTTTCAGAAAATGGCAATAGACATTATTGGTCCGTTTAAGATCAAATCTGCCAGAGGACATCAGTTTATCTTAACGTGTGTGGACATGTGCACACGTTGGCCAGAGGCTATACTTCTGAAGAGCATTTCCAATGCCGATATTGCAGACGCTTTTTGGCTTATATTTTCTCGGCTGGGATTCCCTGGAGAAATATTATCAGATCATGGCACCCAATTGATATCGGATACCATATATCAAGTGATGTCTACTCTGAAGATAGAAAGATCTTTGAGTAGTATCTATCAGCCTATGTCTAATGGGATGGTGGAACGTCTAAACAGAACACTCAAAAACTTAGTAGGGAAGATAACTGAGGATCATCCTCAAGATTGGGATATGGTTTTACCCATGGCCCTCTTTGCGTATAGAGAGGTCCCCAATGAACATACAGGATTTTCTCCCTTTGAACTTGTCTTCGGCACGCGACCGCACAGCCCTATGTCTTTGCTTCATGATCTTATAACCGCTGATAATATGGATGATGACACAAAATCTTCTTACGAATATGTCATCGCGCTTAGACACAAGATTATCGAAGCATGCAGATTAGCAACTTCTTCTTCTGAATTTACCAAACAGAAGGCAAGGCAATTTGCCAATAAGAAAAGAACCTTACGACAACTTTGTCCTGGGGACAAAGCGTATGTTCTGCTACCTTGTAGGGAAAACAGACTTCTTATCTCATGGAAAGGTCCGTTCGATATAATCTCGAAAATTTCCTATGTTGACTATATTGTTGATATTGATGGGAAGCATAAAACCTTCCACATCAATATGCTTACGGAATTCCATGAACGTCCTGATTATTTGCTGCTTATTTTTCAGACAACGGACGATTTTCCAGTACCACATGGTCATTACTCATCCTTGTCAGTAATACAGGATGAAGAAACAAGTTTCTCGGATGTAAATCTCCCTCTTCCAGTGATTCCACTTCATTCTAGTGAATCATGGAAAAACGTTACTGTTTCTCCCAATTTATCTCTAGAGGAACAGCGACAAGTTTCTTCTATGTTACAAACATTTCAGGATGTCCTTACTGACGTTCCTGGACACATCAATGTCATTGAACATGACATTATTCTAACTGACCATAATCCTATTAGGGTCAGACCATATCCTATACCTATACATTTTCAAGTACAGGTCGAGAAAGAGTTGAATGAGATGATAGAATTAAAAATAGTCGAACCATCCAGTTCTGCATATTCTTCGCCAATGGTTATTGTTCGGAAAAAAGACAATAACATACGTCTTTGCGTTGATTATCGCAAATTGAATCAGGTTACGAAGTTCGATGCTGAACCTATGCCTTTACTAGAAGAGCTACTAACTAGGCTTTCTAAATCCCATTTCTTCACTAAACTTGATTTGTCAAAAGGATATTGGCAAGTCCCATTAACCGAACGAGCCAAACCTCTTACTGCTTTTTCTACACCTAGGGGTTTGTTTCAATGGAATTTCATGCCTTTCGGCCTTATGAACGCCCCAGCTACATTCGTACGCATGATGCGTCGAATCCTATCTCATCGTTCAGATGTCATTGCGTACTTAGACGACATCTGTCTTTTCAGTGATACTTGGGAAGATCACTATTTGGGATTAGGTGAATTACTGTCTACCTTACGCGAGCATAAATTGACAGCGAAACCCTCTAAAGCATGTATTGGTTTTAGCGAAATTTCTTTCCTAGGTCACCGTGTCGGTCATGGTTTCCTAAAGACAGAGGACCATAATACCAGTAAAATACTTAACATCTCTATTCCTAAGACTAAAAAGCAAGTGAGAAGTCTATTAGGTCTTATACAATTTTATGGATGATTCATTCAGAATCTATCCTCTATCATGGCACCGCTTTCTTTGTTACTAAAGAAAGGGTCTCCTAATATGGTCCACTGGTCTCAGGAATGCCAATCCTCTTTGGATAAGATTAAAAGTTTGTTTTCAACACCGCCTATTTTTGTGTTACCTACTACAGATAAGACATTTGTTCTTCATAGTGACGCTTCATCCACTGGGATTGGAGCGGCACAAATGCAAGAGTACTCTGAAACTCTGCATCATGTAATGTATATCTCACGAAAACTTAATGCGGCAGAGAGGAATTACTCGGTTTTAGACCGTGAACTTTTGGCGATGGTTTGGTCAATTCTCAAACTTCAAAGATTCCTTCTTGGCGTGCATTTCATAGTGGAAACTGACCAGAAAGCTCTTACAGCTATTCAAAGTAAAAACTTGAAGAGCTCGAGATCAACTCAATACGCCATTGCTCTTCAACCTTTTCATTTCTCGGTGCGAGCTATCCGTGGTTCAGAAAATGTGATGGCAGACATTCTGTCTAGATGCACACATGATTCCACCTAACTGTTAAATCTTGGACTTTTTAATGTGTCTAATTTTACAACAGTTATTTTTTCTATATCAAAATATGTACACATTGTGATTGTATAAACATTTAGCGGGTCACTAATGTATATTCGCCGCTACTCGTTTGATGATTTTTCTTTTGTCAATCATGAACTTATGGTACTTAATATGAAATTGTGATTGAAATTATTGTATGCATTGTGTCATTGCCAGTATTGTAGTATGCGTTGGTGACACCTCCCTGGAAATATTTATACTTAGAGAAATACTTTCTCTGAGATGTTGAGATATATTCTCACCGGTCGATCTATACTTCGACTTTGCCTTAATCTGGCGTTATGAATCGCCGGCATTCCTCATCTGCGCATTATACGTGCGTCGTGAGCCTATTGTATGTTGCTCTCAGATGAAAAAAAAAAATGATTTTCATTTTTTTTCCCGGGGGTGTGGTAGTCTGTTGCGCACATATTCTTTTGTGTGGTAGTATGTGATGCACAGATTACTGTTGGTAGGCATACAAATGTAAAGAATAATTATTTGTCTGATGAAAAGTATTTATTTGAGAATCAATGATTCTTAGCCTAAGGGACAGAACCCGGATTGGTCGATGTTGTATTCGGTTCTATGGGTTATCTGTTCTTGTGTCTCAATCTGGCGTATGAATACTAGATTTACATCATTTTTCGTCTGGTATGGCAGAAACAGATTGGTCTTGCTTAAAATGTTTATGACCCGAATTTATATTTATTCCTTGTCTATTTAAGGTGATTCGGTCTTATATCTTTGTATCTTTGTATTTCTATGTCAGACTATTTTGTGAGCTGAACTCTGGGGTGAAAGGCATTTCTGCGGATGCGTCGATTCGGGGTGTGGACAGAGAGGCTGGTGTCATGTCGTCGCTACTATGGGCTGGTCGATTAGAAAGTCTGAAGATTGGTCTCTGTGATTTATTCTAGGAAGGAGATTGTTTCTCTGTATGACTGTAGTATCAGAGATTCTCCTAATGTTCATTATTAACGCCAAGGAATGGCGTGCGTTATTCGCTTGTATGTGTTTTCCTAAAGCCAGGTAAAACCAAAACCTTTTTTGCTGAACTTTTTTGCTAAGCCTAGATGGGAGATGTATTATCGTACATCTAGGATTGTTGATTACAGATGAAGATGACGTGTTATCTAGCAGCACTAGATCACTTGATGTAACCAGCCTTATTGATAGCAGAAATGTATAGAAGCGCAATGAGGACATTTACGTATGAATAACGAAGTAATTCTGCTTCATAATTTTTCATCCTGAGTGAGCGAAGCTCACGGAGGAGAGCCATTTTGGATTCCCGCCATTGTAAGCGGATCATCGTCGGAGAACAGAAAAGGTCTTATTATCTGATGATGGTACAGAGATCTACATATTATGAAAACCCACTACTGTGGTTTAACATTGTTGCTATAAACATTTGATGAATTTACGGCTTGAGAAACTTAGCCAGGAGAAGGTTCTGACAGTGAACCATTGTTGATGATTATGTATCCACCTCAACTGATGCGATTAGTCAGTTGAAGCATGAGACGATAGACAACCAGAATATTGAGTGCTTGCCTACTATCGTTCCATTATATTTACATGGGGGGGGGGGGGGGGGGGGGGGGGGGGGGGGGGGGGGGGTGGGGGGGGGGGGGGGGGGGGGGGGGGAATGTACATCTGATATTGTCACCCATTTTTCAAGTATACGATGATTTTGTGCCAACCTGTTCAAATGACTTTAATCGTGATGTCGAAGTGTACGTCCATTATTAAATGTATGAAACGTCATCAGTGGTCTGCCCTTTATTGACTTCAAACTATGATTGAGTGAGTGACTTGTCAACTCAACAGAACTATATACCCATTCGCGTTATTTACATCTACACTCTCACTCTATGTCAACACGGTCCCTGATCAGCGCTCTAACACTTGACGTACAAGGTGACCTAACTACTTAACACTGTGTCGGGAAGAGTTGACCATTCATAACCTCATGAAAGCAGTATTATTAAACATCACATCCACTCTCTTCGTTATCAATGTGATGGCCTCAAAAAGGCCGTTATCAGCTGTCCTATGAAAACTGTTATTTTTTGTCAAGAAACTATGCTTTCCTATGAAGAAATCTATCTATTTCTCAGAACCTTATTTTGTTACAGTTTCTTATAACTTGTTTATTTATGCATCAATTAACATTATATTTTACAAGCTTTTCTTTAACTTGCAAGATATGTCACCTTCACATCTTGCAATCGATTTTTCGATCACTTCCAGATGAGCAATAGCTCTGAAACTTGGCATAGTTGTGTATTCCCAATGACAATACAATAATCAGTTGTAAAAAAAATAAAATGAATAACATTAAAATTAATATTAATTTTTTTTTAACTCCGCCTAGGCCGGTCCAAAGCCTGGCTGAAAAAGGAGGAGGGTGGCCTGCATGGAGGCCGTAAGGAGGCAGCCCCTCCACCATGCAAAGGCACAACAGGCCAATCACCCGATTGCTTTAAACCTTTGATTATGAGAACTAAAAGAGAGAAAACCGGACTGATTCTAAAGGCAACGAACTGGAACAGACTACGACTAATGGAACTTGGAATGCAAGAAGTATAAATCAGAAAGAAGAGGAGCTGGTGGAAGAGATGAGGAAAGCAAAACTAGAAATCCTCGCTATAACGGAAACAAAGAAAAAAGGACAAGGAGTCATGGATCTCGATGGCAACACGCTGCTCTACAGTGGTGTACCCACATCTGAAAGAGCTAAAGGGGGCGTGGGTTGCATTGTGGCCAAAAACCAAAAAAGATAGTATCAAGGGATGGAGCTTTGTCGTGGAGCGCATTATGGTTGTAAACCTAAAAGAAGGAGAAACCATAGTCAACCTGGTCATATTGTATGGGCCAAATGAGGATGAGAGAGCAGAGGTCAAGGAGGAATTCTTTGAGCTGCTTCAAAGGACAGTGGATGACTGCCTAGATAAAATTATCATGCTCGGCAATTTCAATGCCAGAGTTGGAAATGACCATGCTACAGTAGATGGGGTGGAGTTATCAGAAGATATGGAGAAGATACTCTCAATGACAATGGAAAGCGACTCCTTAGATTCTGCAGTGAGCAGAATCTGATTATTACAAACACAAAGTTCCCCCATAAGCACATGCATGCATACACTAGATGTGAACCAACTAAGAATGAGAGGTCAGTGATCGACTATGCCATAGTTAGGAGGAGCTCATTCAAATATGCCCGGGATGCTAGAGTCTGGAGGGGGCCAGAGATTGGAAGTGATCACTACCTGCTTACAATCAACAGAACAACTGAAAGAGTTGCTCAGCATAGGAACGTCCCAACATCACGCAAGAAACTAAGTAAATGAACGGGAGAAATGAGCATTAAGACCTACAAGCTGAGAGAGCCAGAAATTAAGACCAGATATCAGGGGCTTATTGCTACAGTGGTGAGCAACACAGAAGAACAACCTGACGACTTGGAAACCCTCTGGCTTAAACTCAAGGACATCATAAAGACAGCTGCTGCAGAAGCATGTGGTGAAGTCCAACTTGGGAACAAGAGAAAGAGGACACCTTGGTGGACAGAGGAAAATGGCATGGAAACAATACTTAGGAGCTAAAAACACAACAGGACAAATAGAGAAATATAGAGAATATGTGACACTCAGAACAGAAGCAAAGAACAAGGTGCTAGCAGCAAAACAGAAGTCCTGGGAAGAATTTGGAGAAAAGCTAGAAAAAGATGCGCAAGAAAACCAGAAATTGTTCTATAAGACCCTAAAGAACATGAGGAAGGAAAAGCAATGCCCTCTCAAATTTATAAAGGAAGGGCAAGGCAAATTGCTTACTGCCCCAAAGGAAGTAATGGAAAGATGGAAAGAATATTTCTCAGAACTCCTTGATGGTGAGCATGGTGAAGCATCAGAAATGATAACCACTAGCACAGAAGAGAAAACCAATGATGGTGAAGATGACATAAAGATGGAAGAACTGAAGGCAGCACTGGAGAAAATCAAGATGGGCAAAGCAGCAGGGCATGATGGTATAACATCAGAAATGGTTAAGTACATGGGAGCATCAGGCGACCTATTACTCTTAAGTGTTCTACAGGCAGCGTTATGCAACAAGATCATACCAAAGGATCATAACACCAATTTTCAAAAAGGGTGACAATCGACAGTGTGGAAACCATAGAGGCATATCCCTTCTCAGTGTCCCTGGTAAAATCTACTCTAGAATCCTAGAGCAGAGACTCCGACGCCTAGCTGAGCCACAATTGGATGAAGTCCAGTGCGGATTCCGAGCAAACCAAAGTACTCAAGACCTAATCTTCACACTCAGACAGCTGACTGAAAAGGCACGAGTATGAGAGTGAGATCCATCTTTGTTTCATAGATCTGGAAAAGGTGTTTGACAGGGTCCCCTGGAGCAAACTTTGGGACTGTTTGGTGTGGCAGATAAGGGAATGAATAATGAGAATCGGAAATAGGAAAGTCTAGATAGAGTAGAAAAAAGGGATGCACAAATAGGAATGCGCATGAGACGGGGAATCGAAAAAGAGGTGAACAGAAATCCAGTTAGGCATGCTTTTCAGCTACAGTCAGAAGCATGAGTTAGGCAGTGCGGGTCACAGATAAGCTAGAGAGATGAGGGTAGCCATGTTGAAGGCGACAGTCAAGTAGAATGTGTTGTGAAAATTCTCTGACAAGGAGACAAGATTGGGTGGTAATTAACCCAACATATTGACAGTATAAATTCTTGATAGGATGGAAGAGTGATGGAGCGAGTTAGGCTCTATTCAGAAGAAAAGGGGTACGTAGAGTGAAATTATTTACATCTATACAGTAGTCCTATTCCTCGTCTAGATAGTGGCCATCGATAAAAGGGAAAAAAAACAACCCCGAAGGAGTCCGGTATCACATAGATAACCTGAACCCAGAGCGACATGTATCAATAGACAAGGATTTGTTTGGAAAGAAGAAAAGAGGTAGATACTAATAACATTTGAGCAACCATAGATGATTAGACATTATAATATTGAATGCAAATTTTCAATGCTGAGCGAGAGTTGAAGAAGGAAGGGTGACAGACCAAGATTGTTGGAGGTCCAGGTAACAGCATTGAAAATTTCCAGCAGAGGCCCATCAAAACAGATATTGATACCTCTACAGAGATATTATACAAACTACTTGGCAAAGTCTGGGAGAGAGAGGAAATACCAGCAGAATGGAAGGAAGGTTATCTGGTCAAGTTGCCTACGAAAGGGAAATTTACAAGAGTTCACAAATTATAGAGGAATAATGTTACTATCAGTGCCAGCAAAAGTATTAAACAGAATCATTCTGGAGAGATAAAAAGAGTCCATAGTCAAGCAACTGACAGATGAACAAGCAGGTTTTTGACAAAACGGATCCTGTATAGACCAGATAGCCCCATTGAGAATAATAGTTGAACAAAGTCTGGAATGGAATTCACCGCTATACATCGGATTCGAGAACTATTAAAAGGCATTTGACAGTGTAGACAGAGAATCACTTTGGAAATTGATGAGGCATTATGGAGTTCCCATGAAGATCATTAACTTAACAAGGTAGACCTATGAAGACATGACATGCAGAGTTTTTCATGAAGGACAACTTTCAGAACCGTTTAGGATTACAACGGGAGTGAGATAGGGATATCTCTTGTCTCCATTTCTTTTCTTACTAGCAATAGATTGGGCTATGAAAACATCGACATCACACAACAGAAATGGAATCCAGTGGAATCTGACTAAACAGCTTGATGATCTGGATTTTGCAGATGACTAGGCTCTTCGGTCCCATAACCATAATCAGATGCAAGAGAAAATGAAAATTCTCGATGAGAGGTCACAACAAGTGGGCCTGAAAATATACAGGAAAAAGACAAAGATTATGAGAATAAATGCAAGAAATAATAACAAGGTTGAACTTGAAGAAACACCACTAGAGGATGTAGAATCGTACACATATTTTGGCAGTAATAAAGACAAAGTTGGAGGGACAGACAATGATATCAAAATAAGAATACAAAAAGCAAGAGGAGCTTTCATTGCATTGGGAAACATATGGAGATAAGAGAAATCAAGTCCAACACGAAAATAAGAATCTTCAACTCAAATGTCAAGTCAGTCCTATTGTATGGCTCTGAGACATGAAGAGCAAAAAAAAACAGCAACCAAAAAGCTACAGGCTTTTATAAACGGGTGCTTGCATGGAATAGAAGAACTGAAATGGTATGACAAAGTCACAAATGTGGAATTGATGACAAGAACCAGACAAGTGCCAGTGGAACAAGAGTTGAGAAGAAAACACTGGCAATGGATAGGACACACATTGAGGAAACCTGTTGATAGTATTACAAGGCAGTCCTTGTTCTGGGATCTACAAGGAAAGAGAGGCAGAGGTAGACCAAAAAACACAAGGAGAAGACAACTGTATACAGAGGTGAAAATGATGAGGAAAACATGGAAAGAACTTGAGTGGATGGCACAGGACAGGAAGACTTGGCATGAGTTTGTTGAAGGCCTATGTTCCTCGGGAGCTAATGGGTATTGATTGACAGATAAAACTTTTGTCAGATAAGATTTTTGAATTCTTTGCAAAATTTTCACCTATCACAAATAATGTTACAATATTTTGCAAAATGTGTTACTATTTTTTAGAAACTATCTTAAAAGTTCTATAACTCTGGTTAAAAGGTAAAGATAACCCCATAGCAGATACTTCCGTAGGGGAATGTGTGGCGTTGGCTATTGCACGCCGCATGTCAGATAGAATGACCATGAGTATGGTGCTGGTAAGCACGGCACGATTAAGAATTGTCACTGTGTACTTCGCACATGACGTGAAAATGTTTGGGATAGAAACGGAAGACAGTCGAGGTTTACCCTGTTGGGGCCACATGTGTTTACTACCTAGCTGGTAGTTCTTTTGAATATGTTCAATGGGAAATGTTCTATGATAACTCGATGTGTTCAGATTTTAAGTATATGGAGGAAAGTGGATCATGTGATACTATTATTGGATTGCTAAAATGCGTATCTAGGAAAATAACTTACATGGATTGCCATGCTGTCTTGTGAAAGCTGTGGAATAAATATAATTGAATGTTAGACATGCGTCATCACAAAGATTGATGTTGGCTGGTTGAAGAGCCTTTATGATTAACGTTCACAGGCGTTATTACTGGGACAAACTTTGATATTAACCCTAGACATACATGAGCTTAATAAATGTGCGGATACAACGTTACTTGTGGATATCTGACTCCAGGGGAGTGAAGTGTTAGAGACTTCACCAAACTAGGTCAAACATCGAGAGGTAGGGTGACCAGTTCCCTTCCTCGCTGCCTTTTCCTTCTCTCTGGAGCGTGTCGGTACCATGATTCGAACCCAGCACCTTTGCCACAAGAGACCTGCGCTTTAATCACTCTGTCAATCAGACGCTCTATAGATCTGAATTTACAGAAAATATCAATCACCTGATAACAGTTTTAGAATATCATGATGAGCTTTCTATTTAAATTTGATGTTTATAACTTAAAAAGAAAAAGAAAAATAAAGAAAAGGAAAAAGACCTAAACAAAATGGAATATGACATGAACACCCAATATGGCTATTGTTTCCATGGCAACCCATAGCACTGTACCACTAAATGCTTTGTTAGGCAAAACTATTACTGTTTTAGGTTAAGCCAGTGAGTTTTAATTGACATCCTGCAATTATTTATACAAGTAAAAACAGTATTTCACTGTAGCTTGTCCTGTTAAAATATCATCTAAAGATCAGTATTTTAAAAACAGAAGCAATAAGGGTCTGCAGCAATTCAAGCCATGCCAACATTCATATTATCAATACTTTGATTGGATCACTTGAACGTCCTGTCTCTAAGGATGGTATGACTGACAGAGGAATACAATTACGAGTAGTTTCATGGCTTACTAAATGACGGGAATGCTCAGTTATCCTATAAACCTCCATGCAGGTTTTTTTCTGTTTGTCTCACAAACATAGTTTAAAAGGCCCAGCGGCCCATATATGACCCAGCATACATAACTCTATAATAATTTTATAATAAAACAAGTATTAATTCCCACTTGGTCAAATATGGGTTATTTCATAAGCAAATGAACGGCCTTCAAATTTTTATAGAAAGTTACATTCTAAAATGCGTATTCAGTCTTAGAAACATGAGTTAAGTATAAAATTTAGCGTTCAATTATAGAAGCTCTTGGGCCTTGAGGGGATAGACTATATTGCTGCCAAGATACATGTATGATTCTGCTCCTTGTAGAGGTGTATCTTCAAGTACAATCTTGTCATTGTTTCCTGCAATTTCTTCTCACTATCTCTGTCTATTCCCTGTCAGTTCTAAGACCAAAGTGTAGTACAGTACAGCACAGCACAGGATAGTAATCATATAGTAACAGTAATGAGGCAATGATATCAAATTTCATATACGGATGCTAAAGTAGAAAAGAAGGATTGAAATGGTATGACAAGATCACTAATGTTGAACAGATGACAAGTGGTCTAAATCCCAGCTGTGAGCCATCATGCAGTGTCCGAGATGCTCAAAGTTGGTCCACCCCTGGGGTTTTACATGCCTTATTAGTACAAAGATACTTTGCACAGAGGAACCTAAGACGCATCAAAAGTGGAATGCAGTCAGTGACCTATAGCTGACTGCTTGCGTCAGGGTCAGTGAACCAGAGCTGACCAAGACTCTACTCCACCTCCAAGTGGTGGTCCTGGAAACAGGCTGCATCACTGCAGTCTGGCTGAGAGAGTAGGGATCGAAGTGGGAAGGCAAACGCGGTCTTAAAAAATGCCCAACTGAAGTCGGTTGTGTTGGGCCTAAAGGCTCCGATACCGCAGCTTTGCTGTATATGGCGACACAACGCAACCAACGTCCTTTTCAGGACGAACGCAGAAGAAGAAGAAGAACTGATGACAAGTCAGAAAAGTGCCAGTGGAACAAGAGATGAGAAGAAGATGCTGGTGATGGACAGGACACATATTGCTAGCATGACAAGGCAGTCCTTGTTCTGGAACCTCCAAGGTAAGAGAGATAGAGCGAGACAAAAGAACACATGGAGAAGAGATTATTCCTTATAATCTGTTTTTACTTCATAACGAAGACATTCACATGAACTACATAATGCCAGAAGGATTAACTATGCAATATTAAGTTAACGCCCTTGGACTACCATTAATGGCTCAATGCTAATAATAACAGGACACCCTACACAAAGCAATGCAACAAGAATGAATCTGACCATCAGGAGAAATCCCTTGTTGGACAAGAGTTTTGATCCTTTTCATCTTCTTAATGCTGTAGGAGGTGAGACCCACCTGAGTTAATGAATTCTAAGAGTTGTACTCCTGATGTTCTTTTTGCGTTACGGTTTTTTTATCCACTGCCTGCACTGGGAACTGAACCCACTCCACCTTGTTTGCAATTACTAAACAGGCTCTTCACCCTTGGTTGTATCCATTCTGCCAACCTGAGTTGGTTTTTTTCTGTGCATAAACTTGCTTGGCATGTGTTTGTTGAAGACCTATGCTCCTTGGAGAGCTAGAGACTATTGACTGATTGATTGATAAACTTACTGTCTTGAGTTTCATTGCCCAATGTGGTTGTTCTACCATCGTCAGCACAAGACCTTGAATTAGTTACACAGAAAACAGGTGAAAAAATGTAACTTTTACGACTTACAAGAAATTTGCAATAACGTAATTAAACATATAATGACAAACAATAAATTAATTGCCGTCAAAATGGTTGAAGAATTATTCTGTAACAGTAAAAACTGAAAGTTCTAAAGTGCAAACAAAATAAACACTGGTGGATATCATCAATTGACAAAAACCTTTTTTCCTTCCTGCTTCTCGTGGGGTTTTTTGTCATCCTGTTAGTATAAAAACAGCAAAACAGAAACATAATGGTAGATGCAGAATGTCAGCACAGCTAAAGAAAAAGATCAGCAGAAACAGACAACAAAAAACATATAGTAGAAACATATAAAATACATTATGGTACAAATGCAAACATTCCAGTGGAATCGCTTAAATATCATGGCCAAAAGAGAATGCTAGAAACACAATAATATAATTAGATGACAGAAATAGATATATAAAGAAGAATCATACAAACAGAATGCTAGAAACTTAGCAGTAGAAACAAAGGCAGACACAGATATATGGAACAGAATGCTGGTATAACACTTTGTATCTTGCTTTAATGTCTAACATATCTGCTAGTATAACACTTTGTATCGTGCTCCAGTCTAGCATATATGTTGGTGCAACACTTTGTATCTTGCTTTATTGTTTAACATATCTGCTGGTATAACACTTTGTATCTTGCTCTAGTCTAGCATATATGTTGGTGCAACACTTTGAATCTTGCTCTAGTTTAGCATATATGTTGGTGCAACACTTTGTATCTTGCTCTAGTCTAGCATATATGCTGGTATAACATTTTGTATTTTGCTCTAATATCTAATACATCTGTTAATATAACATTTTGTATCTTGCTCTAATATCTAACATATCTGTTAGTATAACCTTTTGTACCTTGCTCTAATATCTAACACCCGGGTTCCCATCCTGTGGGTCGCGACCCCCAAGGGGGGTCACAAAGTGTTTTCTGGGGGGCCGCGGCGGTTATTTTTAGTTGCAATTATTTTTATAGGAAATTTCACCACGAAGGTTTTCAATACATATTTATTTCAATATGGCTACACTGCAATATTCTACTAGTGGTTGTAACACTGATTTTTGATAAATGAAAGGAAATGACTTAAGGTCCACTGCGGCGGATACTTAAAATGTATTAAAAGCCCAATGTGTTCATACATATGTTAAGTCTAAAATTAAGCAAAGGGAATTAATTATTAAAAGTCTGGGAGGTACAAGAGATTATTGTGGTTATCCCACTGAAACAGCGTTTTGTTTAGCTGTTCATTAAAAAATATATGATGGTATTAGACTCGAATGTTCGGTATTTAGAACTCTGCTCACAGCGGCAAATTCCCGTGAGAGATGAATCTGTCTAAGCTATTTTTGTGCTGTTTTGAGCTGAGCGATATTCGCTGCCTCTGACGGCAAACCCGGGGATGTGTGATTGTCGGGGTGTGCTGAGAGTTTTGATCGAGAGGGTGAGTCCCCAGCGAGTGAACGGGGAGGTTTTGAGCCATGTTTTTCGATGTGTACCAGGGGATATTTTTTGGTACAGGATGGATGCTTGATGGATTTATGTGTGATTATCTGTCAGATTTATGGTGTGCTTATCTGCAGATAGAATACACTTGATTTAAAGATATGTTATGAAGGCCTTGGAGCGTACAGGCCGGTTTTTGAGTCATATTCGCTTACCCTGAAGAATTTACTATTGTGAAGGAATAGCATCGCCATCATAACACCAGTTTTCAAAAAGGGTGACAATCGACAGTGTGGAAACCATAGAGGCATATCCCTTCTCAGTGTCCCTGGAAAAATCTACTCTAGAATCCTAGAGCAGAGACTCCGACGCCTAGCTGAGCCACAATTGGATGAGGTCCAGTGCGGATTCCGAGCAAACCGAAGTACTCAAGACCTAATCTTCACACTCAGACAACTGAGTGAAAAGGCCCTTGAGTATAAGAGTGAGATCCATCTTTGTTTCATAGATCTGGAAAAGGCGTTTGACAGGGTCCCTTGGAGCAAACTTTGGGACTGTTTGGCAAGGAAGAATATTCCAGCACCTCTGATTCATGCTATACAGAGCTTCTACAAGTCTTGCAGAAATTATGTGAGGACAGCAAACCATAAGTCAGAAGAGTTCAGGACCACCAGTGGTGTAAGACAAGGTGATATCCTATCACCTTACCTCTTCATACTCCTTATGGACGATGTCATCAAGGCATGTAAGGAGAGAACAAGAAAGTATTCAGTGGGGTACTGGAAGATGAGACAGGTCTATATTTCAGAGCTGGCATTTGCTGATGATGTTGCCCTGATTGCTAAATCAGAGGCACATCTCCAATCCAAACCTCGGAGCTATTATAGACTGAAAGGGAGGCATCAAAGAAGAGTTGGCCACTCGAAAAGCAGCAGCTGGGAGACTTTTTCAGGCCATAAATCGAGGATTCCTCAGCAAGAGAGAGGTTGGTAAGAAAACGAAGATGGCTGTATACCGCTCCACCTATGTCCCAGTCTTGACATATGGATGCGAGTCATGGGCAATGACTACAACCCATAAAAGCCAGATCCAAACCTCAGAAATGAGGTATCTGAGGAAGGTGGTTGAAGTATCAAGAAGAGACATGGTACGCAACCAGACGATACGTCAAGGCCTAAAATGCCACCCCCTACAGACCCAAGTAGAACAGTCCCAACTAAGATGGTTTGGCCATGTCTGTAGAATGGGAGAAGATCGGCTACCACGACAAGCATGGGAAACAAAGAGCCAAGGATCCAAACCCCGAGGACGACCCAGAGTCCGCTGGGAGGACAACATTAGACAATCTTTGAAGGACCGAGGACTAGAATGGAACCAGGCCAGGAGGAAGACAGCCGATAGAATAGTCTGGCGCTCTCTCTTCCAAACCTCTACACCTCATGGTAGAAGGGGAACGACTAAGTAAGTAGTAAGTAAGAAGGAATAGCGCTAAGACATGTTCTGGCCATATTATTATTATGACTGCAGTGGACGCAGTCCTTTGAGTTTAATGGATATTGTAATGGCCAGTATTAACAGTGATATTATTATGACTGCAGTGGACGCAGTCCTTTGAGATGTTGGAGTATGGATGCTATTTTGATTCAATGTAAACTGTATTTCGTCTATGTCATCGTGACTGTGTTGTGGCGTGAATAAAGTGTTCAATGAAAACGTCACTAGTCTTTCAACATTCGATGACTCCTACATGTGTTACGGTGATGTGAGTAACTGTACCTACACACACCCAGCTCAAAAATTCTACACACAGTGACAGAACACCAGCAGTACTCATTGTAATTATAATAGTCTGCGTGGCGTATTGTCCACAAGGAGAGACCGCAGTTGGAAGATGACAAAATAATAACATTTAACAACATATTAAACATTTTATATTATTTTAATTAATTGCTATGGCGAGCGTTAAATATTTTTTCAAATTACCACTGCAGCGGACGTTGATTCACTCCCTAAAAATAAAATATACAAATGCACTGTTATCATTAGAATAAAATTCCATGTTACAAATAGTAAACTGAAAAAAATATTCACTATGATGCAAAATTCAATATCAAAATTCATTTTTAATCGGTGTCTCGATGTTTGAGTAACAGACTGTCGAATACGGACCGTTGAATAAAGGTGAGTTGCTCTCTTAATGCAGTTGAAGATCACCCCGTATGTTTTGCTGACGCCGCCATCTTTGCAATGATGTAATTCAATAATGTCTGATGCAAACTGGCGCAAACCTAGTTCGCCAATAGTCAACCACCTTTAGTTGACGCTGGGAGCCACGGTAGCATAGTAGTTAGTGCACTGGCTTCCTAGCTCAGTGGTCAATGGTTCGATCCCCAGATGAGGTAGGATTTATTTAGGCCACAAACGGCTCCTGGATCGACCCAGCCCCAAATGGGTACCACAGCAACTCTGGGAACGTTAAGGCAGCCGGCGTGATGCTGAACACATCACCCCTAGTGTGCCGACGGTCAAGAAAAAATGGGCCTAACACCATATTCCCAATATGTCTCAATGGGCGTGTAACGGAATCCTTTACCTTCACCCTTTAGTTGACGCTATGATGGAAACCAGCCACTTGCTGTCAAGCGCAGGTTAGCTACTGCTTGCACTTTCTAAAATCTAAAGAGCGTCAGTAGGTCGTCATCAGTCCGTGCTGTTGGTCGGCTTTCTGCATCGCTATTATCGTTTCCGGATGGAAAACAATTTATTTGGCTAATTATTTATTTATATTTTTATTGTTATATTATTAGTATTAATAGGTGTATTATTTTAATAAATTAGTGAGCCAAGTGACTAACGCTAATCATTATTAAACATTTATTTTTAAAAAATATTACTGTCCTGTCTCCAGGACTTCCCCATAAAGTAGTTTAGAACTACACTTTTATTCAGGCGTTCTACCTACTTAGTTTCAATTTGGGTTCCTCTTCCCCAGGTCCTCTTGAGGTTGTGAGCGTCGTGTCTTTCTTCTTGCTGTGCTGCCTTGGCGCTTTTGTACTGCTGCATTCTTTGTGTTGTGTTGTGTTGTGGTTCCCCTTTTAAACTTTTTTACTGATAGATGGGGATGTTCTTTAACGTTTTCAATTTGATAAAAATTGGTTATATGTTCTTTTTCGTTCTCGGCTTGATGTGGATTATGCTGGAAGATGCTGGCATGATAATTACAATTGATAAAATTCGTGAAACGCAAATAAATAATAAAAATACAAAAAGAAATTTTTTTTAGCGAAAAAAAAATTATTTTCATTTATATTTTCAGAAATCCGTACCCACGGAGAAAAAACGTAAATATTCAAAAGACTTTCTAAAATTTGGCTTTACCACCTTGATCAGCAATGGCATAGAGAAGCCACAATGCGTTTTGTGCAATGTTATTCTCAGTGCTGAATCTATGAAATCTTCAAAACTCAAACGACACTTAGAAACAAAGCATTCAGAACATACTAAAAAGGATTTGGAGTTCTTTCGACGCCATGAAACTGGTCTCAGACGTCACAGACTTGATCCTACAGGAAGTTTTCAGCAACAGAGCACAGCAGCAGTACAAGCATCATATGAAGTCGCATTGGAAATTGCCAAACAAAAGAAAAACCCTTACACGATTGGAGAAACGCTCATCAAACCCTGCGTGTTGAAGATGGTGAAGTTAATTCTTGGGGAAGCCAGCGAGATAAAGATGCGACAAATATCTCTGTCCAATAACACTATTCAGAGGCGCATTTCAGATGTGAAAGAGCAGGTTTTGAATGAAATCAAAGTTTCTCCATTGTTTTCTTTTCAAGTTGATGAATCAACGGACGTAGGTTCATGTTCTCAGTTGCTTGTCTTCGTGAAATATATTCATTCAAATGACTTCAAAGAAGAGTTCCTGTTTTGTAGTGCACTTGAAACTACTACAAAAGGTGAAGATATTATGGAGAAGATAAATACCTTTTTTGAAACTGGAGGACTACAGTGGAAAAACGTCTGTGGGGTTTGTACAGATGGAGCACCAGCTATGCTAGGGTCAAAGTCAGGCTTTCAGACAAAAAGTGAAAGAACTTGTTCCCCAAGCAAAGGGCATTCACCGCATGATTCACTGATATGCTCTTGCCAGTAAGACTCTTCCAGCTCCTCTGCAAGAGGTACTTGATTCTCTGATCAAAATTGTGAATTACATCAAATCTGGAGCCCTCAACACCTGTCTGTTTAAAGAACTCTGTAAAGACATGAATTCTGATCACGAGGTTCTTCTTTTCTACACTGCTGTACGCTGGTTTTCGAAAGGAAATGTTGTCAATCGTGTCTTTGAGTTGAAAGATGAAATCAAGTTGTTTCTGGAAGTGCAAGGGAAACATGACCTTGTGGCTTACTTTAATGATGAAGCTTGGAAGAAAAGAGTTGCTTACTTAGCAGACATTTTAGACCAGCTAAATAAGCTGAAACTGAAACTTCAGGGAAAGGAAACACACATTATCCAATTTCAAGACTATCTTCAGGCATTTGTATCCAAGCTGCAAAACTGGCGCCGGAAAGTAAATCTTGGAAACATTGCCATGTTTGAAAAACTCTGCAGTGTGGTAGAGGAATGTGAAGGTGAACTGGATGAGAATCTGAAGGAGGAGATTACTGGGCACCTTGAATCCCTTGAAAAGGAATTTCAGCGGTAGTTCCCTGAGCTTACAGAAGAAGAAGCTGCACTAGTACGAAACCCATTCTCTGCTTCCCTGAATGTAGCCAGCATTCCCAATAAAGTACATGATGAATTCTTGGATCTGCGGAACGATTCCTCGGCATGTAATTTGTTTTATGCAAAATTGCTGACTCAGGTCTGGTGTGCTATGTATCAGTCATATCCAAATGTCACCATGCTTGCCTTTCGAGTTTTACTTCCATTTGCCTCTACATATCTCTGCAAGAGTGGATTTTCAACGCTTCTTCATATCAAAACAAAGGCAAGAAACAGACTGAATGTTGAGGATGACATGAGGTTGGCTTTAACAAACACTCAGACGCAAATTTTGAAGCTGGTTGCCCAGATGCAAGTACAACCATCACATTAAATATTAGGTTAATTAAATATTAGGTTAGAATTATATTCTGAAAAATCTATTTTTAATGTGTTTTCTTTACCCTATTAAAAATGCCTTTTTATGCTAATGTGGCAGGGGGTCACAGGTTACTTGGCTATTATAAAAGGGGTCGCGACTCGAAAAAGGTTGGGAAACACTGATCTAACATATCTGTTGGTATAACCTTTTGTATCTTGCTCTAATATCTAAAATATCTGTTGGTATAACCTTTTGTACATTGCTCTAATTCTAAAATGTCTGTTGGTGCACATTTTGTATCTTGCTTTAATCCTTAATATATCTGTTGGTATAATATTTTGAATCTTGTTTAAAGTCTAACACATCTGTTGGTATAACATTTTGTACCTTGTTATACATGTTAGTTCTTTTTTATCACTCTTTTGCAGCCAATGCCAAGTTGAAGAATCCACGGTACTATGAACATGGTAGATCCAGGCTTTTCCAATGGCCAATCCAAAAGTTGGGGTCGTGAACTCCAGTTTCTTTCCTGGGTTATCTATCCTGACTTGGACAGCATTTAAAGAATCCTCAGATATGGCTTCAAGCTAGAGAGGAGAAAAGGGAGGCATACTGTGCATTTCCTGCCATCCATGGGGGCTCTCTAAATGGGCAGGGCTAAAATAATGTTCTCTGGCTTTGGTTTGTCAAAGAATTGTAATGTCCTGCACAGAGCCACTTCTGAGGACCCCACCCCACCCTCATCATCTATCCATTGTGAGATCCTCATGCATGCAGCCAGCCAGGAAACAGCCAGGGTTAAGTCTGAGGCTGAAGTTATTCCACCAAGTGTAGTGTGCAATGCTTGGTTCACAACATGTTTCATCACAAAGGGAATTTGTAATGCTGGGCCACTCTGGTGTGGTTACACGAGCCCAGAGCGTTGGCCAGGCAACTCGAAGGTCTACTGCTATCACAGTGGTTTGTAGTCTAGTCTGGATTCCATGCGAGAGAAGCATGAATTCCTTTGCATCCTCATATATGTTGGTATAACACACTTTTTAACTTGCTCTGATATCTGATATATATCTGTTGGTATAACATTCTGTATCTTGTTTAAAATCTGTTTTATAAGCTGGTATACATTATAACCCTTTTTGAGCACATTTTCTAGTATTTGAAAATTATGTGGTGCACAAAAAGGCGTTGAGGCGAATGTGTCTTTGTATAGCTGTGAGTATGATGTGGTTTTGTTTGCAGTAGCAACTAGAGGATTCTATGGAGTGTGTCCAGCAGGACTGTATATGTATTGAAGAGGTGTTTGATTTTATGAATGAAGCATTCCAAAGTGTTATAGTTCTAAAGGAAAATGTAGAATAGATATTCATGGATACAATGAATTACAAATAATAATCGGATATGTATAAATTAATATAATTGAGTTTAGTCAAATAATGCCCGCCAGTGAACTTGTCACAAAAGTTGGAAACAAAATTACATTTACTTGCATAGAAGCATCGGAATGTTCAGTATAATGATGAATTGCAATTATACTACTGGACAAAAGTTAAGGGCCGCCATTCAGTTTAGACAAGGTTTATATAATTCTTCGTGAGCAGGGTCGATTTTCCAAATGTCCGGTAGCTTGAAATCTCTCAAGAAGTCTCTGAATGGTAGAGTGGGACACTGCTAAACGTCTTGCAACATGACGAACAGATTGACCATCCTGAATCCATGCCATGGCTTGACCATGGTCTACAGTGCTGAGACTTCTCCTTGGTGGCATGGCTAATGCAGTGATCATTTCGACCACTTGTCATACTGATTTATTGCATACCAACGGTGAACACTCTTTACCGATGATCATTTTCCACATGCATTCAAATTCAACTCACTTTTTCACCTTTTGAACTAGTGGGGCGTGTTGCAAAAACCACGAGTTTTTGCAGCAAGAATGGCAATTTTCACGTGCGGGTTAAAGTAACCCAGTATTTGGACATTTAAAAAAAATTAACCTAGTGCACACAGAAATGTATACACATTTCTCTGAGCTCAGTTTTAATGACATTTTCACTTGTCTTTACAGTTTGCCAATCAATTATATAAACCTTGTCTAAACTGAATGGTGGCCCTTAACTTTTGTCCAGTAGTATATTATTGATAAGCAAGGGCAAATGTAATTGACGAATTTATACGTGGAGAATTTAAAGTGGGTGTTATTAAATGTTATGTGTGATCTCGAAGTGGATTTGAATTATTGATCATAATGTACTTGGCCGTATTTTTGTGAAGTGTTAATTGACTCGTCATCATCTTACTGTATCAGTATAACACTTTGTCTCTTGCTCTGATACCAACATATATATTTTAATATTGCATCTTGCTCTAATATATTTGTTAGTACACTGTATAACATTTTATACCTTGGTCTAATATCTAACATCTGTTAAGAATCAAGGATTCCATGGAGGGGCAGGACTCCAAAAAATTGTTTGGGGACTTAGCTGTTATTAAAGCATTTAATACAATAATAGGGGCCTAATAACAATAGGAAATTCTACACAGAGCATTACAACAGCAGGTAATCTGATAATCAGAAGTTGCTCCCCTCATCAGACAAGTGTTTAGGCCCTTTTATCTAGTTCTATGATCAAATAACTTATAATCATATACTGATTACGTCTGCTGGTGTAACAGAATCTAGCCTCATGCAGCTCTCAATAGTCTGTAGCAGACAAAGGAACAAAACAGGACAACTGCTATCACAAACATCATAAGAAGCGACTAATTTGAGATTGTGAATTTGGCTGGTAACCTCATTATGTAAAAAAAACTGCAGAAGAAACAATCACTGCCAGAGCATGTGAATGATTTAAGTGATACAGGCTTCTTAGCAAGAGGACCAGCTGTAGTGGTGGTTCCATACTTCATAGAGAGAAAAAATGGAAATGATGTAATAGAATCTTGACTGATGCCAGAAATATAGAACCCATTTAGATGAAAACCAGTTTTATGGGATACAATCACAAGAGAAAGCTGAATGTTAGAAGAGTACCATGTTGCTTGATATTCACTAACTGGCAAGTAACCTGTCAAGAAATGCTTGCAGAGAATTATGGTGTATGATTCTTGTTTCACCTCTACACCTCACGGTAGAAGGGGAATGACTAAGTAAGTACGATTCTTGTTTCACCTCTACACCTCACGGTAGAAGGGGAATGACTAAGTAAGTACGATTCTTGTTTCACCTCTACACCTCACGGTAGAAGGGGAATGACTAAGTAAGTAAGATTCTTGTTTCACCTCTACACCTCACGGTAGAAGGGGAATGGCTAAGTAAGTACGATTCTTGTTTCACCTCTACACCTCACGGTAGAAGGGGAATGGCTAAGTAAGTAAGATTCTTGTTTCACCTCTACACCTCACGGTAGAAGGGGAATGGCTAAGTAAGTAAGATTCTTGTTTCACCTGTACACCTCACGGTAGAAGGGGAATGGCTAAGTAAGTAAGATTCTTGTTTCACCTCTACACCTCACGGTAGAAGGGGAATGGCTAAGTAAATAAGATTCTTGTTTCACCTCTACACCTCACGGTAGAAGGGGAATGGCTAAGTAAGTAAGATTCTTGTTTCACCTCTACACCTCACGGTAGAAGGGGAATGGCTAAGTAAGTAAGATTCTTGTTTCACCTCTACACCTCACGGTAGAAGGGGAATGGCTAAGTAAGTAAGATTCTTGTTTCACCTCTACACCTCACGGTAGAAGGGGAATGGCTAAGTAAGTAAGATTCTTGTTTCACCTCTACACCTCACGGTAGAAGGGGAATGACTAAGTAAGTAAGATTCTTGTTTCACCTCTACACCTCACGGTAGAAGGGGAATGGCTAAGTAAGTAAGATTCTTGTTTCACCTCTACACCTCACGGTAGAAGGGGAATGGCTAAGTAAGTAAGATTCTTGTTTCACCTCTACACCTCACGGTAGAAGGGGAATGACTAAGTAAGTAAGATTCTTGTTTCACCTCTACACCTCACGGTAGAAGGGGAATGACTAAGTAAGTAAGATTCTTGTTTCATGTTATGAGAATTAATAACTTATTCTCCAGACCTAAAGGTCTTTTATATTTGGACATGCGCCCTAATATAACCGGCTAGGTTGAACGGGATGCGCCTCGCCAAAACGAGGCAAATTTTTTTTTTTTTTTTTTTTAAATGTCTTGAGAACAGCACAATTTCTTTTATCTCCTATTTCTTCCTTTTGCTTTCCTTCCACCTTTCACCCAGCAAGTAAGCCCATCAACACACACAGACACTTGAGCACAATAATTAACAAAATCGGACTAATAAATACTAAAGACAGATGACATAAGTAAACAAAAAGAACAAAGTAAAGACCTTTGCAAGGAATCAAACACAGAACTTCTGCTTCCTTGCTTGGCAGGCAAATGTTCTAACCACTAAAGCACTTTGATATATGAGGGAAGGTCAAAAAGTAATGCCTCCTATTTTTTAATGTATGTAAATACTGCATCGATGTGTAATTTGCAAATTTAGCAGGATTCCTCAAACACTCTTCTGCACTGTATAGCATTACCAACCTGTTTCAGTAACAGGTGGCACCACTGTAACAGTTTAAAAATGGCTGCCAAAGACGTTCGGTTAAAACAACATTATGTCATAGAATTCCTCAATGCTGAAGGCGAGACCCCAATTCGCATCCACAAACGTTTGAAGAATGTACATTGTTGTGACGAAGCTGAAGTAGGTCAATCCTCAATGACTGATGCAAAGCGGACTGGCCGTCCGTCTACCGCAGTGACTCCACACAACATTCATCAAGTTGGTGGCATCATTCATGGTGACCGTCAGGTAACACTGGATGAATTTTCTTCCATGTTGTCCATTAGTAAAGGCAGTGTCCAGAACATCATTAAAGACCTGGGTTATTCAAAAGACAGACATAAAAAATCCAAGAGGCAGTCAATGGAATGGCATCACACAACATTGCTGACAAGAAAGAAGTTCAAAAGTTCACCATCTGTAGGGAAAGTTATGGCCTCCGTGTTTTGGGATGAGAAGGGTGTGATTCTTCTCAACTTCTTGGAACAGGGAAACACGGTGAATGCAGACGGTTAAATTGAAACTTTGAAGAAGCTTAGAGGTCGTCTTCGGCGACTTTACCCATTAAAAGATCAGAGAACTGCACTACTGTTGCACGATAATGCCACGCCACACACCGCTAAACGCACCATTGATGCGATTGCAGAATTTGGCTCAACATTATTACCACATCCCCCTTACATTCCCGATCTTGCACCTTCTGACTTCCATCTGTTTGGACCACTGAAAGAAGATCTTCGCGAACATCACTTTGAGGACACCGAGACCCTTAAACGCGCCGTACGCCAATGGTTTAGGAAAATTACACAAATTTTTACCGTGCGGGGATACATGCCCTTGTGAGAAGATAGATAAAAACTGTAACAAATAATGGAGACTACACTGAGAAATAAATTTTTGAAGTTCAGACTTGGGGCTACATTTCAATGTGAATTTTATCTGTTTTCTTGCCTATTGAATGAAATTAAAAATTACGAGGCATTACTTTTTGACTGTCCCTCGTATATATGGCTGTCTTGAGCTTAACTGTTTTAATGATTACCTCCTTTAGCCATTGTTGCATTAGTTGCAGACATACCCAAAAAATTACTAAAGAATATATGTGTTAATTCCATTCTTCTGGTTGTACAGCTTTACAGCAGATACCAAATTATTGTTATAAAACGTAAAATGTATCAGTCATTAGTTGAAACAAAGATTATGGGGACACACAGGCAATTTTGCCCAAATGGCTTTCCATACATTTGCTAATTAATTCACCCACATCAGTATGTCCTTAAATAAGGATCTGGAGATGCAGTAATTAATGGTAAGTTGTTTTTTTGTTATTGTTGTTATTTAATGTATTTTTTTTAACCTCTGGCCTCAATATCTTTTGCACATTATTATTTTAGAAATACCTAAAAAAAAGTTAGGGTTAAAGGTAACATTAGCAAATATTTTTCTGTCTCTGCATGCTAAGAGAAAGCCTAACCCTAAATCATAACACTAAACCACAAACTGTTATAGCATGTTTCACTAGCTTTGCCCAACTTCAAATGTAATTATCTGATTAACCGTCGAACGTATTAATGCCATTTTTTGCTTACGATGTTATATTGGGTTAGACCCAACAAATATATACTTTATATTTGTGCATCTTGTCCAGTTCACATAAATGGATGAAATCCTTTGATCTTTGTCGGCATACTAATTATTGTGTATCGAAAAAAGAAATTTTACCACTTCAGTCACAGATTCTGTGAATTGAATAGGCATAGGCGTGTCTACTATTACAATAATGTGGCCATCAGGTTTGCATATGAATACCTGTTGAAGATGATTTCTTAAATGATCTGCTTGGGAGATACTCGTGACATTGTTTGTCATTGACATTTAATGCGCTACCAAACTGGACCTTCATTGATCTAATTATTTCAATAGGTATCACCACTTTGCGGTTCATAAATATCATAATGGAAAGTTTCTCCTCTACTGTGCTTGTAAATAACGGTAAGGTCATCTTTAAAGAAATTAAACTTCATCCGAATCATAATCAGATGTCTCTGAGAAATTGATAATCAATCTCGGCTGAAAGAAGGACAAACCATCATTCGTCCAATATTCCTCTTCCTCTTGTAACACATGGTTCTCACATTTCTTCCAATAATCCCTGGCTATGTTCGAGATGGCGGCTTTTGTAAGTATTTCAACATCTTTTAATTTGAACGTCCTATTTTCTGTTGCTTCCTGTTCCTTAATTTTAGCCCAGACTAATTCTATTGGGTTTAAGTGAGAATGGTAAGGAGGCAATCTTAAACATCTGTGACCATGTTCATGGATTGCCTTGTCTATGTGAAATATCTTTGTATGCTGTGTATTTTTTACAATTTCAAGTAATTCATGCTTCAGGGACATTTCGTTGAATGGAATGTTGTTTTTGGTCAGCCAAATCTTTATTACATCTTTAGTACTTGATGAATTAGGAACTTTATCTTCTGGTGCCACAACGTTGTGATATGAAGCATTGTCCATTATCAAACACGACGGTCTATCCAATGAAGGAAGTACATGATTCACAATCCAATCTTGAAATATCTTGCCATTCATCTCTGTATGATAATCCCTATTATCTGTGGATTTTGAAACAAATATGAGTTCAGTATTATTTAGAAGCCCATGATGGCTGCTTCCTGCATGTGCAATTATTAGGCGCTGTCCTTTGCTGCTTGGTACTAGTCTCTTAGTTGTTCCATCAGATGATTGCCATTCTCGTTCATTACTGTGGTGCGCATTGATCCAAGTTTCATCTAAATACACAAAATCATAACAATCTCTTCTCATTTCTCTGACCTCGCGTAAATATTTGCTTCTCATTGCAACTATATGAGGCTTCTCACAAATAAGGTTTCTACCACCAACATATTTTCTAAAAGTGAATCCCAAACTCCTAATAGTCCTCCATAGCGTAGATTTGGAAATATCAATGTCATTATTCTTTCTTAACCAAATTTTCAATTTCCTTAAAGTCACTGCCTCATTATTGTGAAACATATTGCAAATTTCTCTGCGGATCAATTCTCTGTCAAAATTATCAACCACTCTTGGCCTAATTTTCGTGTGTAAAACACTGGAATTAGACATTTCAGATGTCGCTATCCAGCGGTGCAATGATCGTTTACTTATCCCCAAGGCGTGAATAGTCCTCTTTTGTGGGTTTGAAATAGAATGATATAGTTTTCCTCGAGTAGCTTCATTGCAGAAATATTTTAAAATCCTATTTGTGATTTGCTGTAATGTCATAAAATGTACTCGCAGACTCATTTTTCCTTCTTAACCACACAATAATTTTTGTAGACACACCTCTGGTTGACAATGTGTGCGTTGCACCGGATATAAACTGTTTTATGTTCAAGAAGTGCGATTTCACGCAATTTCACTCAAAAATCATGCCAATTGCTTGATAAACCAAAAATGTGCAAATGAGGTCGTATAATTTACTGTAGACATTTCAATATGTGTGCGTGTGATGTGTGTTGGCAAGTAGGATTTTATATTATATCGCAAAGAAACGAAAATTGAAACCAATGGCCGCATTTTAATGAAAAATTTAATTCATAGGGTCTATACCATTTCAAATTCAAACACAAAATTTCACTTATATGCGTTATATATTCGCTGAGATATAGCATTTTGAAGTTGGGCAAAGCTAGTGAAACGTGCTATAGCACTGTTTCCAGTATTGTCCTTTTTATTTTGGAAATAATAAATGGCTACGAATCTCAAAACAATCATCATCATGTTCCTTTATGCTCCTATGGAGCATGGAGTGACTACTACAGCTAGCCCCCTTGCAGGAAGCCTGCACCAAGCATTCACACGATCTTACAGTTGTGATTTCTGTCTCATTCTGTTTTATGTAATGAGGATGTCAGTTTCATGCACAACCTCATATTACTCACCTCGTATGAGGTGCCTGATGGTGCAGTGGTCGTAATCTTTCTTTCTGTCTCTTCAGAGATCCTGGTGACTATACGAGCCCAAAACAATATTAGCCAATACTTACTTAGTCGTTCCCCTTCTAACGTGAGGTGTAGAGGTTTGGAAGAGAGAGTGCCAGACTATCATATCGGCTGTCTTCCTCCTGGCCTGGTTCCATTCTAGTCCTAAGTCCTTCAAAGATTGTCTAATGTTGTCCTCCCAGCGGACTCTGGGTCATCCTGGGGGTCTGGATCCCTGGCTCTTTGTTTCCCATGCTTGCTGTGGTAGCCGATCTCCCATTCTGCAGACATGGCCAAACCATCTTAGTTGGGACTGTTCTACTTGGATCTGCAGGGGATGGGATTTTAGGCCTTGATGTATCGTCTGGTTGCGTACCATGTCTCTTCTTGTTACTTCAACCACCTTCCTCAAATACTTCATTTCTGAGGTTTGGATCTGGCTTTTGTGGGTTGTAGTCATTGCCCATGACTCGCATCCATATGTCAAGACTGGGACATAGGTGGAGCGGTATACAGCCATCTTCGTTTTCTTACCAACCTCTCTCTTGCTGAGGAATCCTCGATTTATGGACTGAAAAAGTCTCCCAGCTGCTGCTTTTCGAGTGGCCAACTCTTCTTTGATGTCTCCCTTTCGGTCTATAATAGCTCCGAGGTATTTAAAGTGGTCGACCTGCTCCAGGACCTGTTCTCCCAGCTTAATCTGATGTCTTCTTTCTTCTCGTGATATCACCATGGATTTTGTTTTAGAGCTGCTTGTGACCATCCCTCTCTTCTCTAGCTCTTCCTTCCAGACTTGCAGGTTGGATTGGAGATGTGCCTCTGATTTATATTAGCCAATGCTAATCTTAATCCTAACTTTTACGCTGTCTCGAGTTTTTTTAAAAACTATTGACCCAAAAAAAAAAAAATGAGGCTTCTAACACTAAGATGGTAGTCACTACACTATATCACCAGGTGTAATTGCAGATGAAAAAGAGAATGCATGACCAAAAGTGACTTAATATGTAAAAGTAGTTCCATAGCAGATACTGCAGTAGGGGGGTGAAGTGTTAGAGACTACACTATACTAGGTCCTGCTTTCATGGGGTGGGGTGAACAGTTCCCTTCCTCATCGTCTTTTCCTTTCTTAACTCAAAGAGCAGAGTCAAGTACCAATTTACAGCTGGGTAGACTGGAGCATGTTGGACCGTGATTTGAACCTGGCACCTTTGCCATGAGAGACCAGTGTGCTAACCACTCTGTCAATCAGATGCTCAAAACTGACTAAGGCTATTCTAACATCATAATCGTAAGGCTTATCACAAGTTGTCACTACAGACTAAAAAAAAAAGACAAAGTATCACCTATTGATAGGCTGTTGGGCACAAATGGAAGTGTGCCTGCATAATCTTTCTTTCAACTATAGGCTGTTGGGCACAGATGGAAATGTGCCTGCATAATCTTTCTTTCAACTATAGGCTGTTGGGCACAAATGGAAGTGTGCCTGCATAATCTTTCTTTCAACTATATTGTCTTCTAAGATGTAACCGCAGAGATGTTGAGTTCAGTCTTTCCCCACCTCTTTTTTCTTCTTAAAATGTCATGTCAGCCTGCACTGGTAATCATGGTAGACCCACAACAGATACTGCCATAGAGAAATGAAGTGTTAGAGACTTTATTTTACTAAGTCCAGCATCAAGAGATGGAGTGACCAGTTTCCTTCCTCACTGAATTTTCCTTCACTAACTCAAGAGCCAAGTCAGGTACCCATTTACAGCTGGGTAAACTGGAGCTTGTTTATACCATGAATCGAACCTGGCACCTTTGCAGCAAGAAACCAGCACTGCAAAAGTCACGCCTGTCTATAACTGATTATCAACTTTGCTAGCGACGTCTTTCCATGCCACATCAAACTTTCTAGTATCTTCTCTCTGTGTTGCAGAGAATTATGGTGTATGATTCTTGTTTCATGTCATGAGAACAACACAATTTCTTCTATCTTCCATTTCTTCCTTCCACCTTTCACCCAGCAAGTAAACCCATCAACACACACACAGACATCTATGTCTATGTCTTCTCCAACCTTTCCCGTTGTTACAATATATTCCAGCTTTCCTCTTCTCATCACATGTTCAAAGAAAGTGGATTTCTTCCTTCTAATATAAAACACAGGCTTCTTCCAGAACATTCTCATGACCCTATTTAGCCAATCCCAATTCTGGAAAACTTAAAATCTAAATAGCACACTGCACCACCTCTTCAAAGGAATGACTTACCTTTACAGACTCCATTTTGGCCCTCTCCTTGAGCCGAATTTCTTTGTGTCGAGCATCCAAAATTTTTTCTCTTCTCGTCTCTCTATCAAACATCTAAGGAAGTAACAATTTAATCAGCAACAATATGAGGCAGAATTGTGTAGTGTATGTAACATGGGCATATTAACTCTTTAAGTCCCAATCGACTTTATAAAGGCTCAGGGGGTAGACGCGCTTGGCCCAATCGACTTTAAAAAGCCTTTAGTATATGTGCCTCTGTTTGAGACTATTTCTAATTATAACTACCCACAAAGTCATTTCCGACTGCAAGTTCATTCTTTTAAATACCGCACGTGTTTAAGAGAGAACGTGTTTCTGTTTTGAGATATTTATTTTAGATTTTTAAAGCGCATATCCTCCATTTTACCTTGAATAACTAATCATTTTTTTTAAGCGCATTTCCTCCATTTTACCTTGAATAACTAATCATTTTTAAATGAAAGCTTTTATACTTGTAGCACAAGAGTAAAGACATCCAATTACCTTCAGTTTCATATACAACAACAAAGTTATTTATGCATATGAACATTTAAAAAAATTATTTCCAAACAACAACAATAAAAACGCACTGGGGTGGCCATTTTTGCTTGGGCCAAACCCACTTTTTTGCTTGGGACTGAAAGAGTTAAATATGTCTGGGTTAAACTTTGGAAGTTATATCATTTTACAAACTATTTTTAAAAAATAAACTTTATCATTTTTTTTCTTTGCGATCCTTACAGAGCATGGAGCCACCTCTGCAGCGGCCCCCCCCCTCCCGCCCCCCCCCCCCCCCCGCCCCCCCCCCCCCCCCCCCCCCCCATGACCTTGAAGCAGTGGTTTCTGTACCAATGTGTTTTACAGATGAGGTTGTACACCCTGCAAAACTTCATGTTAGTCGCCTTGTATGATATAAGTGAGGGTGCTATAGTCACATTTTTTCTTTGTTTTGATGTAAAATAAAGAAATGGGATGAGAGAAGACCAGGGTCAGTGGTCAAGAGCTGGCCAGCTTCAGACTTTATCCTCTCATCATCATCCTCAAGAAGTATAGGCCTTCAACAAACTTTTACAAAGTCTTCCTGTCCTGTGCCATCAGCTCAAGGTCTTCTTTATGCCCTTCACAAATGTCTCCAGTTCTCTTCTCCCTGTGTTCTTTGGTCTTCCTCTACATCTCTTACCCTGGGGGTTCTACCACATGAACTGCCTTGTAATGCTATCAACAGGTTTTTTTCAATATATGTCCTATCCATATCCAGCATCTTCTTCTCATCTCTTGTTCTATTGCTAAGACTTTCTAACAAGACTTTCTAACAAAACCCATGACTAACAAGGTGGATAGCAGCTGCCTTAACTGAGAGCGCAGTTGCATTTCGCTTGGGAACATACACATCAGAACCACTGCACATTTGCCCAGGATTACCCCAGGGTTCTCCATTATCACCGGTGCTGTTTAACATCTATGCAGCAAAAATAGCTGCAATCCAACCAACAAGTTTGGGACAAACATTAACTTTTGCCGATGACTTGCTCATTTACAGGGCTTGTTCAGACAGAAATGAAATGGTTAAAAGCATACATCAGACACTTCAAGCAGTTTCTAAATGGTGCAACAAAACCAGCTTCAAGGTCAATCCCAACAAAGCCTGTGTGCTTTAGTGTTCCTTGAATAATTCCATACTGAAAGCAGATCTTCCAGACATTACTCAGTGGACAGAAAATTGAAAGGCAGAACAATTTCAAACACCTTGGAGTAACATTCATTCATGGGCTATCATATAAGCACCATGTTGACATCATATAGAAGTGCAAGAGAGGTCTGGCAGCCCTAAAAACAGAGACTGCTGTTTCTCTTGTATCATCAGCTGGTCTTGTCTGTAATCAAGTATGGCCTGGGAATACTCATGCTGTCAATATCACAGTGTGAACAACTGCGGCGCATTCAAAACGAAGGGATGCGTATAGTCTTGGGCTGCACGCGAGATACCCCTATTGTGGTGATGCGACACATGCTTGGATTGCTGTCAATTAGATCCAGATATACGATGGCCCAGGTAAAAGCGTATATGCGTGTAACCACGGACAAAAGGCATCCACTGCATGAGAACATAGCTGACATCAAAGGAGCAAGAATAAAGAGGGCGATGTCATGGATGACGCAGGGGGAGGAGACTATTAGACATGTGACCACAGTTGAAAGTATATTCAAGGGAGAAGAGTGGAGTAAGTCAGGTGAGAGCTAGATGAACTACCAGCAAGTCATCATCAGCCTTGGTAGAGAATGCAGAACTTGGTCCAATGGGAGAGCAGAGCTGGAAGTTGATCAGCTTATAAATAATAATGCTGGGGATGATGATGCCATTGTGTACACTGATGGCTCTGTAATCTGTGGTAATAAATCAGGGTGGGGCTTCTCTACTAGAGTAAAGGGCAGAACCGTCGCTGAACATAGCGGGGCATACATGATAACAACCTCCAGCATGAGAATGGAGGTAGAGGCAGTTACTGCTGCCTTAAGATGGTTGTCTGAGACTTTATTAACAAAGGCAGTTATTGTATCAGACTCACAATCCATGCTTCAAAAGGTCCAAAATGGTTGGCTTTGACATGAATGGAAAACCTCCAAAGAAGCATCGAATCTTCAAGAACTGATATGGATCTACTGTCCTGGTCATGCTGGGGTACGTGGCAATGAAAGAGCTGACAAACTAGCTTCAAAAGCACCCATAAATCGTTTTATTACAATATATATTTTATAACGCAAGGGCAACAACTGCTTGAAATTTATAGTCACTTTTCTCGGTCAGCAGTTGTCTCCTCGCGTTGGTATTGAATGCAGTTAAGTTTGCTATGCTAGGCCGTTTTCTCAGAAAACGGTTGGCAACCTGTTGGGTTATCCTTTTAAGGTAATCATTCTTACGCTGGTTCGTAGTAAAGGTCCTTGCGTCTTAAGTTCTGAGCTGTGGTCATTTTGCGCTGGACTGCGCATGACTGGTCTTGCTTCTTGGTCGATCGATTTCCGCCCACCAGTCCAGTGAGCGATTTTGAATAGCTAGGAGGAAGATGCCCCGCTGAGAGGGGATCTCCGCTATTTTTTGTTCTGTCAGGAATGTGAAGTCCTCTTAATGGATATGTCGTTTATTCGAGATAATACCTCTAGTGTATTTCCACATGCCGGGGAGGCGTAATATTTCTGTGTATTTCCTGAAGGCAAGGTAAATTAACTTTTCATTAACTCTATCGATTTTTTTGGTCGTGAGCGACGTTTGATTCATAGCCTGTCTTCGAAAGTCGTCGTCACGAGATGTTTTCCCAGCTCACGTGTTGCTGTATTGTATCGCATCGGTTGATGCATGTCCCAAGGACTATTACTTGCTACTTTGTTACATGAACTAGGTTTGAAAACCTTTGTTATCTAGAGGATATTTTTGAGGACATTATTTATACTTCAGCAGACGTGCCTGTCTTGCTGAAGTCAGATTAAGGAGAGTGAACTGATCTCATACATCTGGTTATCTCCTGGCTGTTATAGAAAAGGATGGAGTTTTTCACCTGACTACATTTACAGCACTATGAAATATAACATGCATCTGACTCATCATTGTAATGCTGTCTACCGTCCATTGCTGTATTGAATGTTGCTGTGATAATGACTGTTTGATGTGCCTACATATTCGCGTAACCATTTTGTCACTGTGGCGTCCACAATAAATAATGAAGAAAAACGTCATCGGCTGTTACAAGAATCATTGACTTTATACGTCGTGAGTTTACTGACGTCCTAATGTGGATTGCCCTGTTATTTTGTATGATCATTGTTTGACTGAACACATCTGCACACTTCACAAAACCAGACCACGGGCACCATCACTCACCTCATGGTGCACGCGTCATTTGGCGGCCAATTACTCAATCATAATATAAATTGGGCGTCATCATTTGGTGGCCATAAGCTGGTTTGATCTGGTACCAGCAAACACGGGGTCCCTTACCCACTTCAAGTCAACACTACAGCATCCTTCATTTTCAACAAGAATTCATCAGCATCCTTCAAGAAATTAACATTCTTCAAGACAGTCAACATCTTCAAAATTTTCAAAGTACTCGGCGTTGCCCGGTAAATGTCAAAATTGCAATTTTTGACTGAAACAGAAATTTGACAGTACCCGGCGTTGTTACATGTTGCCGGATAACTCGGACTGCTGTTATCTTTTACGCAAGTCAAGCAAGTTGCTGCTGTCAAGGTTCCAGTGCTGTCGTTTTTTGTGAAGGTCAAGTGCCGGTTGAAACGGGTTGTTTTCTGAAGAAGGCCAAGTACCGATTTCCATCAACTTACTTTTGGATAAGAGGGTCAAGTGCCGAAACAACTCAACATACAGTATTTCAGAAGCTCTAGTACCATCGTGTTAGCAGTGGAAGCAGTTCAGATGTGCCATCATCGTTGGAGCTTCGCTCTTTAGGACGTTGATTGACATCCGTTTTTTCTGCTGTTCGACGATTGGAAGCCTATAAGTTAAGTGGCCTGTTTGTATGTAAACTGTGCCCTTATACTTCTGCTGAGTCTTCTGTGTATCATCTCATTCTATTGTTATATGTTATTCGTATATTTATATGTTTATATTTCAGCGGGTTCTCGGTTGGGTGGTGTCTCCCTTAGATCATGCCACGTCATAGAGGTCGTCTATTGTGAGCGTTTTCTGTAGGGTGAGCAAATTTCCGATACTGGAATTTGCTAAGCGACTTCTGTTGCTATTTATGTTAGCTGTGATGACATGTATTAATATTGTTTTCGTTATTATTTCGCATTCTTTAGTTTTGTTTTGATTTGTTTGTATTTGTTAGCCTACTTTTGACTATAGTTTAGTTTCATACAACATTTTTGTTTATACACTGTGGTGTCATGTATTTTGTTTAATTCTATCGCAGATATCGTCACATTTTTTGTGATATTTCATTAATTTCTGCTTTATTTTTAGTTGATTTCTGCGAACGTTTTTGTATTGTTGCTGATCTTTGTTATTGTTTACATTGTTATTGTTTACATTGTTTGCATTGTTTACATTTTCAATGTTTACATTCTGCATGTGTTTACATAGTCATTGTTTACAGTTATAGTAATTAGTTAATGGGCTATGCTAATGCACTGTTACTACTACACTGATGATAAATGAATGATGAATAGTGTCGTGCACTATTGAATGAGAAGTGCACTTATGATCAAGAATTGAGTGTTGATATTTCATATACAAGTTCTTTGATTGGAGACTTGTTTCCCACAGAGACTGGGATAATATAATGTGATGTGAATATACAAGTGCTTAATTAAGACTTGTTACACTTAGGTTTGAAATAAATTAGTTAATTATTTCAGGTTTTTGAACTCATATTATTACTCATCATGTCTACATTTGAGCACTTTATTGAGCAGGGTAAATTGCTTGGGAAGACTGGTGATAAGTTAGAAGAATTTGCAACTGCTCGATATGATAAAGCAATGGAAGCTGAACAAAAGAAACTGCAGATGCAGGTGGATGAAAAAAGATTCCAAATGGAAATGGAAAAACAAAAAAGGGAATCAGAAGCTGAGGAAAGAAAACTCCAGCTAGAAGCTGAAAGATTTCAAAAAGAGGCTGAAAATAAAAGACTTGAAAAAGAAGCTGAGAATAAAAGACTTGAAAAAGAGGCTGAGAATAAAAGACTTGAAAAAGAGGCTGAGAATAAAAGACTTGAGAAAGAAGCTGAAAGACTTCAAATAGAGGCTCAGGCTGAGGAAAGAAGATTACAGAGAGAGTCTGATGAGAGGAAAGAGAAAGCAAAAATGGAACATGAAGAAAAGGTCTTAGCTTTAGAGTTGGAAAAATTGAAATTGATGAACATGAGTAATGGTAATGATTCAAACAAGGGTTCATCTTCTGGTAAGGCTAATAATGATACTTTTAAGATTAAGTTACCAACATTTAGTCCTTCCAGTGATGACATAATGTTCTATCTGGACAGATTTGAACAAGCATGTACAGCTCATAACATAGACAAAGCAAAATATGTTTATCAGTTATCAGGGATACTGACAGGTAAAGCTCTAAGTATATTAAATATGGTGGATGAACTTGACAAGAACAATTATGAGGTTGTCAGGGCCGCTTTGTTAAAGAAATATCAGCTTAACGAAGACGGCTATCGTCTACAATTTAAAAACATGTTACCTGAAAATGGAGTTGAATTCTCCGAGTTTATTGCAAGAATACGCATTACTTTCTCACGATGGGTTGAACTATCTAAGACGGAAAAAACTTATGAAGGACTTATGGACTTAATACTTAGAGACAAAGTCATGTCGTCTGTCAATGAGTCTTTCCTTGCTTTCCTTCATGAACGTAAACCTAAAACAATAAAAGAAATGGAAGATTTCTGTTGCCAATATGTAACTGCGCACCCACACATAACCATGGGTAACTCTAAGGTGAAAGAAGGTTTACCGGTTGCTTCGGAAGCACCGTATGGTCAAAACTTTGCTCGTAGATCCCAACAAAATTTTGATAGAAAGGGCAGCGGTAATTTCTGTCAAAATCATGGAAATCAATTTCATGGTGATTCTTCTTCGAAGAATTGGAGACAACCTGATAGTACTCGTTACTATCACCCTAATAATTATAGGCATTTCAAAAGAGGATATGGTAATAGAGGTTATTCCTGCCGAAGACCTCAAAACCAAACAAATAGATGTTCGCATCAATGTGAACATGATAGTAATCGTGGAAACTGGAATTCGAACCAGGATAACAATTACAATAGAGACAACAATAACTTCAGAGATAATAATAACTCTGATAACTTCAGAGGTAATAATAGTCGCGGTAGGTCTCAACACAAAAAAAAGAGATATCAGCAGGCTAATTCTGTACAACAGGAAACTGAGGGAGCCTGTAATCATGTTGTTGATAATAAAAACTTTGACGCTGTCACTGGTTCTGCTTTTGACTTTGAGAGAGCAAACAAATGCCCCCAATGCAGTACTTTATTCGAACCGGGTACCATAACTACTTTGAGTTGTGGTCACCCACTTCCCGCTCTTCCTGCTGCTGTTGCGCATGACGGGAGGGGTTCTTTAATCCTACATAAGGGTCTTGTTAATGATACTCCGGTCTCACTACTTTTCGATTCCGGATGCACCACTATTGGTGTTAGACAATCGCTTGTAGATCCATCTTGTGCTACAGGAAGGGTTATTAAATGTGTCACATTGGCGGCACTCTAGAAAAATATCCTACTGCTGTAATTCGCATTGCCACTCCTTTCTTTACTGGAGATGTGCATGCTTGTCTCTTACCTAATCCTATTGCGGACCTTATTATTGGTCGTATTCACGGAGTTAGGGAGTGTACCCCACAGCAGATTGCTGCTTGGGAAGATAATAACATGCAAGCTACAAATGCAGTGGTTACAAGAGCACAAGCTCTACAAACACCCGAAACTTCACTGAATAGTGATAATGAAGTTGATAGCCAAGATAGTCACTTAGTAATCACTCGTGACTCTTTCATAAAATTGCAAGAAGATCCTTCTTTAAAAAAATTCTTCATTCTTGCGAAGAAAGGTGATCCGAATCAGGATACAAATAGAAAATCTTGGATTGCAATGAGAAACGGCGTACTTGTACGTATGGTACAAGATTCGACTACGTCGGCGCATTCGCAAATTCTTGTTCCCAAGAGCATGAGAGTGCAAATATTGCAACATGCTCATGACTCGCAATGTGCTGGACATATGGGTTTTGCCCGTACGAAGTCGAGAGTCCTTGCGGCTTTCTTTTGGCCTTTTGTCAACAAGGACATTCGTATTTACTGCCGATCATGCAAGGTATGTCAGGAGGTCAAATCTAGAGGACCACGACATGCTGCGCCTATCCAGGCTGCTGACATTCCTATTCGGCCGTTTCAGAAAATGGCCATAGATATTATTGGCCCTTTTAAGGTCAAGTCGGCCAGAGGACATCAGTTCATCCTTACATGTGTCGATATGTGCACACGTTGGCCAGAGGCTATCCCTCTTAAGAGCATATCTACTACAGATATCGCAGATGCTCTTTGGTTGATATTTTCTTGCTTGGGGTTCCCCAGAGAAATATTGTCAGACCATGGCACTCAACTCATATCTGACACTATGTCACAGGTAATGTCTACCTTACATATTGAACGATCTCTCAGTAGTATCTACCATCCTATGTCTAATGGGTTAGTTGAGCGTCTGAATAGAACGCTAAAGACTTTGCTTGGTAAGATAACTGAAGATCATCCTCAAGATTGGGACAGGGTTTTACCCGCGGCTCTCTTTGCCTATAGAGAAGTCCCTAATGAACACACAGGATTTTCTCCCTTCGAACTTGTCTTTGGCGCGCGTCCGCGCGGCCCTATGTCTTTATTACACGATCTCATCACTGCCGATGATATTAGCGATGAAACTCAATCCTCATATGAGTATGTCATTGCTCTTAGACAAAAGATCATTGAGGCATGTAAGCTAGCAACTGCTTCATCAGAAATTGCTAAAGAGAAGGCAAGACAGTTTGCTAACAAAAATAGATGTCTACGACAACTTTGTCCAGGTGACAAAGCATTCGTCCTACTCCCCAGTAGGGAAAATAGACTTCTTATTGCATGGAAAGGTCCGTATGCAATAGTCTCTCGGATTTCCGATGTTGACTATGTGGTCGATATTGATGGAAAGCATAAAACTTTCCACATAAACATGCTTTCGGAATTTCACGAACGTCCGGACTATTTGCTGCCTATTTTCCAGGCAACGGATGATGCTCCTGCACCTCACGGTCATTATTCATCCCTGTCTGTCATACAGGATGAGGAATCTACCTTCTCTGATGTCAATCTTCCCCTTCCAGTGGTTCCATTACATTCCACGGAATCTTGGAAAAACGTTTCTGTTTCTCCTAATCTTTCTGGTGACGAACATCGACAAATCTCGACGATGTTACAAACATTTCAGGATGTTCTCACTGACATTCCTGGACACACAGATGTCATAGAACATGACATAATTCTTACCGACAATAATCCAATTAGGGTTAGGCCTTATCCTATCCCTATACACTTTCAGTCGCAAGTGGAAAAGGAATTGGATGAAATGATTCAATTAAATATAATTGAACCATCGACTTCACCATATTCTTCTTCCATGGTTATTGTCCGGAAGAAGGATAAGAACATACGAATTTGCGTTGATTATCGCAATTGAATCAGGTCACAAAGTTCGATGCTGAACCGATGCCTTTGTTAGAAGATCTACTGATTAGACTTTCTAATTCTAGATTCTTCACTAAACTTGACTTGTCTAAAGGTTATTGGCAAGTGCCTTTAGCAGAGCATGCCAAACCTCTTACTGCTTTTTCTACACCTAGGGGTCTATTTCAATGGAATGTTATGCCTTTTGGTCTCATGAACGCCCCTGCCACTTTCGTTCGCATGATGCGTCGAATTCTGTCACATCGTTCGGATGTCATCGCATACTTAGATGACATCTGTCTCTTCAGTGATACCTGGGAAGATCACTATTTAGGGTTATATGACTTACTGTCCACTCTACGTGAGAATAATTTGACAGCAAAACCTTCTAAAGCTTTTGTTGGTTTTGGTGAAATCTCTTTCCTGGGTCATCGTGTTGGTCATGGTCTCTTGAAGACAGAAGACCACAATACTTCCAAAATACTGAACATCTCTGTTCCTAAAACGAAGAAACAAGTTAGGAGTCTCTTAGGTTTAATTCAATTTTATGGGAGATTTATTCCAAATTTATCTTCGATCATGGCACCTCTCTCAACATTGTTGAAGAAAGGTTCGCCTAATCTGGTCCGTTGGTCTGAAGAATGCCAATCTTCACTAGACCAAATCAAGAATATATTTTTCTTCTCCTCCCATCTTAAGATTACCTACTCTTGATAGGACTTTTGTTCTTCGGAGTGATGCTTCATCCACTGGGATTGGAGCAGCACTGATGCAAGAATATGCAAATACTCTGCATCCTGTTATGTACATTTCTAGAAAACTAAATGCGGCAGAGAGGAACTACTCGGTTTTAGACCGTGAGTTGTTAGCGATGGTTTGGTCAATTCTAAAACTACAAAGATTCCTCCTGGGCGCACATTTCATTCTAGAGACTGATCAGAAAGCTCTTACAGCTATTCAGACTAAGAATTTGAAGAGTTCGAGATCCACTCGATATGCTATAGCTCTTCAACCTTTTCACTTCACGGTACGAGCTATCCGTGGTGCGGATAATGTGATGGCTGACATTTTGTCTAGATGCCCACATGACTCCAACTAATACTTCTGTCCTATATTTCCATATATTACAGAGTCATAACACACCTATATTACTACAATAGATTAGCACATCTGTACTCACTTTATATGTACACACTATCGTGCTTTGTTATCATCTTCTTCTGTTCGTTTTTTAAGATGATAGAGGAAGACTGAGTGGTTAATATAAGGGCCGTTAGTTTACTAAACAGCCACAATTATTAATAATGTATTGTACCTTATGAAGCATATTAGTTATTAATTAGCATTATATTGCTTGTACTTTCTCAGAATGTCATTGATGAGCTGAGGACTTACCTTACTATTATCAAGCATGACGAGTTCTAGATTGTGTACTTACCCTCGGAATGCCAGAGGATATGTCCTGGATCGTCATGTAGTTTAACTTTACTATGTACTTATGTCATTACATGTCAAATAATGTACTATTTAAATTTTCCTATCAGATTTGTACATCCATTTTTAAAGACAATATTAGATTATGCTATTTATTAATCTATGGTAACTTGCATACGTATATTGTGTTTACATGCTAACGTGATGTGTGTTGGTGACACCTCCCCGATGTGAATATTTTTTGAGACATTTATTTTTCTGTTGAGGTATATCCTCACCAGACACTCTATATTTAGCCTCATGTTAGGCAATTTAATTAATTATCAGCGCATAATTCGTGCGTTTTGAGCCGCTTATCGCATGCTCTTTGATATTTAAAAAAAAAAAATATGTTCCACATTTTTTTTTTATCGGGAGGAGGTGGTGATATGTTGCGTGAGAAATTCTCGCAACATCGTTTTATTACAATATATATTTTATAACGCAAGGGCAACAACTGCTTGAAATTTATAGTCACTTTTCTCGGTCAGCAGTTGTCTCCTCGCGTTGGTATTGAATGCAGTTAAGTTTGCTATGCTAGGCCGTTTTCTCAGAAAACGGTTGGCAACCTGTTGGGTTATCCTTTTAAGGTAATCATTCTTACGCTGGTTCGTAGTAAAGGTCCTTGCGTCTTAAGTTCTGAGCTGTGGTCATTTTGCGCTGGACTGCGCATGACTGGTCTTGCTTCTTGGTCGATCGATTTCCGCCCACCAGTCCAGTGAGCGATTTTGAATAGCTAGGAAGATGCCCCGCTGAGAGGGGATCTCCGCTATTTTTTGTTCTGTCAGGAATGTGAAGTCCTCTTAATGGATATGTCGTTTATTCGAGATAATACCTCTAGTGTATTTCCACATGCCGGGGAGGCGTAATATTTCTGTGTATTTCCTGAAGGCAAGGTAAATTAACTTTTCATTAACTCTATCGATTTTTTTGGTCGTGAGCGACGTTTGATTCATAGCCTGTCTTCGAAAGTCGTCGTCACGAGATGTTTTCCCAGCTCACGTGTTGCTGTATTGTATCGCATCGGTTGATGCATGTCCCAAGGACTATTACTTGCTACTTTGTTACATGAACTAGGTTTGAAAACCTTTGTTATCTAGAGGATATTTTTGAGGACATTATTTATACTTCAGCAGACGTGCCTGTCTTGCTGAAGTCAGATTAAGGAGAGTGAACTGATCTCATACATCTGGTTATCTCCTGGCTGTTATAGAAAAGGATGGAGTTTTTCACCTGACTACATTTACAGCACTATGAAATATAACATGCATCTGACTCATCATTGTAATGCTGTCTACCGTCCATTGCTGTATTGAATGTTGCTGTGATAATGACTGTTTGATGTGCCTACATACTCGCGTAACCATTTTGTCACTGTGGCGTCCACAATAAATAATGAAGAAAAACGTCATCGGCTGTTACAAGAATCATTGACTTTATACGTCGTGAGTTTACTGACGTCCTAATGTGGATTGCCCTGTTATTTTGTATGATCATTGTTTGACTGAACACATCTGCACACTTCACAAAACCAGACCACGGGCACCATCACTCACCTCATGGTGCACGTGTCATTTGGCGGCCAATTACTCAATCATAATATAAATTGGGCGTCATCAGGCCATAAATAAAGAAGAAATACTGAGGGCGATTCATCAAGGCTAAGATTGCTGGAATTCGGCATCAAATGTAAGACCAGCAGGGATGGACGTATGAGAGGACGCATCCGCCGTGTATACAACCAGCGTGCAACAGGGATAATTAGCATTCATACCCTTCGACATTTGCTGCGGAAGACTGAGCATCTATGGGTTTGCCCAGAGTGCAATGACGTTGATTCTGATTAACAATAACAATAACAAGACTGAAAGTCAGGAATGAAGGAATATGAACAACTGTGGATACAATTTTATGCATCAGTTTCAAAGAGAGACAAAATATGGTAAAGCCACCTTAATATACTGTAGCCACTCAGCTCCCAGCACAATTTTCAACAGCAAAAAATGTTAATGCTCAAGAGAAAGGTTAGTTGGTAACGTTACAGAAATTCTGAGGAAACTAGGTTTGACTCTTGACAGTGCAATACATCTGGCACAAGAAGAAGATCTGCTTCTCCCGAGATGTTTAACCCCTTAAGGCCCAAAAGAATCTATAATTGAAAGCTAAATTTTATACTTAACTCATGTTTCTAAGACTGAATACGCATTTTAGAACGTAACTTTCTATAAAAATTTGAAGGCCGTTCATTTGCTTATGAAATAATCCAAATTTGACCAAGTGGGAATTAATACTTGTTTTATTATAACACTATTATAGAGTTATGTATGCTGGGTCATATATGGGCCGCTGGGCCTTAAGGGGTTAATGGTACAGGTGGCAATAAGTGAAAATGAAAAACACAGTCTTAAAGAAGGCATGCAGTTGACTTATAAGGAAATGGGAGGACAGTGGAACAGCATCAGTGAGTTTCATTTGCCTCCGCTTATCCACCATCTTGGGAGAGACTACTCTGTTCAAAGTAATCTTCAATTATAATTAGGTTATTCATTGTAATTTCATTTTAAATTCTGTATGACATTTAAATAATAAAGTTATTTACAAATGATAATACTTGGAGTGATATTCAGGGTATCCCAGAAGCCTTAGTGAAGTTTTAGGTTTTAATAGCTTTACAAGTATAAATGCTACAAACTTACAAAACAACATTTTAAAGTTTAATTACTGAATTTTTTAAAACACTTTTTAGTTTTGTTAATTTTTTTAATAATAATTTTTTTTTATTTTAGTCTTTCTGATTGAAGATGATAAATTTTGAAGAAAAAGTCAACTGCGTTCTCTGGTTAGCTGAACTCAAGTCCGGCCAGCAGTAAGAAGAATATTTGCTTCCCTACATTTTTACCTACAAATTTACCTACATTTGTAATTTGTCTAGATACCTACATATGTAACTTGTCTAGATACCTACTTATGTAACTTGTCTAGATACCTACATTTGTAACTTGTGTCGTAGCATATTAATATATTGAGCACTCCATATGACGTCATCGGCAAATTTGTGTAGTAACCTCAATACACCTTGCCAGAAAAGGGGGTTGGTGTCCAAATAGAAACTGCCGTTGCTATTGGATTCATGTGGCATCGGTAATAACGTAGGAATATGACACGTTTGTTGCCATGAACCAGTAGTTTTGGTCTCTAGGGGTACTTGTCCATCTGTAGCCATCTGGGAAGGAAGTTTCTGCACACTGGGGAGGTTTTGGCCCAAGATAGAACCAAACGACATGCTTTAGTGGCCTATTACATCTGACCAACAAGAAGACGAGCAACTCACAGCCAGATCTGTGTCGTAAATTCACTATTGACTAAAGTAATTACCTCTTCGTAATTTTAAAACATGTAAGTACAGAAGAGAGAACTTCCAGCTCCCTACTTGGGACAACGTTTTTCGTGGTTATAGTTAGTACATATACTGAAGCACATTAAAAACGCACCACTATTATATATACTAATGCCGAGAAGCTGGAAAAAAAAAAGTGTGGGAATGGATTTTCCTCGTGTTTGTCATGACGTAGAGAATGAATGGCTGCTGGAATGGAAAGTGCATGATTCAACCCACGGATTTGTGTACAGACTACATGAAAACAATGAAAGTTACATGTGCAATATGATTCCCAACAGCTATGACCCTGAAAATGTGTACGCGTTGTGGCAGTATACTCGGTATAAAAAGGCCGTTGAGACAAAACACCCAGTACAAGTGCTTAAAATGCCACGACTATCTGAAAACGACCGCCAACGAGCCATTGGTATGTTGGAGACCGGAATGAGCTCGCGGGCCATTGCCAGAAGGATGAATTGCCACCACTGCACTATTGTACGTCTCAATGAACGTTACGGAACCACTGGCAGTGCCCGGGATAGACTTTGGAGTGGCCAACCACGAGTTACTACCCCTGCGCAAGATCGTCATATTGTGCTGAGTCACCTAAGGAATCGTTCTCTCCCGTCAAGTCAAACAGCAAGAGCAATAGTGGGTAGACGTGGGCAAGTCTCTCGAATGACAGTCATACGACGACTCAGAGATACAGGCCTTACTGCAGGACAACCTTATGTTGGGCCAAACTTGACTCACAGACATTGTCAGCAGCGCCTGCAATGGGCAGAGCAGCATGTCAGATGGACTAGACTGCAGTGGAATGCTGTCCTATTCACAGATGAGAGCAGATTCAACATATCCTTTGCTGATGGACGTATGCGGATTTGGCGATGATGTGGAGAGCGCTTTGCAGATTGCTGTGTTCGTCAGCATAACCGATTTGGAGGTGGCAGTATTCACATTTGGTGAGGATTCAGTTTTCACCATCGCTTGCCTCTTCACGTCTTCTGTGGAAATGTTAATGCTGTGACATATCGAGATGAGGTTCTGGATGCATTGGTTGCTCCTGCGTTCACACATTATCCAGACTTGCAGCTTCTCCAGCAGGATAACGCATGTGCGCACACCGCATGCATTATGCAGCAATATCTACAGCAGCAGAACATTGTGACGATTGATTGGCCTGCCCTATCACCACACAGAACATCTGTGGGACGAGCTTGGACGCAGAGTCTACAGTGAAGGTTCTCCAGCTAATCTGCAACAGCTCAAAGCTGCTCTTGAACGTGAATGGGACTTGATTCCCCGGAATTTTCTTCAGAGACTTGTGCGTTTCATGCGGAGCTGCTGCCAAGCTTGTTTGCAAGCACACAGTGGACATACCAGATACTGAGGATAGTGTGAATGAATTTTTTTATTGGTTGCATTTTTGGTTTTCTCCCTTGCCTGCACAGAATGCAATGAATTTCATAACAATCAAATGGACAAATTAATGACCAGCATGGATTCATAGGAAAATGAATAAAGATTCCAAATATGTAAATTTGTAAACACTTATATTTACATTTCACACTCTGTTCCTGGATTATACAGGTGGTGCGTTTTTAATGTGCTTCAGTACAGATTAACTAATTGTGCCTTAGACTCAAAGTTAGAACCAGCCATGAATAGGTTTGGGAATGAATCTGTTGTTACAAGGATAAACTAGACAAGTTTCGCAGTGGACAGACTAGGGCTAGAAGATTGGGAAACAAACCCCATGTTGATTTTTGTGAGCAAAATGTAAAAAGGTCGAATTACAAAGTTACTTAAATAGTAGGGACGGCCATGGTCTAATTGACAGTTTCTGCAGGATACTATATACCAAATGAAGTGACTGATCATGTCTTACTCGAACCTCATCTCACCTTCACTCATAAGCTGTTTTTGAGAAAGAAGGAAATGTTTGCTAAATAAACAAAAGAATATGACAGAAGAAGAACCCCAATCATGAGAAATAAAATACAAGAACACTTAGTGCTGCGTTGGTAAGCTAAACTAGTTCCTTTTGTTCAACGTTTGATGTTAATTAGCACGCTGGAGGCGACAATTGCCGCCTAAGCTATCCTATGTTCTCCCAGCTGCAGGCAACTTAAGTCGACATTCGGATATCGTCGGCTAACCTGGCTTAGAATCCATGTACACGTGACTTCACCCCCGGATTTAAGTTTTAATGTTATTTGCGAGAGAGTTAGCTTCCGTTTCCGATCTTTATTTAGTAATGGGTGTATTCGCGTTTATTTTCTGTGAATTTTTTAAATCACAATCAATCGGCATCGAACATGCGGCCATTTTCGCTCTAATTTTAATGGATTCTGACTCCGATGCGATGACAAGGAGATCTTTGTCTTTATTAGCGCTAATATCGGTTCTCAGAATATGGTTGATGGCAGAGATGGAAACGAAAGTAGAATGTCATTGCTAGTATGTATAATTTTAGGGGTTAGGATTAGGTTTACCGGAAAGGTTTAGGGTTACGGCCGAATGTCACTGCTGACGAAGGCGTTTGTTGCTTTGCTACTGATGATGGGTGTAACAAAAAGATCGTCATTTGATTTGTATTGGTCAAATGACTTTCATTGAGATGCAAGGGATATGGACTCTTCGTTTGTTGGTCTTTTTTTTAAATTTTATTTTTTAAATTAAAAAATTTTTTTTTGAATTTTTAAAAAATTTTTTTCGTTTTTTTCATCTTTCCTTTCCTCTCTTCCTATCACATCTAACATGTACACAAACAAATTTTATATCATCAGATTCATCATTCATTTATTTATATAAATTCCAAAAATTATAGCAATTGACCAAGAAACACAAAAACTATAGACATTACAAGTCACCCACTATAAAAACGGGGCGTTGTGAAAAAGAATGCAGCTGCAGGCGCATTGTTTTGGGAATTTAATGCAACGTGCTAAAGGTTAATCTTAATCAGAGGCTTTCTGTTTCGACAAGAAAGTTATATGTTGTCAGCATACGACCATTATGATAACGAAACATTCCACCTTAGCTATAAGGTATAACACAAGTTCATGATCCAAGAAGTGACTGGAACCACTAAAGTAAAGTTCAGGCCCTGCTCTCTAATTAATTACTGTCTAGAAACTACACATACCACAGTATTGAATATACTTAAATAAACATTTGCACCACTACG
>JAMPIV010017678.1:0-79168 GCA_024509875.1 Oreohelix idahoensis | reverse complement strand
AATCCAAATTTTCATAAATTTTCATTTTTAATTTCAAATGTAGTGCTGCTCTTTCCCTCAAAATAGTTTACTGAGCATGTGTGTATGCCTGTGGCAGCAGACTCTGTGCATCTGAGAATGGTAACTTATTAAATATGTCTGATTCACGATTTACCTCTGGAATTATCCTCTCCACACTAAGTACTGTTAACTTTTCAAGGGCAGTTGTGAAAATCCTTCAAAGGATTCATGTTCCAAGAGATTTAACATCTTCACACAAAATTAAAAGATGTCTCTGATTCACTGCAGGAAGGGGAGGATGTTGTACACAAACTGGAAGCTGAACTAACTGATGGTAGCATGTATGAAGCAGCAATGAGTGAGTTTTTCTTAATTGTCACAGAAGAGAAGAAGAAACGGCCAGCTCCAATTAAGAATTATGAAGAAGTAGAACAGAAGGTGAGTGACTGCTTTGTCTCAATTCAAGGTCAAATATTTTTTTTTTTCCAAGAACAAGATTAGGTATAGTTATTGCATTTACAAATTAAGATAAGATTTACTGACAATATCCATGGGTTGAAATACGATACACTATCAAGTATTTACTTGTTAAGATATCTTAACAGTATTCAAGGGTTCAAAAACACACATAGAGCAGAGAATTGGAGACAGATATAGAGGAGTTATAGTACAGAATAAGGGGGTTAAGGAAGATGTGAGAAGAGCTTCAGCAGGTGGCTGATAAGTCCAAATTTAAGCAAGGGCAGTAATCGTTATGAGTCTCGGATGTACAATAGATTATAATGATTATCCCACTTGAACAGCTGTTGTCTGGCTGTTAATTTATTAAAAAAATATATGAGTGTATCGCATTCGAATCTTCGAGATTCAGAATGCTTGTCACGGTGGCGTAGTTCCACGTGAGTTAAGTGTTCTAAGCTATTTTTGAGCTGTGAGCGAAAGTTCTCGGAAAGTTAGCCCCAGGTTTTTGTGATTGGTTGGGGTGTAATGGGGGAGAATGTTTTTTGGTGTCAGTGTGTACTGGGCGAGTGCACTGGAGAGATGTAAAGTGTTTTTCAATGTGTACCAGTGTACATGCATTTATGCTGAGATATATTATGTGTGATTATCCCAGATGAGATGTATTAGTTAAGGAGATGTTTCTTGGGCCTTTGAGTATACAGGCCAGTGTTTAAAGATTATGTACATTTTTGAAGAGTTTGTGTCCTGGGCGTGACTGGAGAAATCAGCCCAGTGTTTTCGAGGGAAGCCTATACACGGCTTGATGTGTCGACTTATATTATGAGGCCTATTATTTATCAGCAGTCTTCTAGATGGATTAAAGACAGTGCTTGATATGTCGACTTATATTACGAGGCCAAGGTTTGGACAGGCCGTATTATGATTAACTGCAGTACAGCGATTTTGTGGAGCTGTTAGGAAGCTGTTAAAGAGCGCTGAGACGTCAAATATTACAGGCCTATTATTTACTAGTACTGCAATGGTCAGCAGTCGTATGTACATGAATTAAAGAGCGCTGAGACGTCAAATATTACAGGCCTATTATTTACTAGTACTGCAATGGTCAGCAGTCGTATGTACATGGATTAAAGAGCGCTGAGACGTCATATATATTTGAGGCCTATAACTATTGGCACTGCGTTTGCCAGTAGTTCTTCTTGATGGATTATTGTTATCATATAATGTGGATCCTTCTTTTGGTATGCTATTATGACCTGTGTAACATGCTGTACTTCGTCTACGTTATTGTGACCGTGTTGTGGTGTAATAAAACTGTTCTTTAACTGTCACAAGGCGTTTAACCCTCCATGACTCGTACGTGAGCTATCGTGGGGTGAGTGACTGTTTTCTACACACCCTTCACATATCATACCCGGTAACAGCACAGCAGTACACACATGGATAACACTGACAAACAACATTTTTCTTTCTTATATAAGAATAAGTGTTCTTAGGTCAGTTTCTTGCGCTGATTTCAAATCTGAAATCCGTTTATCTCTATCACGTCAATTTCTTAAGATATTTGTGAATAAATATATTTTTGGGAAACCGTTATTTGCTCCATTTCATTTTTACTCTATAACTTATTAAAAATTAATAAAAAGCAACATAATTCTACTTTTTAAGATGCATGACATATGTTACGCGATTTTTCTAATAGTTACTGTATTTTGAAATAATTCTGAGCAAAATATGGCTTCTAGAAGTTGTAGAAATTCGGCTGATCTGTTCTGTTACGTGTGCGGATATTTTACCGATCGTGTTGACCAGAAAAACTTTACACCATTACTAAAGAAAGCATACGAACTTTATTTCGATTTGAAAGTTGATGATGCAAATAAATCTTGAAAGCCAAATGCAGTTTGTTCGATACATTGGCAGGTTGGTTACGAAAATCGCCGAAGCATAAGTCGATGCCTTTTGGAGTGCCAGTAATATGGCGTGAACATACAAATCACACTACTGATTGTTACTTCTGCTTGACAAATATCCATGGTTTCACTTTTAAAACTAGAAAGTCTGTGGTTTATCCAAATATTGAATCGGTTTCGAAACCAGTGCCTCATGATTACTCTTTGCCAATCACGTGTCCGATCCAAGTACCACCAGAACAATATCCGTTGGACGTGAATGAACCATCAGAAAGTGATAGTTTACCTGCTTTAGAAACTAATTCTGACTCAGATTACATACCGGTGAATGATGGTGTTTACTTAATTAACCATTCAGAACTTTCAGATCTAATACGTGATCTCGCCCATTACCAAAGGACAAGCGGAATTACTCGGTTCGCGACTCAAAGAATGGAATCTTTTAGCGCCCAATACTCCGATATCTAAATTTCGTCATAGACACAGAGAACTTGTTCAATACTTTGAGATGGATGATGACATTTGCTATTGCAAAGATTGTAAACGGTCATGAGCACATAGTCAACGAATGGCGATTTTTCATCGATTCTTCCAAGACTAGTCTAAAAGCCGTGTTATTGCATAACAGAAATTTATTTTCATCAATTCCAGTCGCCTACTCTGTTCATATGAAAGAAACTTATGACAATATGGCTATACGTTTGGAAAAAATAAAGTACAATGACTACCAATGGCGGATTTGTGGAGACCTAAAGGTCATTGCAATTCTCACGGGCATGCAGACTGGGTATACTAAATTTTGTTGCTTCCGATGTGAATGGGACAGCCGCAACAGACAGGAACATTATGCAAGAAAGGTGTGGCCTATCCGGGATCGTATGCAGCTCGGGCATAAAAAATGTAATACACGAGCCTTTAGTTAACAAAGACAGCTTCATTTTACCACTGTTACATATAAAGTTGGGGCTCATGAAGAATTTTGTAAAAGCGTTAGATAAAACGAGCAAAGCTTTCACTTATCTTCGAGAAACGTTTCCGCAAGTTAGCGATGCAAAGATAAAGGAAGGTATCTTTGTAGGACCTCAGATTAGGAAAGTTATTGCAGACAAACAATTCGAGAACTTGTTACATGGTAGTGAACTTCGCGCATGGATGGCATTCAAATCGATCGTCGATAACTTTCTGGTAAATCACAAATCTGTCGACTATGTTGCATATTGTTAAGCAGTGTATAGATGCATACAGAATTATGGGCTGTAACATGTCCCTCAAAATCCATTTGCTTGATTCGCATCTTGACTTTTTCCCTGACAACCTTGGCGAAGTCAGCGATGAACATGGAGAACGATTCCATCAAGATATCGCCGTAATGGAGTCACGTTATCAAGGACGGTGGAGTGTGACCATGCTTGCCGATTATTGTTGGATGCTTCATCGCGATGTACCACATGCCATTCACCGACGAAAGTCGACTGCAAAGAAATTCAAGCCTACATAACTGTTATACTTCTTGTACGAATGATGTTGTAATACTGTATGCGTTGTTAAAAAAACTTCAATTGCGTATTTCTAGAGATCCCGACCTGATAGAGAAAAACGGTTTGCAGATTTAAAAACAGCACATTAAAATTGACCAGAAAAACATAGAAATGTTAGAGAAAGAAAAAAAAGTTTTTTTTTGTTAGTCAGTGTAATTAGCCTATATATAGCGTATGCAATGAAGAAACTGTTACCTCTGCAGTGGTGAATACACATGAACAAACAGTATGTAAACAGACAGGAATGGAATAACAGTATTTATCAATTGGAACAACATACTTTATCAGTTGGTGGTTTACAGTCAAGTTGGAGTCAATACAGAAGAGGTTACTGCTACTGCAAAGTGGATAAAGCGGTAACATTCATGGTGGCCAAGACTGGTTTTATCTTCTGTTCCAGTTCAAGTTGGATCGAACTCACGACATTTATATTAAGTTGCCTGTGTGGCGTGATATAATAAATAGCAATCCTGGTATTCGACTGCTCTATCGTTAGCAATTGTACACTTCATCTGCAACAGTGGATGCAACATCGTTTTGCAACAAATACTGATTGTTACAGTGGCGGCAATCAATAAGCCTAGCGGCAACAGTCGTGGCCAAAACTTTCGGACGTGATCCCACGTCATCTGCGTTATGTGACTTTCTTCTATGCTGTGTGGTGCATTTAAGAATCCATCATCATCACCAACTACGTGTGCAATAGTAGTTGTTTTCAAACTTACGTGGTGTGATACCTACTATAAAAGACTTGCCCCAAAACAGACGTTAACATAACTGGGCGGTAACATATCTGATGGAGTACAGCTGATTAATACCCATCTACAAACAGCACTATTACATATCTAACATTTCCATTGCCAAGATATGCAGAGATAACCAGTTCTCCTTTTTGAATTGAAGTTTTCAAGTGAGCTGTGCCAGTATTTTGGTGGCGCAATGACAGAAGTTTACCATCAAAGTATACAAGAGATGTCAAGTACCTTCTTTCAAGTGGATTATCAAAGAGATTGAGAGACTGTGTACCCCTACAGTTACAGAGGGAATTCAAGCTGATGTGCAGTCATTCTACACGGGTGCCTCAAGTAGATGATTGGCAGTAATACAGTTCCTGTTTACCTGTGCGGTTTACGAGCACACATACCGTAGCGAAGACAAAGGACCTGAAGTGAGAAGTGTCAAGCTGCGGTGACCTTAAGCGGTGAACTGTTTTCTTCAGCAGACTTTGTGATGTTCAGCATTTTAGACGGGCGTATTTCCCTTCATTGAAGATAAGTGGTTTATATTGTGAAAACTGTGCCATTTTATCTTGTGTCAGCAAGTCTTCCTATATATATTGTGCACTATTTGTTGTAATGAATATTTCATGTTAAATATTTTATGTTTCATGTCTACTTATGAAGCATTCTTTAAGATTTGGTTAGTAAGTGTCAATTCTGTGACAATTCCGGTTTAAGATTACAAACCTTACCGAAGTTTAGATTACTAGTTGTCTCTTGGGACAAGTAAATGTATAGTTGTGAAGTAACGTTATCGTTTGTTTTGTAGTACCTTGTCTTTGTAACCGTGATTTCTATTGTCTATATAATATGTTAGTTGTTTGTAACTTATTGTAAGACTTTGATGCATGAGTGTTTAAGGCTATTTCACATAATATTGACATCACTCAAATTGATATAAAGGTATCCCTCATATTGGTATATTTTACAAAGGTTCTATGCACAAGAACTTATGCTACTATGGTATATAGTGATTAACTGATATTTGCAATTACTTGAAAGGATATCTAGCTTTGTGAGCTGAAAAGGTAATTGTCCGAATTTTTAGGGACATAAACTTGTGGTAATTATAACTGGTGAATATATATATATAGTGGACTTGGTAAGTGGATCACCATGGATCGTGATATGTACCCTACAGATATAAGGCCTATGTTAGAGTCTGCATTGGTAGTGGGTAGAGATGATAAGGGATTGAGAGGTGCACGACTTGGAGAATGGATAATGGATGATTTATTGATTAATGTGTCAACATCCCTGGCGTTATTTGCTAAACATAACTTTAAGTTTGTTTGCAATTTGGTAATGGCCGAGGATTTGGTAAATTTGCTACGGCATCTTCGTGTGTTTTTGCGACAGTATATTGAGCTTGAACACGGACATATAGTGCAAAGCATGTTCAAAATAATCCACAACCATACTTCTGATGAACAGAAAGAGGAGTTAAAGGATGAAGAGCAGATAGAAGGCATTAAACAAAGTGTGCTTCAGGAAAGGGCAAAGATTTTAGAAAGTGTTGCTAAAGAGAGTAAATTACAGGCAACAGTTACTAAACTTGAAAGTGATTTATATAAATCAAACTTGGATCTTAAAAGAGGGCAAGAAGCATTAAATTCGGCATTGTGCAGGATTGAATACTTAGAAGCTGAGTTGAAAGTCGAGCAAGGCAAAACTATTAATCTCGAGCAGCAACTTCAGGAAAAGAAAGAGAGGTGTGGCAAACTAGAAGCTAAGACAATTGACCGTGATAGGTCTTATTCAGAGACGCTTCTTGATTTAGTGAGTAGAGTAAATTCTTGTATTGAAGAAGAGATGTATACTGTATTTCCAAATGGAGTTGAGGAGCTAATGAATATTGAGAATAGTGAATTTGAAACACAGCAACTAAGAGGAGATAAGGGAAATGATGAAAAAGAGACATTGGAAGAGTTAATAATGGAGGAAGATAAATTAGCTAAGATTGAGAAATCACTAGCGGAGGAGAGATGTAGAGTTTTGACATTCGATGACGTAATTAAGAAACAAAGTGAACAGATTTCACTTAAAAATATTGAAATTACGGAATTAAGGGAAAGAGTGGACGGTTTGGTTGATATAATTTTAGGTAGAAAAATGCTGTCTACTGTCAATGTTGAAAAAGTTAGACAGAAAGACGGTTATCAACACGTCTTAAAAAACGTCGAGTCAGCAACAGACACTCGATGCCAATACTAACATCAAACGTGGTGAGCGGAAATCCTTGCGTGGCAGATATAACTTTCATCGTACTAGTGACTATTCTAGTAATATTAATAGTTCCTGGCGACAGGCCAACAGGGTTAATTCTACTGTGATACTTGATTCTGTACATCACAGTAAAGACAAGGATAATTGTCATGTCAATGTTCAAGAAACTAACATTGTATCTAAAGTTAGAAAGCCTCATAAAAACATAACAAGGGACGAGACTAGTAGGACTGGTGCCCAAAGTAATACTCAATATGTTAGTAATCATAAGGATTTTATTATTCCTATTACTGATTCAGATGTTAAGCACGCTGCCACAGAAAAGAAGAAAAACAATCTTGACAGGAAAGATAATACAGACTTTAAACATTATCAAGGGAGATCAGCAAATTGTAATCTGTCTTCTCCAAGAAACCAGAAACAGTTTAACAGATCTAAATATTTTGGTTCTGAAGATTTTGAAAAGTATGGTAAAAATGATTACATGAAAGATTATCAATTTTGCGATAATAAGTCTAGAAGACAACAAAAACAATCTGGCAGATATTTTTATCAAAAGAGAAATAATAATGACAACTATGTTAACTTTTCTCATCAAAGGCCTAAAGTTATTGAGAAACAAGGTAATAATAATAAAAAGGGTGTCTCTAATACAACTGCTTGTTCTGCTTGTGGTTTTGAGAGAGTATCTCGCTGTCGTGAGGGTAGCATTTTTTTTTCAGCATCCAATAGCGACGACCTTGAGCTACGATCATTTTCTGCCCCATAAGCCTCCTGTGGTGTTTTCATGTATCAAGGGAAGGCTTGTTGATCGGTAAAAGGGCTACATGTTCATACAAGCCACAGTATTAGGTAAATGTAACGTTAATTTCCGTTTTACATCGTTAACTCGGACTGTGAATTAAAATAGAATTTTTTCATTTGTATATTTTCACAGCGACAGCTTTGCAATGAAAGTCTATGTTCCGGTGTTACATTAACAGAGAGAGTAAGGTATGCCACCTTGTATCCATGTGGAACCAAGTGAAACCGGATAGCAAGTTGACTCTGAATTGTATGCGGTTATCTTGCCAAGTTTATGAGACTATTCAACACGGCTAGAATTATTGCCTGTTCAACATTGTTTAAGATATAGATATTATTGTATCGTATAAATATAGGATATTATATAGAAATGTATTAAGATACCATATAATTTCTATTAGATAATGCGTAATCTCATTGTTTTATGCACTGTTTATGCACATATTTATTTTATGTACGACGATGTTTTGATGATGCAACTATTAATTTCATATTATTCTTACACTATTGTGTTATGACGAATATTGTGTGTATTATTATCGCAGTAAGGTGTAAGATATTATTTGCGAGTGACTTGTCTCTGTAACTTTTTGACAAAAGCAGTGGACTATAGTATTTACGCACGCTAGTCAGAAGACTATGCTCGTTTGGTCAATTCATGGTTGACATTTATGCTCTGTCGTGAGCTTAGCGCTACGAGAGCTGATACATCAAACATTGATGTGTTTTTGCAGAGTTGATTATTAGGACTGTTTTATGTGCATGATGAGTTTGTCAGCCCAATGCACAACCTCATTAGCTAGGTATGGTGCAGTAGTCATCTTTAGAGAGTCACTGTACTCCCTAAATTTAGAATTTTTTCTTGTGTTTTGATGTCATGTTTATTTACGTATTAGCATTCTAAGACATTATGTAGTAACCATTATAGTGTGGAAAATAATTTTGGAAATATAGTTTGATTATATCAGAGTTAATTTTGTATTGCAAGTTGAGAACATATTCTGAAACATTGGTTTCTGAGTTTTTTTTTTTTTTTCCGAAAGAATAACACCTGTGAGCTTAAAATAATTTGATTTTTTGTTCTTGCAATTTAAACATGCATCATTTTCCCAGCAGATTATTTTGATTTTGTGTATGCTTAAGTATAACAATTTTGTATATCACACATTTTTGCTAAGCTAATTACATTGTTGGTATATTAATGTAAGGTAAAGCAAAAAAATAATTTAAAATACCATTTTTATTTAACTTAGCGTCATGAAATATTTTTGTTTTTTACTTTTTGGAAAATGTTTTCTAAGATTGTAAAATTTTTTCGGTACCCTGCGCTTAACTGTGCGCTAGAGGGAGTAATCATGTGTTTTTTTTTACTTAATGCTTGATGGTGCGTTAGTTGGAGTTTATTTATAACGGCATTATTTTTTGTGTATGATGTCTGATGGTTGATGGTTACTTATGAATAAGTTGTATAACGGGGTTAAGGTTAGATTGTGCTTCGTTTATCTACAGCTTTCTTTTGTGGTTGTTAGATATACACATACATTGTCTTGTGTCTTATACTTTCTTGTCATCACCATATGTATTTATATAATACGTTTTTGATCAAATGGTTATTATGATGTATTAATCCATCGTTCTCTACAGACATACCTGTGTTTTTCTTTTGTCTGTCCTGATTATTCTTCATTTTAGTCCATTTCTTCTACTGACTATTCGGTAGCGGTTCGTATGTTGGTTATACTTTCATGTTGCATTTATATGTCACTTGATACTATTTGTATTCTTATTCATCCTACTATACTGATACTTGAATCATGTATATTGTTAGGTTAATTCTATACTGTATGGACTTAACTTTGTTGAAAGCAGATTATTTTGGTAGACTTAGCTGATTATTTTGTATGCTTTGTTTTCTGCTTTACTCATAATGCTCATATTTTTTGGATGATATATAGTATTTGGACTTAACAGGTTGATTAATTTTCCTGATTAGAACTTCATCACCCACTTGATCTTTTCAAAAAAATGATGTTATCATTTTTTTCCCAGGGGGGTGGTGTAAACTGATAAGTCCAAATTTAAGCAAGGGCAGTAATCGTTATGAGTCTCGGATGTACAATAGATTATAATGATTATCCCACTTGAACAGCTGTTGTCTGGCTGTTAATTTATTAAAAAAATATATGAGTGTATCGCATTCGAATCTTCGAGATTCAGAATGCTTGTCACGGTGGCGTAGTTCCACGTGAGTTAAGTGTTCTAAGCTATTTTTGAGCTGTGAGCGAAAGTTCTCGGAAAGTTAGCCCCAGGTTTTTGTGATTGGTTGGGGTGTAATGGGGGAGAATGTTTTTTGGTGTCAGTGTGTACTGGGCGAGTGCACTGGAGAGATGTAAAGTGTTTTTCAATGTGTACCAGTGTACATGCATTTATGCTGAGATATATTATGTGTGATTATCCCAGATGAGATGTATTAGTTAAGGAGATGTTTCTTGGGCCTTTGAGTATACAGGCCAGTGTTTAAAGATTATGTACATTTTTGAAGAGTTTGTGTCCTGGGCGTGACTGGAGAAATCAGCCCAGTGTTTTCGAGGGAAGCCTATACACGGCTTGATGTGTCGACTTATATTATGAGGCCTATTATTTATCAGCAGTCTTCTAGATGGATTAAAGACAGTGCTTGATATGTCGACTTATATTACGAGGCCAAGGTTTGGACAGGCCGTATTATGATTAACTGCAGTACAGCGATTTTGTGGAGCTGTTAGGAAGCTGTTAAAGAGCGCTGAGACGTCAAATATTACAGGCCTATTATTTACTAGTACTGCAATGGTCAGCAGTCGTATGTACATGAATTAAAGAGCGCTGAGACGTCAAATATTACAGGCCTATTATTTACTAGTACTGCAATGGTCAGCAGTCGTATGTACATGAATTAAAAAGCGCTGAGACGTCATATATATTTGAGGCCTATAACTATTGGCACTGCGTTTGCCAGTAGTTCTTCTTGATGGATTATTGTTATTATATAATGTGGATCCTTCTTTTGGTATGCTATTATGACCTGTGTAACATGCTGTACTTCGTCTACGTTATTGTGACCGTGTTGTGGTGTAATAAAACTGTTTTTTAACTGTCACAAGGCGTTTAACCCTCCATGACTCGTACGTGAGCTATCGTGGGGTGAGTGACTGTTTTCTACACACCCTTCACATATCATACCCGGTAACAGCACAGCAGTACACACATGGATAATTAGCCTATATATAGCGTATGCAATGAAGAAACTGTTACCTCTGCAGTGGTGAATACACATGAACAAACAGTATGTAAACAGACAGGAATGGAATAACAGTATTTATCAATTGGAACAACATACTTTATCAGTTGGTGGTTTACAGTCAAGTTGGAGTCAATACAGAAGAGGTTACTGCTACTGCAAAGTGGATAAAGCGGTAACAGTGGCACAGGACAGGAGGGTGTGGTGTATTTGTGTTGAGGAACACAGGCAGCTGAAAAGTATTGACTGATTAATGTCGATGATTGGTGTAAGATATGTTGATATGTAAGATATGTCAAAGGTTGACATGAGATATACTGATAGCATTCAGAGGTTGACATTAGATATACTGATAGTATTCAAAGGTTGACATGAGATATACTGATAGTATGCAAAGGTTGACATGAGATATAGTGATAGTATTCAAAGGTTGACATGAGATATACTGATAGTATTCAAAGGTTGACATGAGATATACTGATATTATTCAAAGGTTGGCATGAGATATACTGACTAAACTTACTGGTTGAGATAAGATATAATGACTATATTCACTAGAGAGATAGGATATACTGACATTATTCTGTATCTGAGGTAAACTATACTGACAGTATTCACTACCTGAGATAAACTATACTAACAGTATTCACTATCTGAGATAAACTTTGCTGACAGTATTCACTTCCTGAGATAAACTATACTGACAGTATTCACTACCTGAGATAAACTATACTAACAGTATTCACTATCTGAGATAAACTTTGCTGACAGTATTCACTACCTGAGATAAACTATACTGACAGTATTCACTACCTGAGATAAACTATACTAACAGTATTCACTACCTGAGATAAACTGTACTGACAGTATTCACTATCTGAGATAAACTATACTGACAGTATTCACTATCTGAGATAAACTATACTGAGAGTATTCCCTATTTGAGATAAACTATACTGACAGTATTCACTATCTGAGATAAACTATACTGAGAGTATTCACTATTTGAGATAAACTATACTGACAGTATTCACTATCTGAGATAAACTATATTGACATTATTCACTATCTGAGAAAAACTATACTGACAGTATTCACTGTCTGAGATAAACTGTATTGACATTGTTCACTATCTGAGATAAACTATACTGACAGTATTCACTATCTGAGATAAACTATACTGACAGTATTCACTATCTGAGATAAACTATACTGACATTATTCACTATCTCAGATATGGATGGGTTTGAAAAAAAATCGAAAAAAGGTGATTCGTCTTACGAGGACAAAAGACAAAGAAAATAGTCTACGTTAATGCCACAAGGCCTTCGTCAGGAAAGGAAAGAAAGTGAAGGCTAGATAGGACACATAAAAACTAAATAAAATAAAAACTGGGTACTTCCCTGAAGGCAAGAACCGAAATTCTATCAAAATCGCTGTCTGTTAATAAGCGCCTGGCTGAACAGAAAGCGACTTCCGCCGCCGGATGTACACAATGCATACTAAGAAACTAAAAAACGAAACCGGAAAATAAACTACCCAACGTGATAAAAGTGGGGACTGGAAATAGAAGGGGACAGAATGAGTGGGAGATGAATAAATATGAAATAAAAGTAGAAGAATAGGATAAGAGTGGAAAGAGTAAAATAGAGCAAGAGAGGAGAGGGTGACCTCAGACAAAGGTGTGAAAAGTGTTGAGACCGGCTGGTTTTAGACACCCCATGCGGTGGATAAGACGGTTCTCAAGCTGTTCTCGGCTGGCAGTGTCAGAGGAGCAGGATCGGATCGCTGTGACCTGGATGTCGATGGGACCATGGTGGTCAGGACCATTGAAGTGTATAGCAACTGGTGTTGACTTTTGCTGAGCGATGTCATTTAAGTGCTGGCTGAATCTGTCCCCAAGTCGTTTGCCTGTTTGGCCAATATAGGTTTTGCAGCAACGTTTACATATGATCGTATAAATGACATTGCGCGATTCACACGTGAAGCTACTAGTGATGGTGTACGTAGCCTTAGGAAAGGACACCTTCTGGGTTGAGATGACATACTTGCACGTGTTGCATCGTGTCCGACCACAGGGTAGTGTGCCAAAGTGAGTGGCATTCTCATTTGGGAGACGGCTGTGAACAAGAAGATCCTTCAAGTTCTTGTCACGTCTATATGCCACCAAAGGTGCTTCACTGAATACTTTTTGGGTCAGAGGCTCTGCTTGGAGGATAGGGAGGTGGCGGAAAAGGATCTGTTTGACAGTAGTACTGTGAGGGTGATGGGTCAAGATTAATTTGACTCTATCCGAAGTGGATTTATGGTGAGGTTTGAGGGCCTCCAGACGAGAGATGGGGAGCACACGTTGGAGAGCAGAGGTGAGAACATGTTCTGGATAAAGTCTGTTACGGAAGAAATCCAACATCTCATTTGCTCGTAAGTGGAAGTCATCGTCGTCTTGGCATAAACGGCGGAGGCGGAGAAGTTGTGAAAAAGGAAGGGAGTCACGACAGGCCCGAGGATGAGAAGAGGTATACAGGAGGTAGCTGTGGGCATCTGTCGACTTGTAGTATACTGAGGTATTAAGGCCGGAGGGCGTGATAGAAATAGTAATGTCAAGGAAGTTGACAGATACTGTGGAGACGAGGGAGGTGAACTTGATGGTGGGGTGAAAGTGGTTCACAAAGTCGATGAAGCGGTGTAAATCAGTCTCAGACATATCTGTGAGACCTATGCCATCATCGATATATCTGCGGTAAAACCCAGGGAAAGGACCGGAGTATTGTTGCCATATCTGATGCTCCAAGTGGCCCATGAATAGACAGGCATAGCTGGGACCCATCTTCGTTCCCATGGCAACAATAAACCCATCCATTGTATTCCACGTCTTACCGCAGTTCCCCTCCACTTCCTCGATTATCTCAGATATGATATACTGACAGCACTAAATGGTTTAGATAAGATATACTGACATCATTTCACTGTCTGTGAATAGATATACTAACAGCATTTACTGGCTGTGAATAGCCATACTAACAGCATTCACAGGCTGATAAAAGATATGGCAACAGTATTCACAGTTTGAGATCAGATTTGCCAACAGTATTCACAGGTTGAGATAACATATTATGACTTTTGTCACAGACAATTAATAGAAACATGAATTCAGAGAGCTAACATATCAGTTACAGCTGATACCCCTGAATCATCTGAATGGAAGCACAATTTTAAATGAGCAGTGCCATCTTCTAATCCACAATTTGCTATGAGACCCAAACACAGATGTTAAAGAAAATGCTAGCCAGCCAGGCGCATTGTTTGAGAAGAGAAAACTGACTTTAACTACAACAGGAGGCAACATTAGAAAGAACATAAAAAGAGAAAAGTGCATACATGCCACATGATATGGTTTACCCATAATCTGTACAGGGTGTTTGCATTTTCAGATGTGTACATCCTGTACATAATTTATGTACAGGTTTTCTAACCCATTCCCCTTATTACTGTGTCTCAGAGTTATTTTATAAGGTTCTATTGAACACAGGATTTCCCAGTCTGTTAGTGATAATTAAGCACAGAAATAGACTAAATGATGACACCATCACATTATTTTAACAGTGTAAAATAAACTCAGACATTTATTGTTTGGGTTTTAAAATAAGTGAAGACCTGCTTTAAAAGGCAAAGTCCCTGTGCCTCATATACAGCACACTGTAATGGAAAATATTTTTACACAAATTAACTCTTTTGATAAGTTTTTTTCAGTCTTTGTACAGGTTTTGCGGGTCTTTGTACAGGGTTTTGGATTTTTTGTACAGGGTTTTCATCTCCGAGTTGTGGCATGTATGAAAGTGGTAACTCAATATCACTTTAAATACACAGGGCAACAATGATTGAAATGGTATGGACATTTCATCATAACCCTCCACTCCCAAAGGAGCATAGGCCTTCAACAAACACATGCCAAGTCCTCCTGTCACGTGCCATCATCTCAAGTTCTTTCCACGTTCTCCTTATCATTTTCATCTCTGTTTCCAGCTCTCTTCTCCATGTGCTTCTTGGTCTACCTCTGCCTCTCTTGCCCTGGGGGTTCCAGAACAAGGACTGCCTTGTAATGCTATCAACAGGTTTCCTCAGTGTGTGTCCTATCCATTGCCATCGTCTTCTTCTCATCTCTTGTTCCACTGGCACTTGTCTAGTTCTTGTCATCAGTTCCACGTTGGTAACCTTGTCATACCATTTTAATCCCTCTATTCTATGCAAGCACCCATTTATGAAAGTCTAGCTTTTTTGGTTGTTGTCTTTGTTGTTCTCCATGTCTCCGAGCCATACAATAAGACTGACTTCACATTTGAGTTGAAGATTCTTATTTTCGTGTTGGATCCGATTTCTTTTGATCTCCATACATTTCCCAATGCAATGAAAACTCCCCTTGCTTTTTGTATTCTTATTTTGATATCACTGTCTGTCCCTCCAACTTTGTCTATATTGCTGCCAAGATATGTGTACGATTCTACATCTTGTATTGGTGCTTCTTCAAGTTCAACCCTGTTTTCATTACCTGCATTTATTCTCATAATCTTTGTCTTTTCCCTGTGTATTTTCAGACCCAATTGCTGTGACCTCTCTCATCGAGTGTTTTCAATTTGTCCTGCATCTGATTACGGTTATGGGACAGAAGAGCCAAGTCATCAGCAAAATCCAGATAATCCAACTGCTTAGTCAGAGTCCACTGGATTCCATTTCTGTTGTGTGCTGTTGATGTTCTCATAACCCAGTCTATTGCTAATAAGAAAAGAAATGGAGACAAGAGGCATCCCTGTCACACTCCTGTTCTTATCCCAAATGGTTCTGTAAGCTGTCCTTCATGAAGAACTCTGCATGTCATGTCTTCAAATGTTTTCTTTATTAAATTAATGATCTTCAGGGGAACTCCATAATGCCTCATCAATTTCCAAAGTGATTCTCTGTCTACACTGTCAAATGCCTTTTCGTAGTCAACAAATCCGATGTATAATGGTGAATTCCATTCCAGACTTTGTTTAACTATTATTCTCAAAGTGGCTTTCTGGTCTGTACAAGATCTGTTTTGTCGAAAAACCTGCTTGTTCATCTCTCAGTTTCTTGTCTATGGACTCTTTTAATCTCTCAAGGGTAATCCTATTTAATACTTTTCCTGGCACTGATAATAACATTATTCCTCTATAATTTGTGCACTCTTTTAAATTTCCTTTCTTATGCAACTTAACCAGTTATCCTTCCTTCCATTCTGCTGGTATCTCTTCCTTTTCCCAGACTTTACCAAGTAATTTATATAACATCTCTGTAGCCGTGTTGATATCTGCTTTGATGGCCTCTGCTGGAATGCTATCAGGTCCAGATGCTTTTCCATCTCTTAGAAGCTTTATGGCTTTCTTTATTTCTTTCTTCGTTGGTCTTTCACCGTTAATTTGTAGCTCTTCTTCTGCTGGCTGGATGTCCGGGGAGTTTTGTGGAGCTGGTCTATTGAGAAGGTCCTCAAAATATTCTGTCCACCTCTTCATTTGCTCTTGTATATTGCTGAGCAGTTTTCCATTCTTGTCTTTTATGAGGCAACTTGTTTGCTTGTATTTCCCTGTCAGCTTCTTTGTGCTGTTATACAGTTCTCTCATATTTCCTTTGGCTGCAGCATCTTCTGCCTCTCTTGCCAACTCCTCAATATACTTCCTCTTGTCTCTTTTGATACTTCTTTTAACTTCTTTGCCTCTGTGTACACTTCTTGAGCCTTGGCTTTGGAACTTCTGGTTTTGCTTGTGTTTAAATCTGCTTTCTTGTTTTTTCTGTTTTTTATCTTATTGATGGTTTCTGTTGTTATCCATGCTTTTTGTTGTCTTTCCCTTTTCCCCAGTATTTCTTCACATGTCTCCTTCCATACAGTTTTGACCTGCTGCCAATAGTCTTCTGTATTCTCTACATCTTCCAGCTGTTGGAGCACTTGGAATTTGTTGGATACTGTGACCGCAAATTTGTCTCTTGATTTCTTAGCTGTCCTACATTAAACTGTTGTCTATAATTTTGCATTGTTGCATATCTCTTGAGTTTCATTTTTACTTTGGCTATCAGAAGATTGTGATCTGATGCCACTTTTGCTCCTCTATATACCTTTACATCCTGCAATGATGATCTAAACTTCTTGTTTATGCATATGTGATCAATCTGATTTTCTGTTCTATGGTCTGGTGATATCCATGTTGCCTTGTGTATTCTCTTATGTGGAAACATGCTTCCTCCTATAACCAATTGATTTGAAGCACATAAAGAGAGAAAAGTGGTAACACAATTGTTGAGGGTGTTGTATTTCATCTGCTTTCCAAAGGTACGATAACACTGGCCTTTGCAGAGTAGTGTACCACCCTCAGACACCAGGGATGATGAGGCATAGTAACATGGTGTCTTTAGTCTGGTTTAAGTGTGTGACGTAAGGGTAGAGTCAGATAGCTACAGTATCATACATGGACGTCACATCAGATCATACAACGTAGAAAGTCAATAAAGCTTTTAACAGCAGTGATGTTTTATAATAATATATATATTGTGTACGCCACAATGACAAGATGCATGGACATCGTTATGTAGAAAACATCACAGGTATAGTACAACAGTCATTGTATCATCGACGTAGTCAATTCAACAGGCACAGCAGACAGCATCATAATAATGTACATCAAATGCCTTTTAGGATATCGTAATCAGCTGTACATGTAGTCAGGTAGTAAACTTCCCCTTTCCATAAGAGCTAGTAGATATCAACTAGGAGATTAAATCTAGTCCCCTATATTTGACCTCAACAAGACAGGCATGTCTTTTGAGCGTCACATTATCGTCCGCTATGTTCCTCAAACAGCAAAGGTATCAAACCTAGATCCATCAATAAAGTTCAGGAAGCAAATGGCCCTTAGGACAGGCATCAATTGATGCGTGACAATATAAGTGGATCGTGAGCTGAGCAAACTTGTCCTATCATAGACTTTATAATAGGGCAGGCTAGGCGAAAGTCAACATCACAAGATGGCGATAAAGTTACTCAGCAAAAAGAATCAGTTACCTGTTCATCAGGAATTGAATCACATAAATCACATATGCCTCCAGGCATTTGGAATAACATAGAGATATATCATCTCAAAAAAGGAACAACAATAATGAGGACTCCTTCCTGAATAATCTAAGCGAAGACGCTAGCACATCGCTACGTCTCGCCTTACCAGCATTTCTGCTCAGACTGACCTGGGCGGAAATCATTCAAACACTGCCACAAACAAAGACATGCGCAGAACACGCGAATCGAATACAACTCAGCCAAATTACGAAACGAAGAATGTTCTACGATGTTCGACTAAAGACTCGAACCTTTAAAGGAAATGAATCTTGAAACATTGCGATTGCCAACTGTTTTCTAAGAACTGATGACCTGAGCGCTCCATATATGGACGTGACTCAAAATCATTCACACAACTATCGGCAACTATACTATCAGACTATAGTCACACGATTAGACAACTAGTAGAAATAAGAAGTGACTACAATTCCATGAGTTACTTCCCATGCATTAAAAAATTGAATATAGTCAGAATAAGTTGCGACAAGTTTAGCGCAACATTACCGCCACCTCCCGATAAAAAAAAAATGTGCAACATTTTTTTTTTAAATATCCAAGAGTAAAACCAAAAGCGGTTTAACAACGCACGAATTATGCGGGGATAACTAATTGCACTGCCTAATATGAGGCTAAATTGACACATAAAGTGTCTGGTGAGAATATTTCTCAACAGATAAAAAATCTGATTCAAAAATATATCGGGGAGGTGCCACCAACACACACTACACTTGCATGAAAATACAATATAAATATGCAAGTTCATATCATTATAATCAAATAGCAGTGTCATACTCTAATACCGCTTAGAATGGATGTACACATCTGATATTGAATGTTAAATATTACATTATCTAAATGTTTAATAATACCATTACATAATGAAATTAAACATAAATGACGATCAAGGACACATCTCGTGTCGTTCCAAGGAAACTGTACAATGTGGAACTCTCCATGTTTGACAACAGAAAGGTAGCTTCTCCGCAACAATAACATGCTGAGAAAAAACAACCAATATAATTCTATTTAATAGCCATTATGTTTCATACTATACAATACATTATTATTAATAATTGTGGCTGAGTGAACTTTCGGCCCTTATATTAACTACTCAGTCTTCTTCTTATATTAAAGATGGGAACAGAAGAAGATGATAACAAAGCACAATAGTATGTGTTCACCTAAAGTGAGGACAGATGTGCTAATGTATTGTAGTAATATAGGTGTGTTATGGCTCTGTCGTATATCTAGAAATAGAACAGAAGTATTAGTTGGAATCATGTGGGCATCTAGACAGAATGTCAGCCATCACATTATCCGACCCACGGATAGCTCGTACCGTGAAGTGAAAAGGTTGAAGAGCAATAGCATATCGAGTGGATCTCGAACTCTCAAGTTCTTAGTCTGAATAGCTGTAAGAGCTTTCTGATCAGTTTCTAGAATGAAATGTGCGCCCAGGAGGAATCTTTGTAGTTTGAGAATAGACCAAACCATAGCTAACAATTCACGGTCTAAAACCGAGTAGTTCCTCTCTGCCGCATTTAGTTTTCTAGAAATGTACATGACAGGATGCAGAGTTTCAGCATATTCCTGCATAAGTGCTTCTCCGATCCCAGTGGATGAAGCATCACTTCGAAGAACAAAAGTTCTATCAAAAGTAGGTAATCTTAGGATAGGAGAAGAAAATATACTTTTAATCTGGTCTAAGGAAGATTGACATTCCTGAGACCAACGAATCAGATTAGGCGACCCTTTCTTCAACAACGTTGACAGAGGTGCCATTATCGAAGATAGATTCGGAATAAATCTCCCATAGAATTGAATTAACCCCAAGAGACTCCGGACTTGTTTCTTTGTCTTAGGTACAGAGATGTTCAATATTTTCGAAGTATTATGGTCTTCTGTCTTCAAGAGACCATGACCAACACGATGACCCAAGAAAGAAATTTCACCAAAACCAATATAAGCTTTAGAAGGTTTTGCTGTCAGATTATACTCACGTAGAGTAGACAGTAGGTCATATAAACCCAGATAGTGATCTTCCCAAGAATCACTGAAGAGACAGATATCATCTAAGTATGCGATGACATCTGAACGATGAGAAAGAATTCGACGCATCATGCGAACGAAAGTAGCAGGGGCGTTCATAAGACCGAAGGGCATTACATTCCATTGAAATAAACCCCTAGGTGTAGAGAAAGCAGTCAGAGGTTTGGCATGATCTGCTAAAGGCACTTGCCAATAACCTTTTGACAAGTCAAGTTTAGTGAAGAATCTAGAATTAGAAAGTCTAATAAGTAGATCTTCTAGTAAAGGCATAGGTTCAGCATCGAACTTTGTGACTTGATTTAATTTGCGATAATCAACGCAAATTCATATGTTCTTATCTTTCTTCCGAACAATAACCATGGAAGAAGAATATGGAGAAGTCGATGGTTCAATTATGTTTAATTGGATCATTTCATCCAATTCCTTTTCCACTTGTGACTGAAAGTGTATAGGGATAGGATACGGTCTAACCCTAACAGGATTACTGTCGGTAAGAATTATGTCATGTTCTATGACATGCGTGTGACCAGGGATGTCGGTTAGAACATCCTTAAATGTCTGTAACATCGACGAGACTTGACGATGTTCATCAACAGAAAGATTAGGAGAAATGGAGACATCTTTCCAAGATTCCATAGAATGTAATGGAACCACTGGAAGAGGAAGATTCACATCAGAAAAAACAGATTCCTCATCCTGTATGACAGACAGGGATGAGTAATGACCATGAGGTACAGAAGAATCGTCCGTTGCCTGGAAAATAGGCAGCAAATAGTCTGGACGCTCATGAAATTCCGTCAGCATGTTGATATGGAAAGTTTTATGCTTTCCATCTATATCGACCACATAGTCAACATCGGAAATTCGTGAGACTATTGCATATGGACATTTCCATGCAATCAGAAGTCTATTTTCCCTACTGGGGAGTAGGACTAATGCTTTGTCACCTGGACAAAGTTGTCGTAGACTTCTGTTCTTGTTAGCAAACTGCCTTGCTTTTTCTTTAGCAATTTCTGACGAAGCAGTCGCTAGTTTGCATGCCTCAATGATCTTTTGCCTAAGAGCAATGACATACTCATATGAAGATTGAGTGTCATCACTAATATCATCGGCAGTGATGAGATCGTGTAATAAAGACATAGGGCCGCGCGGACGCGCGCCAAAGACAAGTTCAAAGGGAGAAAATCCTGTGTGTTCGTTTGGGACCTCTCTATAGGCAAAGAGAGCCGCAGGTAAAACCCTGTCCCAATCTTGAGGATGATCTTCAGTTATCTTACCAAGCAAAGTCTTGAGCGTTCTATTCAGACGCTCAACTAACCCATTAGACATAGGATGATAGATGCTACTGAGAGATCTTTTAATGTGTAAAGTAGACATTACTTGAGACATAGTATCAGATATGAGTTGAGTGCCATGGTCAGACAGTATTTCCCTGGGGAACCCCAAGCGAGAAAATATCAGCCAAAGAGCATCTGCAATATCTGTAGTAGATATGCTCTTTAGAGGGATAGCCTCTGGCCAACGTGTGCACATATCGACACATGTAAGGATAAACTGATGTCCTCTGGCTGACTTTATCTTAAAAGGGCCAATAATATCTATGGCCATTTTCTGAAATGGCCGAATAGGGATGTCAGCAGCCTGGATAGGCGCAGCATGTCGTGGTCTTCTAGATTTGACCTCCTGACATACCTGACATGATCGGCAGTATATACGAATGTCCTTGTTAACAAAGGGCCAAAAGAAAGCCGCAAGGACTCTCGACTTTGTTCGGGAAAATCCCATGTGTCCAGCACATTGCGAGTCATGAGCATGTTGCAATATTTGCACTCTCATACTCTTGGGAACAAGAATTTGCAAATGTGCTGACGTAGCCGAGTCTTGTACCATACGTACAAGTACGCCGTTTTTCATTTCTATCCAAGGTTTTCTTTGTGTATCCTTATTTGGATCACCTTTCTTCGCAAGAATGAAGAATTTCTTTAGCATAGGATCTTCTTCTTGTAATTTTATGAACGAGTCACGAGAAATAACCAAGGTACTATCTTGGCTATGAACTTCATTATCATTATTCAACGAAGTTTGTGGTGTTTGTAGAGCTTGTGCTCTTGTAACCACTGCATTGGTAGCTTGCATATTATCATCTTCCCAAGCAGCAATCTGCTGTGGGGTACATTCCCTAACTCCGTGGATACGACCAATAATAAGGTCCGCAATTGGATTAGGTAAGAGACAGGCATGCACATCTCCTGTAAAGAAAGGAGTGGCAATGTGGATTACAGCAGTAGGATATTTCTCCAGCGTGCCGCCAAATGTGACACATTTGATAACCCTTCCTGTCGCACAGGATGGTTCTACAAGCGATTGTCTAACACCAATAGTGGTGCATCCGGAATCGAAAAGTAGTGAGACCGGAGTATTATTAACAAGACCCTTATGTAGGATTAGAGAACCTCTCCCGTCATGTGCAACCGAAGCAGGAAGAGCGGGGAGAGGGTGACCACAACTCAAAGTCGATATTGTAGTTGGTTCGAACAAAGTACTGCATTGGGGGCACTTGTTTGCTCTCCCAAAGTCAAAAGAAGAACAAGTGACAGCGTCAGAGTTTTTATTATCAGAAACCTGATTACAGGCTCCCTGAGATTCTTGTTGAACCGAGTTAGCCTGCTGATATCTCTTTTTTTTTTGTATTGAGATCTACCGCGACTACTATTACCTCTGAAGTTATCACTGTTGTTATTATCTCTGTAGTTATTATTGTCTCTATTATAACTGTTATCCTGTTTTGAACTACAGTTTCCATGATTATTATCATGTCCACATTGATGTGAACATCTATTTGTTTGGTTTTGAGGTCTACGAGAGGAAAAGCCTCTGTTACCATATCCTCTTCTGAAATGCCTAAAATTATTAGGTTGGAAGTAACGAGGACTGTCAGCTCGTCTCCAATTCTTCAAAGAAGAATCACCCTGAAATTGATTTCCATAATTTTGACCGTAACTACGGTTACTTTTCCTATTGTGACGTACGTCTAGTTTGACAAGTGAATTCTCCCTGATATGATGGATGATTTAAAGGGACTTTTAGCTTTTCATAACATTAGAACCCCTGAACATTTGTTGTAACTTTTCGTTTGCCAGAACTCATTCCACCGGGACTCATTTAGTAGGCGGCACGAGATCAAAGAAACAGACTGAGGGATTTTAGGGGAGACTATCGGCACTATCAAAGACAGTAGTGGTCCCTGATACGAGACGCAGTTGCTTGCCGCTATTTTCGCATCTCGGTGTCAATCGCAACCGAGCGAACGGGGGAAAGCGAAACGGGCAGCAGCAAGCGGATACGAAGACCAGGGGGCGGCTTCTTCTCTTGATTTGGCGGTCAGATCCCCAAAAGTTCATGAGATCAAATAAGTTGTAAAGTTTATCATGTCCCACTCAACTTACATTCCATTTTAGCTAAATAGACCATGAAGAACTAGACACGTTATCACTCGCTGGCCAGACCTTTACAGAAGCACTAGCTTTATTGAAATCTTGTTATAGATTTTCCCCTGGATTTTATATATATATTTGCAGTGTTTTCTATTCTGTGCAGAGCGGTAATATATATTGTGTAAAGTGATCAGTGGTCTAGTTCAGTCATTCTATTTCAATGGATTTTGTGTTAATTTAAATCTATTAAATTAAACCATCTCAATAGTTCCAGTGGTAAATATAATGATCTATCCATTATATTATTTCAAAAGATAATAGATGCTTAAATTAACTTTTAAAGTCGCGAAGGAATTTATAATTAATAAATTCAGTTAAGTCCTAGTTTTATAGATGTGGGTTTTTAACCACTAGAATTTGCGCAGTGTTTATTAAATACATAATTAAATACTCGAGTGTATTATAAGTCGTAACGGGAAATTCATCGCGCTTTAGAAGGTTATTTGTTTTCGGTATATTACATGTCTTTTTTTTCTTTCATACAGAGTGATCGTAACCTGTGCGATCCCAGCATTAAGAAAGCAATAAAGAAATCAATCTAAGCAAGGCAAAGCATAAACAGTGTGTAGAGTTCCCCTGACGCAGAACTTGTTGAGACTGTGTAAATTTTTAATCTTTGAGGCGATTCTATGTTTGGAATTCCGCTATCTAACTTATAGCAAAGAAAGCACACCCAAAGACAAATTTAACGCACCATCAAACAACTTAAGTCGTAACGGGAAGAAGAACACTGGCCCGAGCTTTGTTAGTTTACTGACACAGAGAGATAATTCATAATTTCCTGAACAGTGATGTGACTAGTTTTCTCACTGGACTTAAACCATACCTCACGGATAAAGTGTACCAGCACGCGTAAGAATTTTATTATCAGCGGCATAGTCAAATAGACCACACCATCCTCACCCCGGTATCAGAGACCGTGCCCTCCCATAGAAACTGTTATTAAGAAAAGAGACACAACTACAGATTCATTTTCCAGCGATTACGGGATCCTTTTATGTGCTGACCGCCTACCCGCTAATCTGGGGCCAGAACTTGAACAAACACTCATACATTTAGTTTGAGGTGTAACTGCTGTTGTGTTATTCTATGGAGTGCAAGATTTTTTCACAATCGGTAAGTGAGAGCAAGATGAGTGAAGGCCTTTGCTAGCGTGTGTATGAATGACAGGAAATTAATTCTTTTGTGTGACCATTTTGTTAACTGGCTTACCTGGTAATATATATCTTTTCTGTATACCCTACATTGTTCCTTTAAGTGGGATAGTTGATAATTTGTTAACTCTGTTTAAAACCACCTCCTTTCCATTTGCTTAGTAAAGGGAAGAACAGCTGTGAAGAACAGGTTTTTTTCTATCACCTATACCTAATTTTGTAACACCTCTTTCAGAGTAATTAACTTCACTGTTAGGTTAACGTACCTATGTTCCTGATATTATCTATCTTTGGACTGGGTTTATCTTTGTCTAATAAGCGGGAAGGGCTTAGTCGATACCAATCTTCTTCACCCCTTCCAAACTTGTTATTTGCATTTGTGTACTTATGATAATTTATGTAATATCTGATATTTTTAGTGATTGATGTTTAAAGTGAATAAAATCACATAAACTCATTTAGTTCTGTGTGTTGGATATACCCAAAGCCCAACTTTTCCCCTTATTCGTTTAATATAGTTTGTATCAACGTCGCCTGTGTGTGTGAAAAAAACACCAAATCGGTGTGCGCGCAGATGCGAGTCTGGAAAACTGGCAAATAATTGTTTGACCAGGAGAGCGGAAGAGAAGATTGAGAGAAACGATTTGTCGTAAATAAGTCTGTCTTTACTCTCCTCCAGCTCGCTGTGAAGCAACTATTAAATCTCTACATTTTCTATCACTGAGCTTTCCATCATCATTTTTCACTCTAAACCGGACCACTATTTCTAAGACTCTTTTCTCTCAAAATAAATTTACGACAATATGTGGCCGGCTCGCCGGGATAATTTTGAGATACATTTGATGCACACATATTTGTGGGCTCGTTCTGGGATCTTGAGCTACATTTGAGGCAATCGCATAGCCGGGATAAAGATATTTTGAGTCTGATTTAGTTTGGGTCTAACTAGGTAGAGTGTGAATGATTTGTCTTTGTGAATTAGGGAAATAAATAAATAATTACACCCCTAGACAAACATTCTTTAAGTATTTGGGTTGTCCACACAGCATATTTACAGGTTGTTTTCTCTCCACAGCAGTAGAAAGTACAGTTAAACAAATATATTTGCTATTATAATTATCCTCTGGCGAAGATAATTCAATTTCTTTCTTTATAAGAGTTGCTGGGATTGCGTGATTGTTTTACAGTCACTAAGGTTTTTGAAGTTAAAAAGAGTTGAGCTTAGCTAAAGACGGATTGTTCTGATTTTGAAAAATTAAGTTAACAACGTCTCATCTCAATAATTGACTTTAGGGACGGAGTTTGTTGTCAGAGATTAAAAATTTAGTGGAAAAATTTTTTTTTTCTTTTAAATTGTTTTAATATAAAATTTTCTCGACTGTTAGTAAAAGTAGATTCTTTTCCAGTGTAACTTACCATTTAGTGGCATAGTCGCTTGCGTTTAGAGCCTTAATTGCCAGATAATAGCAGCGATAAGTTTGCACAGTACAGGTAGGAGGTAACACAGGTAAATTTATACTTGTGTTTTTTTTTTTTCGTAGCGGTTCAGAGTTCCTCCCTTTCGCGTTGCTTCTTACTAGTTCTCTAGGCATACTTCATCTTATTCTTTAACAATGGCAGAGAGGATAAAGATGAGGTCCATCTTGAGGCTGGAAGCGAAAGAGGCAGGATTAGATGCAGAAGCTGCAAACGCGTTTATTAACCAGGAATTGGAAATATATGACGCGGAGCAACAGAGAGCCGAAGCTGAGAGGAAGGCGGAGCAACAGAGAGCCGAAGCTGAGAGGAAGGCGGAGCAACAGAGAGCAGAAGCTGAGAGGAAGGAAGAGAAAGAAAGAACAGAGAGGAGAGAAGCCCAGGAGAGGGCAGATAAGAAAGAAGCGGAAGAACGTCTTTTGGAACAGAAGAAAATTGAAGCAGAGATGGAAACTCGCAGAGAGAGAGAGAGAGACAAGGAAAGACAGCATCAACTGGCGCTTAAGGCTCTAGAGAGTCGGGGTGCCTCTACTTCGACTAACGGAGAGCCGTCTTCGCCCCAGTCTCAATCAATGGGACCTCTCCAGTACTCAATCTGCCCAATTAACTGCTATGTCGTTTTCTTTAGAATCTTTTCCTAGCCCTAACGAAAAAATTGACAGCTACCTAGAAAAATTCGAGAGACTCGCGAATCTTTATGGGTTAGAGAGTACCCGCTGGGCGCTCAAACTTTCAACGTCACTGAAAGGCAATGCTTATGACGTGTACAAAAAGCTGGGACCGAATCAACATGATTACGACATGTTGAAAAAGGCCTTACTACAGCAGTTTGAGATGACTGCCCGAAAGTTTCTGCAGTTGTTCAGAAACAGCCGAAAAGAGAGCACGGAAACATTTCCCCAGTTCTCTTCACGTCTCACGGGTTATCTGACAAAGTGCATTGAATTATCTGACCTACCTCTTTCATATGAGGGACTCCTCGAACTTGTTCTTGTGGAGCAGATAAAATCCACTTTGTCGAATGAAACACGTAGATTTTTGGCGGAACAGGGGGCAGTCAGGCTTGAAGACATACTCAATAAAGCCGAACGCTATAGCAATGCAATGGCCGGACTTCCCAGCACTAAACGTAAACCCACCGATGAGCCATCTCGAAAACAGAATCTAGAGCAGGCATCTATTCTTCCACTTCCTCTCAACATTATAACCAACGAGATAACAATACCCAGAAACCCCCCAGGAAAAATCGAAATTCTACAAAACCCGATACCCCCCCAACACAAATTCTGATCAACCCAACAAGCCTACGTGGCAGCGCGGCCACCAAGGTCAAGGAAAAGGGAAGACCCCTACACCAGGAACGTCTGATCAGGGCAAACAAACCGGTGCAAACCGCATTGGATGTTTGCATACAGCCTCGAAAGGTAGAGTCAATGTCAGTGATTCTCAACCTGAGGGGGACCGACCCTCAACTCGAGGAACTGTAATTTTGAACGGTACCTCTACTACTTGTCTTTTTGACACTGGATTAAGTTTTGATTGTATTGTCGCTAGGCACCTAGTCAAACCCGGTCAGGAGACAGAGGAAACCGTCAAACTTAGTGGAGTTTTCAGGAGTGATGCACCCAGGATGCTTCCTATCGCACTGGTAGAAATACACTCTGACTTTGTCAGAGGAGTTATTAAGCGGCCATAATGGATGATCCGATCTACCCAGTTATCCTGGGATGTAGATATGTGTTCATTGGGAGACCTAAGGAGCCGATTGTGGCAGCGGTAACCACAAGAGGGCAAGCCAAGAAGGAGAGGGAGCCTGCGCCAAACTTGTTGCCGAATGAACTGAAGGAGGCGCAACAAAAGGACCCTACTCTGGCGCCCTGCTTAAAAAAACTGCCCATGGCTAAGGACCCCAGACACAACGGAGACATTTTTTCTAAGGATGGTGTATTGTATCGTAGAACGGGCAACCCGGACACGGGGAATAACCAGCTCCTAGTACCGACGCAGTACAGAAACCAGATCTTAGAAATGGGGCACTCTCTTCCCTTTAGCGGACACATGGGACAAAACGCCACTATTCAGCGAATAAAAAAACCACTATTGGTGGCCAGGAATGAACTCTGACATTCTCAGGTATGTGAAATCCTGCGCCCAGTGCCAACGGGTAGCACCCAAGCACTTGACACCCCCAGTACCTATGGGGCAAATGCCAATAGTAGGGACTCCATTTGAACGGGTTGCTGTCGACATTATTGGTCCTCTGGAAAAGACCAAAAGAAGGAACAGGTTCATCCTGACCTTAGTTGACACTTGCACTATGTGGGCCGAAGCCGTACCGCTACCATGCACTAATTCCAAGCATGTCGCAGAAGCCCTTGTGCAAATTTTTACACGGTTGGGATTCCCTCAACAAGTTTTGACGGACAATGGATCCCAATTCCGTAGCCTGTTAATGGAGGAGATCTTTAAGATCTTGAGGGCCAAACATATCCACACAAGTCCCTACCATCCGGCCGGAAATGGGCTCGTGGAACGTTTTAACGGTACCCTCACCATGATGTTACGTAAGCTGGGTCAGGAGAAACCGGAAGACTGGGACCAATATATATCGGCTGCCTTATTCGCCTACCGAGAGGTACCCCAAGCGTCTACGGGTTTTTCGCCAGCTACACTTTTATTTGGCAGACCTATTAAGGGGCCACTAGAAGCCTTACTTCGGTCCCTGACAGACCAGAAGGCTGACGAGACAGTCGTCTCTGCAAGCAAGTATGTATCTGAGCTTAAGGAAAGGCTAAAGCTAGGATGGGATCTAGCTACTACCAACCTTAAGAAAGCCCATGCTAAAATTACTAAAAGATACAACAAAGCTGCAAAAGAGAGAGAACTACAACCAGGGGAGAAAGTCCTATTGCTACTTCCAACCGGAAGCAATAAACTTCGCATCGGATGGCAAGGACCGTTTACCGTCCTTAAAAAGATCTCACGTACCAACTACAAGATCTCCATCAAAGGAAAGGAGAAGGTCTTCCACATAAATCTGCTAAAGAAATATTTGGAAAGACCGGTGCCATCCTCCGAGCATCTCCTGGCTGTCGCCATAGCAACGGAAGACGAGGAAGATGATGATGGTTGCATGGAGTATCCATTGCAACCCACAGAATCCTTTAAAGATGTCAAGTTCGGCGACAATCTCTCACCAGAACAACAAGCAAAAACCAGGGCTCTACTAAAACAGTACAGTGCAGTCTTAACGGATGTACCTGGTCGAACAAATCTCATTGAATTTGATATGAAATTAACAAACGAGACCCCTGTTCAAACCAGAGTTTACCCCATCCCGTATGCTAAAGCTGATGCACTTCGCGGAGAAATAGACAAGCTGCGTCAGGCAGGAATTATCAGTGAGTCTACATCTCCTTACAGCTCGAGTGTAGTGCTGTTGCAGAAACCCAATAAGGAAGTTTGGCTGTGCATTGATTACAGGTTGCTAAACACTGTAACGGAATTCCAGCCCGAACCTCTCCAAACTGTTTCTGAGTTGTTCACCAAGCTCAGCAAAGCAAAGATCTTCTCCAAGATTGACCTCAGCAAAGGTTATTATCAAATACCAGTCAAGGAGGAAATTAAACCTTTGTTAGCTTTCAGCACTAGTGAAGGACATTACACATTTAACGTGATGCCGTTCGGTTTGCATAACGCACCAGGAGTGTTCACCAGGATGATGAGGAAGCTTCTACAACCTTTGCAAAGTCCCCATATCCATAATTTCATGGATGACATCTTAATTGCATCGGAAACCTATGAAGAACATATTGCTACGGTTGCTATGCTCCTCAGGAGACTACAGGAAACGGGTCTTACAGCCAGACCTAGCAAATGTCTCATCGGGTTTGAACAGTTAGACTTCCTGGGGCACACTATTTCTCATGGATGCAGTTGGCCTATTAAGAAGAACGTGGAGAAAATAGTGGCAGCAAAAAGACCCCGAACGAAGAAAGACGTACGTTCCTTCATATCGCTATGTGCATACTATCAGAAGTACATCCAGAACTTCAATGGACTGACGGCACCGCTGACTGACCTCACAAAGAAAGGTTGTCCTGATAAGGTCATATGGGAATCAAAAGTGCGAACACGCGTATAGCACTTTGAAAGGACAGTTGTCTGCATACCCCATCTTGAGGTTGCCTGACCTCAAGAAACCTTTTGTACTGAGAGTCGACGCGTCAGGTCAGGGCATCGGGTCAACACTGCTTCAAGCCGATGACAGTGACCTGAACATGCTATTTCCAGTTGCCTATGGCAGTCGGAAATTAAATAAAGCGGAACGGAACTACAGCGTAGTTGAAAGGGAATGTCTTGCTCTGATTAACGGTATCAGACGCCATCATGAGTTTCTTTATGGTACATCTTTCACGGTGCAAACAGACCACGCTCCGTTAGCATTTCTTGGTGCCAATAAAGAATTTAACGCAAGGATCATGCGTTGGGCGCTTCTTTTAAGCGTTTATTCTTTCAAAGTGGAATATATTCCGGGAAGACAGAATGTCGGGGCTGATTTCCTGAGTAGAAACTGGTCTACAGAGGAAGAAGAGCAAACTGAAGATACCACTCATCCTAAAATCACCAATCAGGTCACCTCCATTGTCAAAAAAATGAAACATGAAAAATGGTTTCATGTCTAAAAGTGGGGACGATTGTGACGTACGTCTAGTTTGACAAGTGAATTCTCCCTGATATGATGGATGATTTAAAGGGACTTTTAGCTTTTCATAACATTAGAACCCCTGAACATTTGTTGTAACTTTTCGTTTGCCAGAACTCATTCCACCGGGACTCATTTAGTAGGCGGCACGAGATCAAAGAAACAGACTGAGGGATTTTAGGGGAGACTATCGGCGCTATCAAAGACAGTAGTGGTCCCTGATACGAGACGCAGTTGCTTGCCGCTATTTTCGCGTCTCGGTGTCAATTGCAACCGAGCGAACGGGGGAAAGCGAAACGGGCAGCAGCGAGCGGATACGAAGACCAGGGGGCGGTTTCTTCTCTTGATTTGGCGGTCAGATCCCCAAAAGTTCATGAGATCAAATAAGTTGTAAAGTTTATCATGTCCCACTCAACTTACATTCCATTTTAGCTAAATAGACCATGAAGAACTAGACACGTTATCACTCGCTGGCCAGACCTTTACAGAAGCACTAGCTTTATTGAAATCTTGTTATAGATTTTCCCCTGGATTTTATATATATATTTGCAGTGTTTTCTATTCTGTGCAAAGCGGTAATATATATTGTGTAAAGTGATCAGTGGTCTAGTTCAGTCATTCTATTTCAATGGATTTTGTGTTAATTTAAATCTATTAAATTAAACCATCTCAATAGTTCCAGTGGTAAATATAATGATCTATCCATTATATTATTTCAAAAGATAATAGATGCTTAAATTAACTTTTAAAGTCGCGAAGGAATTTATAATTAATAAATTCAGTTAAGTCCTAGTTTTATAGATGTGGGTTTTTAACCACTAGAATTCGCGCAGTGTTTATTAAATACATAATTAAATACTCGAGTGTATTATAAGTCGTAACGGGAAATTCATCGCGCTTTAGAAGGTTATTTGTTTTCGGTATATTACATGTCTTTTTTTTTCTTTCATACAGAGTGATCGTAACCTGTGCGATCCCAGCATTAAGAAAGCAATAAAGAAATCAATCTAAGCAAGGCAAAGCATAAACAGTGTGTAGAGTTCCCCTGACGCAGAACTTGTTGAGACTGTGTAAATTTTTAATCTTTGAGGCGATTCTATGTTTGGAATTCCGCATCTAACTTATAGCAAAGAAAGCACACCCAAAGACAAATTTAACGCACCATCAAACAGCTTAAGTCGTAACGGGAAGAAGAACACTGGCCCGAGCTTTGTTAGTTTACTGACACAGAGAGATAATTCATAATTTCCTGAACAGTGATGTGACTAGTTTTCTCACTGGACTTAAACCATACCTCACGGATAAAGTGTACCAGCACGCGTAAGAATTTTATTATCAGCGGCATAGTCAAATAGACCACACCATCCTCACCCCGGTATCAGAGACCGTGCCCTTCCATAGAAACTGTTATTAAGAAAAGAGACACAACTACAGATTCATTTTCCAGTGATTACGGGATCCTTTTATGTGCTGACCGCCTACCCGCTAATCTGGGGCTAGAACTTGAACAAACACTCATACATTTAGTTTGAGGTGTAACTGCTGTTGTGTTATTCTATGGAGTGCAAGATTTTTTCACAATCGGTAAGTGAGAGCAAGATGAGTGAAGGCCTTTGCTAGCGCGTGTATGAATGACAGGAAATTAATTCTTTTGTGTGACCATTTTGTTAACTGGCTTACCTGGTAATATATATCTTTTCTGTATACCCTACGTTGTTCCTTTAAGTGGGATAGTTGATAATTTGTTAACTCTGTTTAAAACCACCTCCTTTCCATTTGCTTAGTAAAGGGAAGAACAGCTGTGAAGAACAGGTTTTTTTTCTATCACCTATACCTAATTTTGTAACACCTCTTTCAGAGTAATTAACTTCACTGTTAGGTTAACGTACCTATGTTCCTGATATTATCTATCTTTGGACTGGGTTTATCTTTGTCTAATAAGCGGGAAGGGCTTAGTCGATACCAATCTTCTTCACCCCTTCCAAACTTGTTATTTGCATTTGTGTACTTATGATAATTTATGTAATATCTGATATTTTTAGTGATTGATGTTTAAAGTGAATAAAATCACATAAACTCATTTAGTTCTGTGTGTTGGATATACCCAAAGCCCAACTTTTCCCCTTATTCGTTTAATATAGTTTGTATCAACGTCGCCTGTGTGTGTGAAAAAACACCAAATCGGTGTGCGCGCAGATGCGAGTCTGGAAAACTGGCAAATAATTGTTTGACCAGGAGAGCGGAAGAGAAGATTGAGAGAAACGATTTGTCGTAAATAAGTCTGTCTTTACTCTCCTCCAGCTCGCTGTGAAGCAACTATTAAATCTCTACATTTTCTATCACTGAGCTTTCCATCATCATTTTTCACTCTAAACCGGACCACTATTTCTAAGACTCTTTTCTCTCAAAATAAATTTACGACACCTATCAAAATTTTGTTGGAATCTATGACTAGAGTTTTGACCATAAGGTGCTGCCGAAGCAACTGGCAGACCTTCTTTTTCTTTAGAGTTACCAATGGTTACGTGAGGATGCGCAGTTATATACTGGCTACAGAAATCTTCCATTTCTTTTATTGTTTTAGGTTTACGTTCATGAAGGAAAGCAAGGAAAGACTCATTGACAGAAGACATGACTTTGTCTCTAAGTATTAAGTCCATAAGTCCTTCATAAGTTTTTTCTGTCTTAGACAGCTCCACCCAACGTAAAAAAAGTAAGACGTGTCTTTGAAATGAATTCAGAGAATTGCACACCAGTTTCTGGCAACATATTTTTAAATTGAAGACGATAGCCGTCTTCGTCAAGTTGGTATTTTTTTAACAATATAGCCCTGACAACCTCATAGTTGTTCTTGTCAGGCTCATCTACCATGCTTAACATACTCAAAGCATCACCTCTAAGTATTTTGGACAAATAAACCTGCAATGATTTATCTATGTTATGTACTTAACATGAAGTTTCAAATCTGTCCAAATAGAATGTTATATCATCGATGGAAGCATTGAATGGTGGTAGATTAAGCTTGAAAGTGCTCGCATTAGTCTTATCTGAGACCTTATTTGCATCATTAGCATATTTTTCAGCCTCTTTTTCAAGTCTTTTATTTTCAGCCTCTTTTTCAAGTGTTTTATTTTCAGCCTCAATCTGTAGTCTCTTCTCTTCAGTTTTTGCTTCTGCTTCTCTTTTTTGTTTTTCCATTTCCATTTGGAATCTTTTTTCATCCACCTGCATCTGCAGTTTCTTTTGTTCAGCTTCCATTGCTTTATCATATTGGGTAGTTGCAAATTCTTCTAACTTATCACCAGTCTTCCCAAGCAATTTACCCTGCTCAATAAAGTGCTCAAATGTAGACATGATGAGTAATAATATGAGTCCACAACCTGAAATAATTAATTATCTTATTTCAAATTTAATTATAACAAGTCTTAAATGAAGCACTTGTTTACTCACAACACTATATTATCATCCCAATCTCTGTGGGAAACAAGTCTTATATCAAAGAACTTGTGTATAGACCTTTTTGAAATATCATCAATCAACTCTTGATCATAGGTGCACTTCCCATTCAATAGTGCACAATAGTATTCATCATTTATTAATCATCAGTGTAGTAGTAATGCATAAGCATAACCCACTATTAAATGTGAATTAACTACTATAAGTATAACCAATGACTATGTAAACACAATCACAATGTAAATAGTAACAATGTAAACATTACACTGTAAACAATACAATGTAAACAATACAATGTAAACAATAACAAAGATTTAGCAACAATACGAAAACATTCGTAGAAATCAACAAAAAATAAAGCAAAAATTAAAGAAATATCACAAAAAATGTGATGATATCTACGAGAAGATAATACAAATACAAGACACCACAGTGTATAAACAAAAATGGTATATGAAACTAAACAATAGAAAAGAGTAGACTAGCAAATACAAACAAATCAAAACAGAACTAAAGAATGCAGAAAAATAACGAAAACAATACTAACACATGTCATCACAACTAACAAAAAATAGCAACAGAAGTCGCTTTACAAATTCCAGTATCGGAAATTTGCACACCCTACAGAAAACGCTCACGATAGACGACCTCTATGACGTGGTATGATCTAAGGGAGACACCGCCCAACCGAAAACCCGCAGCAACATAAACATATAAATATAAATATACAAATAACATATAAACATATAACATGTAAACAAAGAATGAGAAATACAGAAGACTCAGTAGAAGTATAAGGGCACAGTTCACAAACAAACAGGCCACTTAACTTATGGAACTCCAACGTCAGCACAGCAGAAAAACCAGATGACAATCAGCGTCCTAAGGAATGAAGATCCAACGATGATGGTACATCTGAACTGCTCCAACTGTCATGACGATGGTACTTGAGCTTCTAAACAGTACAGGCAGTGTACAGGTAGTGTAAATAATGGCACTTGACCTTCTTATCCAACAGTAAATTGCTTGAAATCGGTACTTGGCCTTCTTGAGAAAACAACTTGTATCAACCGGCACTTGACCTTCACAAACGACAGCAACTTGTGTTATCCGGCAATATATACAACGCCGGGTACTGTCAAATTTCTTGCTTCTGGCAAAAAGTTACAATTTCGACCTTTTCCGGGCAACGCCGAGTACTTTCATAATTCTGTATGTAGATGTAGAATTTCTTGAAGAATGCTGTTTGTTGAATGAAGTGGGTAAGGGACCCCGTGTATGCTGGTACCAGACCAAACCAGCTTATGGCCACCAAATGTTGCGTAGCTTTTTGTTGTACGCCATAATTGTTGAAGGCGATGAAGACATAGTATGGTATCTGTGGTCTGGTTTGTGTAGGATGCAGATGTGTATTCAAACAGTGAGCATTACAAACAAGGCAATCCACACAATGACGTCACGTTAACTCACGATGTGAAAAGTCAATAAAGCTTTTAACAGCAGTGATGTTTTATAGTAATATATATATTGTGTACGCCACAATGACAAGATGCATGGACATCGTTATGCAGAAAACATCACAGGTATAGTACAACAGTCATTGTATCATCGACGTAGTCAATTCAACAGGCACAGCAGACAGCATCATAATAATGTACATCAAATGCCTTTTAGGATATCGTAATCAGCTGTACATGTAGTCAGGTAGTAAACTTCCCCTTTCCATAAGAGCTAGTAGATATCAACTAGGAGATTAAATCTAGTCCCCTATATTTGACCTCAACAAGACAGGCATGTCTTTTGAGCGTCACATTATCGTCCGCTATGTTCCTCAAACAGCAAAGGTATCAAACCTAGATCCATCAATAAAGTTCAGGAAGCAAATGGCCCTTAGGACAGGCATCAATCGATGCGTGACAATATAAGTGGATCGTGAGCTGAGCAAACTTGTCCTATCATAGACTTTATAATAGAGCAGGCTAGGCGAAAGTCAACATCACAAGATGGCGATAAAGTTACTCAGCAAAAAGAATCAGTTACCTGTTCATCAGGAATTGAATCACATAAATCACATATGCCTCCAGGCATTTGGAATAACATAGAGATATATCATCTCAAAAAAGGAACAACAATAATGAGGACTCCTTCCTGAATAATCTAAGCGAAGACGCTAGCACATCGCTACGTCTCGCCTTACCAGCATTTCTGCTCAGACTGACCTGGGCGGAAATCATTCAAACACTGCCACAAACAAAGACATGCGCAGAACACGCAAATCGAATACAACTCAGCCAAATTACGAAACGAAGAATGTTCTACGATGTTCGACTAAAGACTCGAACCTTAAAAGGAAATGAATCTTGAAACATTGCGATTGCCAACTGTTTTCTAAGAACTGACGACCTGAGCGCTCCATATATGGACGTGACTCAAAATCGTTCACACAACTATCGGCAACTATACTATCAGACTATAGTCACACGATTAGACAACTAGTAGAAATAAGAAGTGACTACAATTCCATGAGTTACTTCCCATGCATTAAAAAATTGAATATAGTCAGAATAAGTTGCGACAAGTTTAGCGCAACAACAATATCACTTTAAATACACAGGGCAACAATGATTGAAATGGTATGGACATTTGGTCACATTAAAAAGTGGAATGAGAATGTAAGTGTCAGTCACAGAGATAAGATGTAATGATTAAAAGCTGATGCAGGATGTAATGGCCATATACAGGATGCTTATAACAGTGTGAACTTTGAAACATTAAATGAACTGTGTGATGGCTTGTGGCGTTAACACTTGGCTAACAAGATGGATAGCAGCTACCTTAATGAGAGATCAGTGGCATTTCACGTGGGAACATGGACATCAGACCCAATGCGCATTTGCTTGGGACTACCACAGGGTTTTCCACTATCACCGGTGCTGTTTAATATCTATACAGCAAAAGTAGCCACCATTCAGCCAACTGGGTTGAGACGAACACTGACTTTTGCTGATGACATACTCATTTACAGTGCTGGCTCTGACCGACAGGAAATGGTTAATAGCATACATGGCACACTTCAGGAGATGTTTAAATGGTGCAAGGAAACAGGCTCAAAAGCCAATGCCTAAAAGGCCTGTGTGATGTGGTGCTCCTTAAATAACTCCATAGTGAAAACAGACCTTCCAGATATTACTCTCAATGGACAGAAAATTGAAAGGCAAGTAAAAGCTGGAATACCTTGGAGTCATCATGGGTTGGGCAGTTTTGGAGAACGTGTTCGCGGGTCTGGATTCCAGTTCCACATGGACATTCATTTGTGTGAGATATCCTGAGCTGATAGAGATGGCCCAGTAATCTGCAGTGGCCAGTTCTCAGGTGGAAAATGCGGGTCTGTTAAGTTGGTGGATTGGGTCATCTCTGTTGTATGTATCCCCTTCCTCCTTCCACTGATTTTGTACTTGTTGTGGATAATGGTCTTAGCTTCTCAATAGGGTGATGAGTGGCTGAATTGTTCCCTTTTACTGCCATTTCAAGATAGAGCATCTTCTCTCTCATTTCCAGTGATTCCACAGTGGGAAGGTAACCACTGAAGGGCAATAGTTGATGACCTTTGGATAATGTTAAGCTCAGATCTGATCTCATGCACTATGTTTTCACTTCTGGTGTTCTGTATTGATTCCTGTAATAATCTACATTCAGTGAAGATTACTATCTTAGCTGGTGGCTGTTGTTCTGATATGGTAAGGATATTCAGAGCTCTAATGTTTTTCATAGCTATATGTTTCCTCTCTGTATCTGTCTGGCTGCATGTTTTTACCAATTCTGATATGTTGTCAGTTGACTCTGAGAATCTTGTTCTTCTCGATGATGTGAATATGCTGTTTATGACTAGGGACTTTTATTTTGTCTGTGCAAGGTCTAGTACAACTCTGGAAAGTTATTTCACTTTTTGTGCAAAGTAGTTTCTCTTGACTCCACCCCAACCATATCTTGTCAGTCTGTCAGGCATTGCATGATTTGTGACCTGTTTACATTATTTGGCCTATTTTAGAAATCTGCAGTCTGTTCTGTCACTCATGGTCTGTAGTTTTGTTGTCTTAATTATTTCATTTATTGGTGTTGATTTCATTGCTGCAGTAATGATTCTGTCAGCCTCATTTTGTACGTCTGCCTGTACTTCTAGAGTTTATTTGAAGAAGATGGTCCAGGCTAATATTCAATATTCCAGCATTGATCTAGCATTACAGAGGGTTCTCATTATTTGTTATGCAGATATACGTAGTTTTGCATACATGTCGTTGATTAATTAGGGATGGTAAACTCAATATAAAGAGAGGCTGACCAAAAACAACTTGGCAAAGAACTGTGGAGGCCGAGATGCAAAGAATGAACCAGAGCTGGGGCACTGTACAAAGGATGGCCGCCGACCGAACAAGGTGGAAGCAGTTTGTTGCTGCCCTACAAGACGCCACCAGACATGATGGCCACTGACTGCTTTGACAGTCGGTGGCTAAGGATCAAAGAAGAAGAAGAAGGAACTCGATATGCATTGTTTATATTCACGTTTCGCATCTTTGTTTCTTGGATCTGGAGACAGCGTTTGACAAGGTTCCCTGGAGCAAACTTTGGGACTGCTTGGTGAGGAAGAACATTCCAGTAACTCTGATCCAAGCTGTACAGAGCTTCTACAAGACTTGCAGAAATTATGTGAGGACGGCAAACTAAAAGTCAGAAGAGTTCAGGACCACTGGTGTAAGACAGTGATATTCTGTCACATTATCTTTTCATACTCCTCATGGACGATGTCGTCAAAGCATGTAAGGAAAGGACAAAAAAGCATTCAGTGGAGTACTGGAAGATAAGACAGATCTGTATTTCAGAGCTGGCATTTGCCAACAATGTTGCCCCGATTGCTAAAACAGAGGCACATCTTCAATTTAACCTGCAAGTCTGAAAGGAAGAGCTGGGGAAGAGAGGGAGGGTCATCAGCAGCTCCAAAACAAAAACCATGGTGATATCACGAGAGGAAAGAAAGCATCAGATTAAGCTAGGAGAACACGTCCTGGAGCAGGTCAACCAGTTTAAATACCTCAGAGCTGTTATACACTGGAAGGGATGCACCAAAGAAGAGTTAGCTACCCAATGAGCAGCAGCAGGGAGACTTTTTCAGGCCATGAATCACAGATTCCTCAGTTAAATAGAAGTTGGCAAGAAGACGAAGATGGCTGTATACCGCTCCACCTATGTTCAAGTCTTGACGTATAGATGCAAGTCATGGGCAATGACTACAACCCACAAAAGTCAGATCCAAGCCTCAGAAATGAGGTATCTGAGGAAGTAACAAGAAAAGATATGGTCCGCAAACAGATGATATGGCAAGGCCTCAAAACCTAGCCCCTGCAGACCCAAGTAGAACAGTCCCAACTACGATGGTTTGGCCATGTATGTAGAATGGAAGAAGATGGGCTACCATGACAATTATAAGAAACTAAGATCCAGGGATCCAGACCTCCAGGACGACCCAGTCCACTGGGAGGACAACATTAGACAATCTCTGAAGGACCGAGGAGTAGATTGGAACCAGGCCAGAAGGAAGACAGCCAATAGGATAGTATGGTGTTCCCTTCTAAACCCCTATACCTCATGGTAGAAGAAGGATGACAAAGTAAGTAAGTATATATTCACATTTACGTCGTTTAAACAGGAATGTGCATATGTATTTCCCTGGAATCTTTTTTCTCTTTATGTATTAACATTCATAATTACATACTGTATGTAATATGGAAAATGAAGACTTGGGCCCAACAGAAGAAAACAGCTTAACAACAAAGAATCTTAGGCATGTTTTCAACCTTGCTGGTGAATTACCAGGCATTCTACAAAGTTGTAATCACCTGCCTGATCATTCTGCTAAGGTAACACGATTTATAAATGATAGTTTGTCATGATATCATGAAATTTGTGACACAAAAATGTGTGTTGGTGAGCAGATGAAGTTAAATTCCTTCTTCAAGAAAAAAATTATGAGAATCTCAACCTCAACATCTAATCACTGAAGCAGCAGGAACTTCAGCTACAGTTTCAGCAAATTCAAGTGCTGAGGAGGAGCAATTGTAACAAGAAGAATAATTTTTTTTATGTTTTATTAATAATTTCATAGTGTATTTTTTAATTATTATTTAGCAATTACAATAAATCATACTGTATTACAGTTACTGCCATTACTGGTGTCAATACCTTGTCGAGGTATGGCGGCTTGCGTACCCTGATTACCCCCAGAGCTATGTCAGCTGGAGTTTTACTCCTGGAAGGTTCTACCAAGCTGGACAGTTTTGCGTGGGCAGGGGTCAGACTAAAGCAGACACCCTGGTCCTCCAGGTTGGGGGTTTTAGCATAGGGCTGACACCCCTGTCTATGTTAAAAAAAATTGAAGTTACAGAAACAACAACGAATAAACAAACTTTGCTGCGGGATGGACATCCGGAGTCCGAGGCTCGTATGACTGTCAGTGGTGAAAGCCGAAAGGAAGCCACTGACATGAGAATGGGCATCCTGACCGCAAGACATGATACAAGAATAGGATTTTGGAATGTCAGGACAATGAATGAGACGGGTAAACTAAAACAGGTCACTGCAGAAATGAGAAACTATAGGTTACACATTCTAGGGATAAGCGAGAGCAGATGGACAGGGGCAGGAAAAGTTAAAACAGCAACAGGAGAAACAGTACTTTACTCTGGAAGAGAGGATGGACAGCACAATGAAGGTGTAGCCATTATTCTACAGAAAGGAATAGAAAGGACATTACTGGAATGGAAACCCATCAACACCAGACTGATAGATTAAGATTGAGAGGTAGATTCACCAATACTACAATAATACAATGCTACGCACCAACGAATGACAGCGATGAAGAGGTCAAGGATGAATTCTATCAACAACTGCAGAAAAAAATGGAAGACACACCTAGATATGATCTTATTATAGTAATGGGAGACCTCAATGTGAAAGTTGGTACACACAATACATATAATGAAAGAGTAATGGGGAAATGCGGCAGCGGAACAGCAAACGAAAATGGGGATAAATTAATAAGTTTCTGTAGTATTAACAACCTGGTCATTGGAGGAACACTTTTCCCACATAAAGAAATTCACAAATTAACATGGGAATCACCAAATGGTCGGGACAGAAACCAGATAGACCATATCATGATTAACGGTAGATGGAGACGTGCATTACAAGATGTGAAGGTAAGAAGAGGTGCAGATGTGGGAAGTGATCACCATTTAGTAGTAGCAAAACTGAAAGTGAAACTAAGAAGGGCTGGACCAACTGTAACTACACAGAAAAGGTTTGACATCAGTAAATTGAAGGACCCCCCTTACCAGAAAAGCTTTTGCGGCTGACATAAAGAAACGATATCAATTTGCCAAAAGTCAGGAAAAGACATTGACTGATGATATAGACCAGAAATTCAACACCATTTCAACAATATATAAGGAAAGCAGCAAATCATGCTTGGGATTCCAGGAAAGGAAGAAGCAAGACTGGATAACACCAGAAACATTAAACACCATAACACTGAGAAAGGAAATGAAAAGAAAGAAAACAGAAGCGAAGTCCCCCCAGGTTAAAGCAACTATATAGTGAACAGTACAGTCAGCTGGACAAGGAAGTTAGACGCCAAACCCGAGCCAACAAAAGGAATTTCCTAGACGATCTTACAAGACAGGCAGAAGATGCAGCACTGAGAAATGAACAAAGCACAGTATACAAAATAACTAAATTCATCAGCGGAAAACGAAGTGCAAACAATATTACATTAGTAAGAGATAAGCAAGGAAATCTCATCACGACAGCAGAGGGACAGGAAACAAGATGGGCAGAGCACTTCAGAGAAACTCTGAACAAGGAACCACCAGAGACACAATTGAATGTTCCTGAGGCTGAAAACGATCTAGATGTAAATACAGACATTCCACGAAAAGAAGAAATCATCACAGCAAACAAAGGGTTAAAGAACGGAAAAGCTCCTGGCCATGATAACTTAAATGCAGAGCTATTTAAGACAGACCCTGAGCTAGCAGCAGAACTATTAGAACCACTATTTGCACAAGTCTGGAAAATGGGGACAACACCATCAGAGTGGAACAAAGGAATAATTGTCAAATTGCCCAAGAAAGGAGATCTTGCAGACTGCAATAATTGGAGAGGAATCACTCTTCTCTCAGTTCCCAGCAAAATACTAGGTAGGATAATTATACAGAGAATTTCAAAAGCAGTAGACCACAAACTGAGGAAAGAACAAGCAGGATTTAGAAAGAACAGAAGATGTGTAGATCATATATTCACTCTCAGGAACATTATAGAGCAGTGCTCAGAATGGCAAAGACAGCTGTACATTAATTTCGTTGATTTTGAAAAGGCTTTTGACAGCATACATAGGGACAGTTTATGGAAAATACTGAGGGCTTATGGAATTCCAAGCTGCATAGTGTCAATCATAAAAAGCCTCTATGCCAACTTTACGTGTAGTGTTGGGCAGAGCAACTAACCTTTGAGATGAAGACAGGAGTACGACAGGGATGCCCCTTATCAACCACTCTATTTTTAACAGTCATAGACTGGGTGATGCGCCAGACAACAGAGGGCAGTCCAAGAGAAATAAGATGGACTACATTTTCTACATTGGAAGATCTGGAATATGCAGATGACATTGCACTACTAGCACATTCACATCAACACATCCAGAAAAAAACGGACAGACTTAATAAGTTTAGCCAGCAGGTGGGCTTGAACATCAATTTAAAGAAGTCAGAGGTCATGGCGCTCAATGTGAGCAACCCTGAGCCCATATCAGTAAGGAATCAGCAACTGGTACAGACAGACACCTTCACATACCTAGGATGCATAGGAACACCAGAAGGCGGGGCAGGCAAAGACATCAACATCAGAATGAATAAGGCAAGAACAGCCTTTTTTAGCCTAAACAACATCTGGAAGTCCTCTCAATACAGCACAAGCACAAAATTAAGATTATATCAGAGCTGTGTGATTTCTGTGCTTCTCTATGGTGCGGAATGCTGGAGAGTTACAGAGAAGGAAATGTCGAAATTGTCCTCTTTTCACACAACATGCCTAAGAAAAATTCACCGAATCTTTTGGCCGAATACCATCACCAACCAAGATCTGCTTACTCGGAGCAAGCAAGAGGACATGCACACCATCATAGCTGGCAGACGCTGGAACTGGGTTGGCCATGTCCTCAGAAGAGACCTCGATGCCATCACAAGAACAGCTATGCTATGGACCCCTGAAGGAAAATGAAAGAGAGGCCGACCAAAAACAACCTGGCGGAGGACTGTGGAGGCTGAGATGCAAAGAATGAACCAGAGTTGGGGCACTGTACGAAGGATGGCCACCGACCGAGCAAAGTGGAATCAATTTATTGTTGCCCTACAAGATGCCACTAGTCGTAATGGCCACTGACTGCTTTGACGGTCGGCTGCTAAGGATCAAAGAAGAAAAAGTATTACAGTTAAGTGTACAATAAAATAAATATTTCCTATTCATATGCCTCTACACTTCCATTTAACTTCGAATTCTTTAGTTGGTCTGGAACATATCTTCCATCATAATACATTAGTTCAATGGGAAATTGATATCTGATATATGTTGTTTCGTTATAAGTCGTGCTTTTTAGGAACATAACTATAACTTATATCGAGGGCCTCCTGTACTTGTAACAACGGTTTCAATTGTTAAACGTCTGCACTCTAAGTAGTTTATATTAGTTTTTTTTTTAAATAGGAATAAATCTGTCTAGCTTTTTGCTTGCACTTATCAATTTGATTTTCCCATGCTAGTTTGCTGTTCAGTGGGATTCCAAGGTGTGTGGGACTCATTTCTTGCAACAGCTCATGTCCATTCAGTTTCACCGTGCGATTTTGTTTCTTGTTTGGGAGTGTGAACATTGTTAACATCGTTTTCTTCTCATATATGTTTAACAGGTGTCCATTTATCAATTTTTTTTTGTTTTAAAGGATTGCTGCATCTTGTGAATTATTATTCTGATATTTACTTCTGCCACTCGCAACACTGGGTCAGCAGCTGTGAACCATCTTGACTATTTTATCCACTATATCATTGAGAATCTTTTACAACAAGCAGAAGAGAAAAGAACATGCTGAAAGGAACACCAAAAAAAGCAGCTGAGGGTTATCATCTCAAGGGTGCAATATCCCAGAGTCAGTTACAACTGACAGAGGCTACAATGTCATTGATATAGATCACGAACAGTATAGTTGATTTTATACTACCTCAGAACTGAAATTTGAACTTTAAGAAGTTCAGACATACATATTTGTACAATTTCAGGATTTACAGCTGAAAGAAGAGCGACAGGCTGCTATGTTGGCCCATCCTTATTCTGAGTTTTCTGCATCAGAAGTTGAAAGCCAATTATTTAATGAAATCACTCAACATTTGAATGCTACAGAATATGAAAAATCTGCCCCAAATAGAGGAGATGATGATGATGCAGCTACAGAAGAAGAAGCAGATGAGACTGCATAGCTGGAAGAATATGTTTCACTTTACCTCTGCTCATCCTGTCAACTCGTGTCTCTTGTAGGTATTACAGTACGTTAACGATAAAGATTGCTTAGATATGGTACATGTTATGATTCATTTCTGTTTTGTGCAGAATTTTTAAAAAAATTTGTTTTAGAGAATTCAGCTGTTATAATTTCCTTTGTGCTTTTTATAAATCAGTATTCATATTCATCATCATCATATTCATGATCATCATCGACCTTCAGCTCCCCAAGGAGCATAAGCCTTCAGGAAACTTGCCACGTCTGCCTGTCCCATGCCATCAACTCAAGGTCTTTCAAGTCTTCTTCATTTCCTTCATGTCTGTCTCCAGTTCTCTTCTCCATGTTGTCTTTGGTCTCCATCTACACCTCTCTTACCTTGGGGATTACAGAACAAGGACTGTCTGGTTTCCTCAACAGGTTTTACTCAGTGTGTTCCTATCCATCTCCAGCGTCTCCATCTCAACTCTTGTTCCACTGGCACTTGTCTGGTTTTTGTCGCCAGTTCTACATTAGTGATGAAGTTTTGTGTGGCTTCAAATGTCTGCAGGATGGGGTAGCCACTTCCATGCCCAACCCTCCTTAGTTGCTTCTAATGGCATGTGTAGTAGGTTTTGGTGTTACTAATCTTTGCTCCTCTTTTGGGCCCCAGTAATTCATTTCAGCTACTACTTCATTTGGAATTGTAACCTGTCAGGCATCTTAAATTGACCAAATCCAAATTAGTCAGGTACAAGATGTTACACACAGATACATGGATTTTGACAAAAACCTTACAGTATAAACTCATTAAAATATGTGGCTTCCTTTTACTTTGACACATCAGTTCCCATTCTCCAGGGAACAATGTCTGGTGTGGAGGTAATTATCAAGCAAGCCATGGAAGCGAGAAACCCTGGTTAAATTCCCAACTTCATAAAATTTGTTTCCTTTTCCTTGTTTTCTTTATTTTTAATTTCTTCTTCTTTCACACTTTCAACGTCAACAAAGATGTTTAAAGAAAGCAGAAGGCAGCCTGAAATTGTTGGTATCTCTATAAGAGTTTGTCCAGGAATGGTACCAGTGATGGCCATATATGATTTAATTATTCCTGGTATATTGGGTTCCTCTTCAACATAAATATGGTTGTCTCTCTTAGACCATACACTACCACATTTGCACTAGCATGCAGATCGCAACATGGCTACTGTGCGTGGTTACCAATTCAATGACAGGGATTTTTCCAATGTAAATATAATGGAGGAAGTTGAAAGATTATACTGTTCTAAATATAAGATGCCCTGTGTAGTTCCGGGGGGGGGGGGGGGGGGTCCTCAGAAGAGACGAAGACAGAATAAGACTACTGCTCCGTCAGTCATGTGACTTAAATGAGATTGTACTAGGGACTGGCAACCTCGTATTGAAAGATGTTACAGAAACCACCACTACAAGAGCACAGAGTGCTTTAGTGCAGGCTTCATGTTAGGGGATCAGTTGCTATGTTGGCTTCATGCTAGGGGATCAGTTGCTATGTTGGCTTCATGCTAGGGGATCAGTTGCTATGTTGGCTTCATGCTAGGGGATCAGTTGCTATGTTGGCTTCATGCTAGGGGATCAGTTGTTGTGTTGGCTTCATGCTAGGGGATCAGTTGCTATGTTGGCTTCATGCTAGGGGATCAGTTATTGTGTTGGCTTCATGCTAGGGGATCAGTTGCTATGTTGGCTTCATGCTAGGGGATCAGTTGTTGTGTTGGCTTCATGCTAGGGGATCAGTTGCTATGTTGGCTTCATGCTAGGGGATCAGTTGTTGTGTTGGCTTCATGCTAGTGAATCAGTTGCTATGTTGGCTTCATGCTAGGGGATCAGTTGCTATGTTGGCTTCATGCTAGGGGATCAGTTGCTATGTTGGCTTCATGCTAGGGGATCAGTTGCTATGTTGGCTTCATGCTAGGGGATCAGTTGATATGTTGGCTTCATGCTAGGGGATCAGTTGCTATGTTGGCTTCATGCTAGGGGATCAATTGTTGTGTTGGCTTCATGCTAGGGGATCAGTTGCTATTTTGGCTTCATGCTAGGGGATCAGTTGCTATGTTGGCTTCATGCTAGGGGATCAGTTGCTGTGTTGGCTTCATGCTAGGGGATCAGTTGCTATGTTGGCTTCATGCTAGGGGATCAGTTGCTATGTTGGCTTCATGCTAGGGGATCAGTTGCTATATTGGCTTCATGCTATGGATCAACTGCTATGTTGGCTTCATGCTAGGGGATCAGTTGCTGTGTTGGCTTCATGCTAGGGGATCAGTTGCTATATTGGCTTTATGCTAGGGGATCAGTTGCTATGTTGGCTTCATGCTAGGGGATCAGTTGCTTTTTTGGCTTCATGCTAGGGGATCAATTGCTGTGTTGGCTTCATGCTAGGGGATCGGTTGTTGTGTTGGCTTCATGCTAGGGGATCAGTTGTTGTGTTGGCTTCATGCTAGGGGATCAGTTGTTGTGTTGGCTTCATGCTAGGGGATCTGTTGTTGTGTTGGCTTCATGCTAGGGGATCAGTTGTGTTGGTTTCATGCTAGGGGATCAGTTGCTATATTGGCTTCATGCTAGGGGATCAGTTGCTTTTTTGGCTTCATGCTAGGGGATCAGTTGCTATGTTGTCTTCATGCTAGGGGATCAGTTGATATGTTGCTTCATGCTAGGGGATCAGTTGCTATGTTGGCTTCATGCTAGGGGATCAGTTGTTGTGTTGGCTTCATGCTAGGGGATCAGTTGCTATTTTGGCTTCATGCTAGGGGATCAGTTGCTATGTTGGCTTCATGCTAGGGGATCAGTTGCTGTGTTGGCTTCATGCTAGGGGATCAGTTGCTATGTTGGCTTCATGCTAGGGGATCAGTTGCTATGTTGGCTTCATGCTAGGGGATCAGTTGCTATATTGGCTTCATGCTATGGATCAGCTGCTATGTTGGCTTCATGCTAGGGGATCGGTTGCTGTGTTGGCTTCATGCTAGGGGATCAGTTGCTATATTGGCTTTATGCTAGGGGATCAGTTGCTATGTTGGCTTCATGCTAGGGGATCAGTTGCTTTTTTGGCTTCATGCTAGGGGATCAGTTGCTGTGTTGGCTTCATGCTAGGGGATCGGTTGTTGTGTTGGCTTCATGCTAGGGGATCAGTTGTTGTGTTGGATTCATGCTAGGGGATCAGTTGTTGTGTTGGCTTCATGCTAGGGGATCTGTTGTTGTGTTGGCTTCATGCTAGGGGATCAGTTGTGTTGGCTTCATGCTAGGGGATCAGTTGCTATATTGGCTTCATGCTAGGGGATTAGTTGCTTTTTTGGCTTCATGCTAGGGGATCAGTTGCTATGTTGGCTTCATGCTAGGGGATCAGTTGCTATGTTGGCTTCATGCTAGGGGATCAGTTGCTTTTTTGGCTTCATGCTAGGGGATCAGTTGCTGTGTTGGCTTCATGCTAGGGGATCAGTTGTGTTGGCTTCATGCTAGGGGATCAGTTGCTATGTTCGCTTCATGCTAGGGGATCAGTTGCTATGTTGGCTTCATGCTAGGGGATCAGTTGCTATGTTGGCTTCATGCTAGGGGATCAGTTGTTGTGTTAGCTTAATGCTAGGGGATCAGTTGATGTATTGGCTTCATACTTTGTAATTTTATTAATGTTGGATATATGAGTAGATATACTTGTTTTAGTGCTGGATTTGTGAGCTGTTGTATTAATGTTGGGTATGTGAGCTGTTGTATTAATGTTGGATATGTGAGTAGCTGTACTTGTTTTAGTGTTGGATTTGTGATATGTTGTATTAATGTTGGATATGTGATTAGCTGTACCGTACTTGTTTTAGTGTTGGAATTGTCAGTTGTTGTATTAATGTTGGATATGTGAGCTATTGTATTAATATTGGATATGTAAGTTGTTGTATTAATGTTGAATATATAAGCTATTTTTTCGGGTAATTCCTGGGGGTCTCTGAGGAGATTAAGAAAAAACAGGACTGCTGCATCATCAGGCATGTTGTAAAAGGCAACGTATGAGTTTTTAATGTGAGGTCCGCAACTTCATTGGGTTAAAAACATTGCTATAAAACCACTGCTGCAGGAGTTTGCTAGTGGGGTATACTCTGGTGTAGCCTAAATGTACCTGGGGTTTAAATTGTCCTAGCCCAGATTATAGCTGGGGCATAGCTCTAATTAACAATGGATATAATCTGGGATAGGGGTACACTTTTGGCTGTCACACATTTTGAGGAAAACTAATATGGAAATTTTCCTCATTCTGTTTTATTCTTGGTGTATAACCTTTATCTTTACAGATATCACGGAGTAGAGATAAATATGGCCAGGTGTATGTGCAAGGTCAGGCCAAGACAGATTTTTTATTAATACAGTTTAAAAAAATAAATAAAGTAACTGTTTATAATGTACAAACTTTTGCATATAAGAAAAGTATGGATTTTGCCATTTTTATTTTGACTTTTTATATAAGTGATTTTGCATCCACAGATAGAGACATGACTTTATCCTGTGAGCAGTACTAATGAAAATATGTAGCAGGTAGTTTTATTTATATTTTAAATACCAAAATGATTTATGTTTTAAAAAAATGTTACTTTCAAATATGTAGTTATTAGATTTGGGCTAGATGGCAGCAATTTAGAGATTATATGAGATGTAGTTTAGTGGTGCAGAAATATATAGTGGTGGCATTCTTTTTACAACTTATTCTTTTACGTGCAAGCAAACACTGATATTAGCATTTTGTCTTTACTTTTAAACACTCTTATCTTCACTGTCTCATTGAAAGGCAGCCAATAGAGAGATTTTTTTTCCTGTAGTTTTCAAGAATGATATCCAGATTTTAACTTCAGACATTAATCAGTTCAGATTGTAACATAAACAATTTATTCATTTCAGATTTTAACTAAAAAAATTAATCAGTTGAAATTTTAACTTAAACATTCAATCAGTCCAAATTTTAATTTCAAAGGTTAATCAGTCCAGATTTTAACTTTTAAAAATTAATCACTTCAGATTTTAACTTAAAAAATTAATCCTTTCACATTTTAACTTCCAAAATTAATCAGTACAAATTTTACCTTCACATATTCCTCAGTCCAAATTTTAACTTAACCCTTTCACAATGACTGGTCTGTCATTCCCCATTACAACACCATTTTCAGCTTAGTTCGTTCCCCTGAACGACAGGATAATTGTAATCTTTGGGGTCATATTTTTAATTTGACTGTATACAGTTTATCGTAAAAGGAAACCTATTGAAAGTATATATATACAGTATTATGAAAGAGCATAAAACAAAGTTTCAGAATATGCTAATCAAGGCCAACATAGGTCAAGGTCACAGTGTCTTTTAGGTGACGTTCTTCCTCATCAATGTTTTTTTTCATTCTAAGGTCTAGATCTCGACATTTTCTTTCCCTGTTTAGGTGCAGATCTTGTTTTCACCGCCTTTCCTTTTCCTTTCACTGATGAATTATTGTGATCTAAACTGAGTGAACTAAATCTAGATCAAATGTTACTACTTTCATTTGCTTTCCTCGTTTTAGCAAACCTCTCACTATCACCTTGCTCTAGATCTAAATCCACATCAGAGTCTGATTCTGAACCAGACAACATATGCTCTGACCCTGAATCTGAGTAAAAAGAGTCATCAGAATCATTCAAGTTGAATAAATTCAACTCAAACAAGGATTTTGTGCTCTTTTTCCACCAGATGTTGATGGTTTGTTTGCAATGGCAGCGTCCATGTTTGTGAACTTTGGCCTTTGTAAAGTCGCTATCATCAGTTCTACTGTACTCGCTAGCAGTAAAAAAGTGCTGAAAAAGTTAAAAAAAATTATCAGTCCAGATTTTAACTTCAAATATTAATCAAACTGACAAAAATAGAATAGGTTAATTTTAAATTTAAGTACTGTTTAAAAATGTTGGACGAGAAAATCACTTGTTTTTTTAGTACATGTCAGACTTTTCATAAACAATATTTATGTTTATCTTGTGTATAAATTGTGCTATGTTTACAAATTTATTTTACACATTTTTTATTTCGATAATTTTGTTCAGAGAGAAATTTTTAATTTTGAAAAATAATGTTTCTTAAATAAATTTAAATGTTTATCGTCGTATAAGTATTTTATTAAATTTATTTCTATTCTGTCTACTGAGAATAAACAAATATGTTTATATTTTTCAGTTGGCTTCGAATATAAATCAGAAAGTTAGCTGAAATAAAAGTTTTGATTATGTTTAGGTGTCCGGTGTTTTGCTTTGGTGCAAATGGCTTTACTGTTACACAGTTATGTGGAGTCGTGGTTTTGACAGTGATACAGCTATCTGTTGTCATAGAGTGATGTAAATATCTGTTGTCATAGAGTGATGTAGATATTTGTTGACATAGTGATGTAGATATATGTTGTCATAGTGATGCAGATATATGTTGTCATAGAGTGATGTGGATATCTGTTGTCATAGATTGATGTAGATATATGTTGTCATAGTGATGCAGATATATGTTGTCATAGAAGAGGTCACCTGCTGAATCATTGTCTCTGCCTCTGCCATTCATCTCTTTATTCTTGCTTCTCCCATGTAGAGAGTATCTCTTGTCTGTAGTTACACATATATAAGCTTTTTCCTGGGCCAACACATTTTATCGAGAGAAGTCCAAGCATGTGCCTTATCATTACTATGGCAGTAGTTCTCGTACAGCCTAAGACTATACACATTTTTTCATGTTTAGGCCTAATGTGTTCCGGTCATTATCATTGTGACCTTGACAAAGTGAGTATTCCCAGCTTATAATAATAGAATACTGCCATGACTAGCTGATGATGTAGGAAGGATAACCAGCAGTCTCTGCTCCAGGTGTACAGCTGACATTGTTTTTAGTGCCGTTCGACCATGTTTGTACTTCTGTATGATTTCTCAACATGGTATTTGTTCATAGCCCATGATCAAATGGTGCTCTGAGACATTTCAGTTTGTCCTGCCTTTCAGTGTCCTGCCTTTCAGTTTGTCCTGCCTTTCAGTTTGTCCTGCCTTTCAGTATTCTGCCTTTCAGTGTTCTGCCTTTCAGTTTGTTCTGCCTTTCAGTTTGTTCTGCCTTTCAGTGTTCTGCCTTTCAGTTTGTCCTGTTTTTCCATGTTCTGCCTTTCAGTTTGTCCTGCCTTTCAGTTTGTCCTGCCTTTCAGTTTGTTCTGCCTTTCAGTGTCCTGCCTTTCAGTTTGTCCTGCCTTTCAGTTTGTCTTGCCTTTCAGTGTTCTGCCTTTTAGTTTATTCTGCCTTTCAGTGTTCTGCCATTCAGTTTGTCCTGCCTTTCAGTTTGTCCTGCCTTTCACTGTTCTGCCTTTCAGTTTGTCCTGCCATTCAGTGTTCTGCCTTTCAGTGTTCTGTCTTTCAGTGTACTGCCTTTCATTGTTCTACCTTTCAGTTTGTTCTGCCTTTCAGTTTGTCCTGCCTTTCAGTGTTCTGCCTTTCAGTTTGTCCTGCCTTTCAGTGTTCATCCCATTCCTATTGGTTGAATGGTGGCTACTTTTGCTGTGTAGATATTAAACAGTGATAATAGGGAAGAGCCCTGGCATAGTCCTCAGATATGTGCATTAGTTCTGAGTCCAGCTTCTCAAGCAAAATACAATGGATCTCTTAGTCAAGACAGCTGCTACCCATCTGGTCATCCACAGATTTACCCCACTGTGACGAAAGTACTGAGATTCTGTCTTTCAAATGGCCCATGTCTTTTTCTCCTTGCATTTTGTTCACTATTTTTGGAGGGATTACAGAAAAATCCTTCTCCATGTTTCTTCTCCTTCTATTATTTACGTTTTTTTCAAGATGAGATCACGATGGAGTTTGATCTATGTGTTTAGAATGGGGGTGTAGGGAATTAGAAAGTATTATTCTAGATTAAGATTATAGAGGCTAGATCAGGATTTGCACCAGTGTCCTTTTTTTTAAAGATATTTCGTGGCCATATACGCATTTTTCGGGAGTTAAATTATTTGCGGCCATTTTTGCTTCATTTCCGCAGTATAGGGCTAGGCTTAATCTCGTTTCTTTGTCTAAAACCCATGCACGTTACATCAGAACGATCTAAGGTTCTGATTGGCTGAGAGCTAACTGCAGTTGAAATGCAGAGCTCCGATTGGCTTTAGAACCACGCCGCGCATATGACGTCATGAAGTCGGCGCGTGGGGGTCTTGATTATAAAAGGCCTATATTTCATAGCCTCTTTCTCTTTTAATGAAAAAATTGCCAAGCTGGGTGCCAGAAGCAAATTGTCGATTGCCTTCAGTTGGACATTCGAGATTTGGTAAGCATGAATTTTTGCGTGAGGACTTTATTTAATTTTTCTAGTCCTAGCCGATCATTTAAGTTTCTTTGGGCAGTTTAAGTTTAATGTTAATTCTTAAAGCCAGAGCCATCAAATACGATCTTAGTGATAGACTTGAGAAACTTTATAGGTCCATTTAATTCCTTGTTGAAGGAATAGCGGCATGGTTTAAAAGTTGAGATATCACCGCTTTGTATTATTGCAAAGTCGGTCGAGAGAGAAACTCGCATCTGCGAATCATATGTATTTACAGAATAGTCGGGAGCGTGTGTAACGTGTATTTTTATTTGTGATTTTAGAGTATTGATGCTCGCTATTTATATAGTTACGCATATATCTGTGGACGGAAGTGATAGAGGTATTAATTGAAGCACGTGAGCGCGTGGTTACGGTATCTTTATTGATACGATGTTCAGAGGGACGAGGGGGAGAGAAGCACGTGGTCATAAAATTGTAACCACGTGTTGTAACTACTGAGATTTAATTGATAACCATTATGTATAACTTTTGACGGCATGTAGATGCTAGCGTAAACAGGGTTATAGGTTATTGATTGTGCTTTGTTATTCTGTGTATTCAGAAGATGGAGTTGAAATTTATTTATGTTAAGGGAATAATATTTTATTTCAATTTTGAGGTGATTAATCATACTGACGGGAATTTTAGGAATTCCTAGAGAGGGCTAGTTTTATTTTGTATTAATCATTACGGCATTAGTGTCAGCGTAAGAAGTAGGCCACAGTACGTCTGCCCAGACGGGCCAGTGAACATATTGTTGTTGCTCGGAGTTAGTCAGGCAGAACAAGCGATCTGGGTTAGCCAATGTTTACTTTGTAGGCTCAGGTAGAGAGGGGAGTTACGTGGTGAAGAGTAAGGAAGTTAATTGTTATTTGAAATGTATTATTATGGTTTGTTTAGCTGTTGTTTTGCTTTTGTCTGAACAGCAGGTACCGGCTTTTTGTGGGGAAGAGCAGAATTTTTGATACCTCAAAATTTCTCCCACGGCACAGTGGTGGCGTTCGCAGACACCCAAAGTCTCGCATGAATTGCCAGTGGTGGAAGGAGAGGAAGAAAATACGTTTTCCCAGCCAGGGGAAGACATTTTCCAGTGAATAGGATTTTTTGTGGATAAATCCTGAGCTCTGACGCTCATTTGGTTACACACGCAGATTTGGCATGCTGGCCGCGTTGTGGTAATTTTATGTTCGCTTCTTCACGGCCATAATAAAGCCGACGGCCCAGTTATAGGTACTCGGGCAGGTAATTTCAGAGTGGTAGAAGTCCGCTACAGTTCCAGTCCAGAATCCAGTGGGGTTCTGTTAAATCTCAGTCATCAATTCCAGAGTTAGTGGAGAGAGAGAGGGTAAACATTCTCTCTACTGAAGTCAGCACAGATAGGCAGAACTGTTAGTTTTGGTGAATCATAGCAGAGGACAGCTGCTGAAGTTTAGAGGTGCAGTTAGTTGTGTTCAGGAGATTCCAGGATAGGCTGTGTAGAACCGAAGTCTGTGCAGAGATTGTGTAGTCACTTCGCAGTCGTTCCAGCTATCAGTGGACTTAGAGTTAGAGTTAGAATTTAGAACAGCTAGTTTGGAGTGTAGGCGACATCAAGTGCAGTGTAGTTCATTTCAGTTAACCTTACCTTCTTTCTCCATACAGGTTGCAATTGTGGGAGAAGGGTTGGGGTTGATGCATTTTTAACTGTGCTTGATTTTGTTTTCAGGTGTGCATCCTCGCACTTTATGTATATGAGTTGTTTATAGGTGTATAATAAACTTGTATAAATTGTAGCTGGCATCAGTCATTTCCTTTAGTACAGTAGCTATATGTTGTCTGTACCTTGGTGTTTGTGAATCTTAATTGAACCTTATCCCCATAGGGTAGTTAGAGGTGGTTCGAGGCCATAGCAATTTAAACGTCCGAAGTGGCGAGGAAAGAATCAACCTCGGTTCTCAACCTCGGAGCCAATGGTCTCAACTTTCACATTTTGCACTATATTTCTATCTGAATCTATCATTTCAGTCTTTCTTCTTACTATTGTCTTGTCACTATATGTAGACAGTCTCTAGTCCTAAATCCATTTCGTGACAAAGTGGGAGCGTCGTCCTTGGGATCATCTTTGTTGGGATCAATTCTAGATTCATAGATTGTCTCTGTAGGAAGTTCTGAAAAATAGATTTTCTTTATAATATCCCCTAGACTTGAGCTATATTAAGACTGATCCAGCTATAAGTTTTTTCCACAGGTTACAGTTAGTTAGATGATAGTTGTAGTAAGGTTGTTTATGACTTAGAGGTAATTGATGGCTAATTGAATTTTTTTTTTCTTAACAGGAAAGTAAATTCGGGTTTTGGGTAGCTGGATAACTTGAATTTTTTTCAGGTAGTTATTAGTCAGACTTGGTGCTAGTCTGAGTGCGGGTTTTTGCGACAGCATATTCCTAGTAGGTAACAGTAAATTTTTCTTGTCCCTTTTTGTCATTTCCCCTCGTTGTGAGTACTGCTGATTTGTCAGGTAAGATGGCTGAATTGGTCAAGCTACTTACTGCATGGAAGGACGCAGCTAAAAGCATGGGGATGAATGAGGCCGAGACTAGGGCTTACATTATGAGGGAACAGGACCGGCAGACGGAGAGAGAGAAAAGGGAAGCGGAGAAAGAAGAGAAGACCCGACAGGCAGAGGAGAGAAAAGCAGAGAGGGAAGCCCAGGAGAAGATAGCAGAGAGGGAAGCCCAGGAGAAGATAGCACAGAGGGAAGCCCAGGAGAAGATAGCACAGAGGGAAGCCCAGGAGAAGATAGCACAGAGGGAAGCCCAGGAGAAGTTAGCACAGAGGGAAGCCCAAGAGAGGGAGAAGGCAGCAGAGAGACAGCATGAACTTGCCCTGCGTTCACTGGAACTGCAGTACCGATCTTCGGAAGGCAGTTCGGCTAACGAAGATTCTCCCGGAGCAGGGGCGACAGACACCTCAGGAAACGGAGGACCCCGGATGGCAGCCATGAATTTTCCAATGGACTCTTTTCCTAACGGGAATGAGAAAATTGAGGTATTTTTGGAAAAATTTGAACGGATGGCAAAGGCATACGGGCTGGATGATAGTCTTTGGTGTCTCAGATTATCTCAATCTCTAAGAGGACATGGGTATGAGGTCTATAGCAAGATGCTAGTGAACGACCAGAATAACTTTGAGGCTCTACGGAACGCCCTGTTACAGCGATTCCAATGGACTCCTCGGAAGTGCCAGACAATGTTTCGGGAAAGTCGTCTGGAGAAAGGTGAAAGTTTTCCCCAGTTCGCAGAGAGGCTGAGGAATTACCTCACTCGCTGGAGAGAGTTGTCGGGTTTGGCTAAATCGTTTGAAGGACTCGAAGAGCTCATCATGTGCGAACAGATAAAGGCCAACATGTCTCCGGACTTAAGGAAGTACCTGGCGGAGCAGGGCGCCCAGCAACTGGACCAGATAATTCTATTTGCAGAAAGGTTCCAGTCGGCACAGGCCGAAGTACTGGGCCAGAAAAGAAAACACCCTGACCTGCCAGCCCCGGACAAAGGAGCATCTTCATCGCATTCGCCTTCCTCTTCAGCTCACCAGCAGCAAGGGCCGTCTCGCAAGGAGCTCCCTCCCAGTCATAACATGCGCTCCCAGCCGCCTAACAGAACACAGGGGCCGACGTCTCATGAACCCGTCAGGAACCGGGGAGATAATGAGAGATATTGTAGGTTCTGTCGGACTACTTCTCATTGGACATGACGGTGCCCAAACAAACAACCCACTCATCAGATGGCTTGTTTAAGGCCTGTGAGGGTGAAACAAGGGAAGAAGTGGAAACCCTTCCAGTCAGAGAAGTTGTTTTCCAACAGCGGGCCAGCAGAAGTGAACGGGACTGAGACAACATGCTTATTTGACAGCGGGCTTACATACCCCAGCATAGTCGCCCGACATCTGGTGAAGCCCTGGCAGATGACGAAGGAAAAAGTGAATATTGGTGGAGTTTTAAGGAAAGGGACTTCACAGTGCTTTCCGGTAGCCAATATTGAGGTGAAATGTAGGTTCGTGTCTGGCACCATCAAGGCAGCTGTAACGGCTCAGCCGGCCTACGACTTCATTCTCGGTAACCCATATTTAGTTTTGGGGAACCCGCCCACACCGATCCTTGCTGATGCAAGGGGGCCTACTGCAGGCCAGATAAGTGGAAAAGGAGAACCCCTAATTCACGGAGCCCCGAGCGAGCTCAAACATAGCTGTCGTGCCAAGGAGGGGTGCAACGCCTCTGACGACAGTGATATGTTATTTGCAGAGGCAAATTCGCCCGCCAGCCCTGTTCAGCCAACCGGCCAAACAGTGGTGACGACGCCTCTGATTCAGGAAGTACACTCTTTGTTGTCGGGAATTAGGCCCCCGATGGTATTAGCTCCTTCAAGTGAGGGACATACTGACAAGAGCGGTATTACATATGTCAACGACCAGCGCCATCTTCATAGGGCACAAGATAGCGGTCTGAGCGAGCATATAGTTCCAACCAGCCCTGGAGCCCCATCCGACCAGCACTTTACTCAACCCGAGGAGGACCGTGATCTGAATATCCGTTTGCCTATAAACGGAGATGGGCCCCACAACTCTCGTATCTTGTTTACAGGAAACGACTCTTGTAACGAGGAGCCTGAAAAATTGGCTATCTTTTCCAATTTGTTTCAAGGAACATTGGAACAAGTCACTGAGTGCTTTATCTCAGATTCTCCGCGATCAAACGGGATCTTAAACCGTCAAGTGTCACTGCAGGACACATCCCAACTGACGCCAGTAACTCTTACAGGGGAGGGCAAGGTTGAAGGTAGAACCAGGGTGTTAGACGGAGAGCTCCCGTGGTCTACAGTTTCATCTCACCAACTTTTCAGGCCAGAAAAGAGTGAGAAAAGCGACCGTACGCATTTGCAAGGAGCTATTTTGGAGAGCTCTGTCCCGCTTCAGATTGGTAGGGGAAGAGCGAATCCAGAACCACTGCCAGGGGCAGATCTTACCTACTTTTCTTCAAAGGTAGAAGCTATTGAGATCAGTGAGGACTCAATAGAAACCCAGCAAGAAATCGGAGGCTCTACACCAGAGGAACCCGAGACGTTGCATCGTTCTCGCACGGTACCAGCAGTCACAAACCCGCTGACGCGCAGCGAGGAAGTCGCCATCGCCAGGTCGCCACAGCGCCCGCCGGTCACATCAGCTGACCAGAACAGCCTTTTGACGGTCATAGCAAGGGAAAGTTCAGACCCGCCATTAGACGGCACAGGTCTGAAGAGAGATCAACTCTCCCAACGGAGCATAGGAGCTCATTCTAGGAGAGGAGGAAGGAGGAAACGCAAAAGAGGAAGGTCGAAGAACACTGAATAGGAGGGGTAAGGACAGACAGCCTTGTAGACAGGAATAAGGGCCAATGTGAAACACAGAGATTTCAGTAAGGAGATCGTTGCTCAATCTTTGAAAGGGGGGAGTGATGTGACGAAAGTACTGAGATTCTGTCTTTCAAATGGCCCATGTCTTTTTCTCCTTGCATTTTGTTCACTATTTTTGGAGGGATTACAGAAAAATCCTTCTCCATGTTTCTTCTCCTTCTATTATTTACGTTTTTTTCAAGATGAGATCACGATGGAGTTTGATCTATGTGTTTAGAATGGGGGTGTAGGGAATTAGAAAGTATTATTCTAGATTAAGATTATAGAGGCTAGATCAGGATTTGCACCAGTGTCCTTTTTTTTAAAGATATTTCGTGGCCATATACGCATTTTTCGGGAGTTAAATTATTTGCGGCCATTTTTGCTTCATTTCCGCAGTATAGGGCTAGGCTTAATCTCGTTTCTTTGTCTAAAACCCATGCACGTTACATCAGAACGATCTAAGGTTCTGATTGGCTGAGAGCTAACTGCAGTTGAAATGCAGAGCTCCGATTGGCTTTAGAACCACGCCGCGCATATGACGTCATGAAGTCGGCGCGTGGGGGTCTTGATTATAAAAGGCCTATATTTCATAGCCTCTTTCTCTTTTAATGAAAAAATTGCCAAAGCTGGGTGCCAGAAGCAAATTGTCGATTGCCTTCAGTTGGACATTCGAGATTTGGTAAGCATGAATTTTTGCGTGAGGACTTTATTTAATTTTTCTAGTCCTAGCCGATCATTTAAGTTTCTTTGGGCAGTTTAAGTTTAATGTTAATTCTTAAAGCCAGAGCCATCAAATACGATCTTAGTGATAGACTTGAGAAACTTTATAGGTCCATTTAATTCCTTGTTGAAGGAATAGCGGCATGGTTTAAAAGTTGAGATATCACCGCTTTGTATTATTGCAAAGTCGGTCGGGAGAGAAACTCGCATCTGCGAATCATATGTATTTACAGAATAGTCGGGAGCGTGTGTAATGTGTATTTTTATTTGTGATTTTAGTGAGAGTATTGATGCTCGCTATTTATATAGTTACGCATATATCTGTGGACGGAAGTGATAGAGGTATTAATTGAAGCACGTGAGCGCGTGGTTACGGTATCTTTATTGATACGATGTTCAGAGGGACGAGGGGGAGAGAAGCACGTGGTCATAAAATTGTAACCACGTGTTGTAACTACTGAGATTTAATTGATAACCATTATGTATAACTTTTGACGGCATGTAGATGCTAGCGTAAACAGGGTTATAGGTTATTGATTGTGCTTTGTTATTCTGTGTTTTCAGAAGATGGAGTTGAAATTTATTTATGTTAAGGGAATAATATTTTATTTCAATTTTGAGGTGATTAATCATACTGACGGGAATTTTAGGAATTCCTAGAGAGGGCTAGTTTTATTTTGTATTAATCATTACGGCATTAGTGTCAGCGTAAGAAGTAGGCCACAGTACGTCTGCCCAGACGGGCCAGTGAAAATATTGTTGTTGCTCGGAGTTAGTCAGGCAGAACAAGCGATCTGGGTTAGCCAATGTTTACTTTGTAGGCTCAGGTAGAGAGGGGAGTTACGTGGTGAAGAGTAAGGAAGTTAATTGTTATTTGAAATGTATTATTATGGTTTGTTTAGCTGTTGTTTTGCTTTTGTCTGAACAGCAGGTACCGGCTTTTTGTGGGGAAAGAGCAGAATTTTTGATACCTCAAAATTTCTCCCACGGCACAGTGGTGGCGTTCGCAGACACCCAAAGTCTCGCATGAATTGCCAGTGGTGGAAGGAGAGGAAGAAAATACGTTTTCCCAGCCAGGGGAAGACATTTTCCAGCGAATAGGATTTTTTGTGGATAAATCCTGAGCTCTGACGCTCATTTGGTTACACACGCAGATTTGGCATGCTGGCCGCGTTGTGGTAATTTTATGTTCGCTTCTTCACGGCCATAATAAAGCCGACGGCCCAGTTATAGGTACTCGGGCAGGTAATTTCAGAGTGGTAGAAGTCCGCTACAGTTCCAGTCCAGAATCCAGTGGGGTTCTGTTAAACCTCAGTCATCAATTCCAGAGTTAGTGGAGAGAGAGAGGGTAAACATTCTCTCTACTGAAGTCAGCACAGATAGGCAGAACTGTTAGTTTTGGTGAATCATAGCAGAGGACAGCTGCTGAAGTTTAGAGGTGCAGTTAGTTGTGTTCAGGAGATTCCAGGATAGGCTGTGTAGAACCGAAGTCTGTGCAGAGATTGTGTAGTCACTTCGCAGTCGTTCCAGCTATCAGTGGACTTAGAGTTAGAGTTAGAATTTAGAACAGCTAGTTTGGAGTGTAGGCGACATCAAGTGCAGTGTAGTTCATTTCAGTTAACCTTACCTTCTTTCTCCATACAGGTTGCAATTGTGGGAGAAGGGTTGGGGTTGATGCATTTTTAACTGTGCTTGATTTTGTTTTCAGGTGTGCATCCTCGCACTTTATGTATATGAGTTGTTTATAGGTGTATAATAAACTTGTATAAATTGTAGCTGGCATCAGTCATTTCCTTTAGTACAGTAGCTATATGTTGTCTGTACCTTGGTGTTTGTGAATCTTAATTGAACCTTATCCCCATAGGGTAGTTAGAGGTGGTTCGAGGCCATAGCAATTTAAACGTCCGAAGTGGCGAGGAAAGAATCAACCTCGGTTCTCAACCTCGGAGCCAATGGTCTCAACTTTCACATTTTGCACTATATTTCTATCTGAATCTATCATTTCAGTCTTTCTTCTTACTATTGTCTTGTCACTATATGTAGACAGTCTCTAGTCCTAAATCCATTTCGTGACACCCACATTCCATTAAACAGGACATCGAGGTTGCAAAGTTTACGCTATTGCATGCATCCTTCAGGTGAACTGCCACATCAATCATTTATTGCTTAGCTTGGAGTCTCTCACACATCACATGCTAATGTTCCAGTGTCACCCCAGCTTATCTTTATTGACCTGTAGCTACCCATGGCGTCAAGGGAGAAAGTGTACGTATTTCCTAGATTCCTGGATACAATAATTGGCCAGGAGCAAAAATGCCATAATCAAACAGTGGCAACTGAATATACTATTTAAAATTATTGACACCGTATATCCTAATTATAAGCCATCAGAGGCTGAGCTGGGTATTTTTCTTCATTAATTAAAAATGATTTTTTTAAAGTAGCCAGGAATAAAAATCTAACAGGAGGACATGCAATATAAGCTGTTCAAAGCTCCAGCAAGAACATGCCAAAATTCTAGGAAATGAAAATTGCCAGCAATTACAAACAGAGCAGACTACAGCTGGGAACAAGCTATTTTAGGACAGGAGAACCTTACTGTGCAGAATGTTTATCATGTAACAATATAGAGCACCCCCTACTAAAATGTAAGAAGTATGAACAAAAAAAGCCAAATACTGTATTAGAATATTTACAGGCATGTAAGTCGTCGATAACTGGAGAACAGGTTTTGAGAATAAAATAAAGAGACTTTGGGAACTGCTATACAACTCTTGTCAAATATTAAGAACATAATTCATTTTAATCATCCTCATTTTCCTGATGAAACATGCAGCTACCACTTGCAGGAAGCCTCCATCAAGCATTTACATCCTCCTGCAGCGGTGCTCTCTGTGGCAATTTGCTTTACATGATGAGGTTGTCAGCCTCATGTACAACCTCATATTACTAGTGTAAAAGCCAATCATAAGACAGGAATTAAATTCAAAATCACCAATATATAACGGCAACAAAAGTATTTTTTTTAAAACGCTGTGCGTCACCACAGTACATGAACCACATAGCAGCAGCGAGGATCCCAATGTGTGTATACGGGATCACTCGTACTATAAATATTTTTTTGCACACCGTCATTTGCGAATTCTTCTTTGGTAAGTGTTAGTATTTTCGGGAGAGTACATATAAGGGAAACAATACAATTAATGTCTAACTTTCAACTAAAGTTGCATCCCTTAGCATTACGCAATCAATCAATACCCTATAGCTCCCCGAGGAGCATAGGCCTTCAACAAACACATGCCAAGTCCTCCTGTCCTGTGCCATCCGCTCAAGTTCTTTCCATGTTTTCCTCATCATTTTCACCTCTGTTTCCAGTTCTTTTCTCCATGTGTTTTTTGGTCTACCTCTGCCTCTCTTTCCATGTGGATTCCAGAAGGACTGCCTTGTAATGCTATCAACAGGTTTCCTCATTGTGTGTCCTATCCATTGCCAGCGTCTTCTTCTCAACTCTTGTTCCACTGGCACTTGTCTGGTTCTTGTCAACAATTCCACATTTTTTACTTTGTCATACCATTTCAGTCCTTCTATTCTACGCAAGCACCCATTTATAAAAGTCTGTAGCTTTTTGGTTGTTGTTTTTTTTTTGTTCTTCATGTCTCAGAGCCATACAATAGGACTGACTTGACATCTGAGTTGAAGATTCTTATTTTCGTGTTGGACTTGATTTCTCTTGTTCTCCATATGTTTCCCAATGCAATGAAAGTTCCTCTTGCTTTTTGTATTCTTATTTTGATATAATTGTTTGTCCCTCCAGCTTTGTCTATATTACTACCAAGATATTTGTATGATTCTACATCATTTAGTGGTGTTTCTCGAAGTTCAATCTTGTTACCATTTCTTGCATTTATTCTCATAATCTTTGTCTTTTCCCTGTGTATTTTCAGGCCCACTTGTTGTAACCTCTCATTGAGAATTTTCAATTTCTCTTGCATCTGATTATGGTTATGGGACAGAAGAGCCAAGTCATCTGCAAAATCCAGATCATCAAGCTGTTTAGTCAGATTCCACTGGATTCCAATTCTATTGTGTGATGTCAATATTTTCATAACCCAATTTATTGCTAGTAAGAAAAGAAATGGAGACAAGAGGCATCCCTGTCTCACCCCTGTTCTTATCCCAAACGGTTCTGTAAGCTGTCCTTCATGAAGAACTCTGCATGTCATGTCTTCATAGGTCTTCCTTATTAAGTTAATGATCTTCATGGGAACTCCATAATGCCTCATCAGTTTCCAAAGTGATTCTCTGTCTACACTGTAAAATGCCTTTTCGTAGTCAACAAATCTGATGTAAAGTGGTGAATTCCGTTCCAGACTTTGTTCAACTATTATTCTCAATTTGGCTATCTGGTCTGTACAGGATTTGTTTTGTCGAAAACCTGCTTGTTCATCTCTCAGTTGCTTGTCTATGGACTCTTTTAATCTCTCAAGGATGATTCTGTTTAATACTTTTCCTGGCACTGATAGTAACATTATTCCTCTATAAATGATGAAGTTGACAGCCTCAAGAACAATGTCTTATTTCTAGTGTAAAAGCCCATCATAAGACAGGAATTAAATTCAAAAGCACCAATATCTAACGGCAAGAAAAGTATTTAAAAAAAACCACTGCCACCACAGTACACGAACCACATAGCAGCAGGAAGGATTCTAATGTGAGTATATGGGATCACATACACTAGGTGTGAACCAACAAAGAATGAGAAGTCCGTGATCGACTATGCCATTGTTAGGAGGAGCTCATTCAAATTTGTCCGGGATGCTAGAATCTGGTGGAGGGGAGGGGAGTGGGGGGGGGGGGCAGAGATTGGAAGTGATCACTACCTGCTTACAATCAAAAGAACAAATGAAAGAGTTGCTCAGCCTAGGAACTGCCCAACATCACGCAAGAAACCAAGTAAACGAACGGAAGAAATGAGCATTAAGACCTACAAGCTGAGAGAGCCAGAAATTAAGACCAGATATCAGGGGCTTATTGCTACAGTGGTGAGAAACACAGAAGAACAACCTGATGACTTGGAAACCGTCTGGCTTAAACTCAAGGACATCATAAAGACAGCTGCTGCAGAAGCATGTGGTGAAGTCCGACTTGGGAACAAGAGAAAGAGGACACCTTGGTGGACAGAGGAAGTCAAAGAGAAAATAAGAGAGAAGAAAATGGCATGGAAACAATACTTAGGAGCTAAAAACACAGCAGGACAAATAGAGAAATATAGAGAATATGTGATACTCAGAACAGAAGCAAAGAACAAGGTGCTAGCAGCAAAACAGAAGTCATGGGAAGAATTTGGAGAAAAGCTAGAAAAAGATGCGCAAGAAAACCAGAAATTGTTCTATAAGACCCTAAAGAACATGAGGAAGGAAAAACAATGCCCTCTCAAATTTATAAAGGACAAGCAAGGCAAATTGCTTACTGCCCCGAAGGACGTAATGGAAAGATGGAAAGAATATTTCTCAGAACTCCTTGATGGTGAGCAAGGTCAAGCATCAGAAATGATAACCACTAGCACAGAAGAGGAAACAAATGGTGATGAAGATGACATAAAGATGGAAGAACTGAAGGCAGCACTGGAGAAAAGATGGGCAAAGCAGCAGGGCATGATGGTATAACACCAGAAATGGTTAAGTACATGGGAGCATCAGACGACCTATTACTCTTAAGGGTCCTACAGGCAGCGTGGTGCAACAAGACCATACCAAAGGACTGGAATATTGCCATCATAGCACCAATTTTCAAAAAGGGTGACAATCGACAATGTGGAAACAATAGAGGCATATCCCTTCTCAGTGTCCCTGGTAAAATCTACTCTAGAATCCTAGAGCAGAGACTCCGGCGCCTAGCTGAGCCACAATTGGATGAGATCCAGTATGGATTCCGAGCAAACCGAAGTACTCAAGACCTAATCTTCACACTCAGACAGTTGAGTGAAAAGGCCCTTGAGTATAAGAGTGAGATCCATCTTTGTTTCATAGATCTGGAAAAGGCATTTGACAGGGTCCCCTGGAGCAAACTTTGGGACTGTTTGGCAAGGAAGAACATTCCAGCACCTCTGATTCATGCTATACAGAGCTTCTACAAGTCTTGCAGAAATTATGTGAGGACAGCAAACCATAAGTCAGAAGAGTTCAGGACCACCACTGGTGTAAGACAAGGTGATATTCTGTCACCTTATCTTTTCATACTCCTCACGGACGATGTTATCAGTTCATGTAAAGAAAGAACAAGAAAGTATTCAGTGGGGTACTGGAAGATGAGATGGGTATGTATTTCAGAGCTGGTGCCGTGGTTGAGTTAGAGTGTAGAGTATTTGTCGAGTTGGACAATAGTAGTGAAATCGACAAGGGATAGTGGACTGACAGAGTTATAGATTACACACACAGAAAGGTGTAAATAGGAGATGGACTTGAGACAACCTGGAAGAAGATTTATCAAAATGATCTCTCTCTCCAAGCCTCAACTCACTTTTACTGTCTAAGCACCTCCTGCTCTCACTCTTTTCTCTTATCAAACATAGAGATTATAGTAAAGAGCTAAAACAAGTTAATTATGGATGGAAGGGTCGTGAACAGCGCATTAATAAAATGTGTAAACTTTATTAAAGAAGAAAAGCATGAAAATAATGCATATCATCATACACAGCATAAAATTCATCAATAATCATCAATAATCAAAATATGCCAAATACACCAACAACACACACACACAACCGATCATAAAACCTGTAGAACACAGAGAAATGAATAAACTGAGTGTCAGTCCGTCCGCTTTCGTGGGACCAAATGTAATAGTTTCAGAAAAGTGTCTTACATGTAGATCCTTCAAGGCGAGGGAATAAGCCTACAAAACTTTCCTTGTTGGTGCTATCATTGGTGACCTCTAATTGCGCGAGGTGGGCTGGAAGACTCTATTTACCTCTGGCTTACCAGATGAATAAAACTGCGTATCAGTCTGTCCGCTTTCGTGGGACCAGATGTGCCAGCTCCAGAAAAGTGTCTTACATGTAGATCCTTCAAGGTGAGGGAATAAGCCTACAAAACTTTCCTTGTTGGTGCTAAACGTTGGTGACCTCTAATTGCGTGAGGGGCTGGAAGACGCTGTTTATCTTCTGCTGACCAAATAAACAAACTGAGCGATAGCCTGTCCGCTTTCGTGGGACCATAGGTGCTAGCTCCAGAAAAGTGTCTTACATGTAGATCCTTCAAGGTGAGGGAATAAGCCTACAAAACTTTCCTTGGTGGTGCTAAACGTTGGTGACCTCTAATTGCGTGAGGGGGCTGGAAGACGCTCATAAGTGCGAGGTTTTCATAACCCAGAACTACACCAGACGAAGTTATTTGGGGACGAAGAGAACCAGGCGCTCTTATCCGGCGCTATTGCTTGATTGGCATTAAATCCGGTTTAAACTGGTTTGGCTGTGGTTTGGCTGAGTGACCCGTTTAGGCACACAAAGGCGGGTGATATCAGATTCTGCTATAGACATGCTGGGCGGTTTTGATATTCTGGAAGCCGCAATGCTCTGACTGGTAATCCAATAGGCGAGTAGAGAACTACTACTGCCTGAGATGATTCAGATTTAGCGTTGGCTCGTTGCACTGCGTGAGTTTAACTTGGCGTTGACAAAGGGTTTAGGTTCAGGAATGGGGGTGACGACTCGTGATTGCTAGCTGTATTCAGAATCCCTCTAGAACGAAGAGTATATGACATTATTCGCCTGACTGGAGACTTGACTCTAGCAATTCGGTATCCCTGAAACTGAGACCCAAAAAAAGACACCCTTTACATCAAGCAACAACAAAATCACTCTAATGTTTTATAACCAGTTATGCTCCGCTCCTTCCACTCTATCAATTGTAGCATGTGCCCGCATAGGCTTAATATCTTTTGTACACCCATGTACCTGTCAGTAATCGTTCTGACATCAACAATCTACTCCTCTTCTTCCAACTAAACATACAGAAACCTAACCTTGTAGTTACAGTTGAATGAATATGCTTATTCATCTTACAACATTAAATGAATTTACATAAACAGATTACAGCATGTGACATTACAACATTAAATCATATGCCCCTTGGGGGAAAAATATGATCCCACAAATGAATACATAGAAAACTGCAATGTTCCTGCTATAATAATACAGCTGTGGCTGAATCATAAGATATAATTATATCTATGCCTGGTGACTGCTTTCTGTGAAAGTTATAGACTAGTGCCTAGCCACACAAGTAAGCATAAAATGATTCTCCCTTGCCACTAGAAATATCTTTCAAAAAAGGAATAAGTGACTTTCTCCTATAATTCAGTGTTAAATGAATGATCCACACCTCTGACCTTATCTTGCAGAAATGACAGTTAATTTTGCTGACTCTTAACCCAATGGTAAGCATTGTATGAACTGATTCTACGCCTAGTATCTGTTATTGTAAGTTTATCATTTCCCATTATAAACCGTAACAGTTTAAGCACCACTTAACTAAGGCCGTAGACAGCGCTACATTATCACTGAATTAAATTTACCGGGAGAAATCCTCAAAAATTAAGTAAGTCACCTTCCTATCAGATATATAAAAAGCTAACATGAATATTTATATATTAATAAGACATGTCAACTCACCCCGAAAAATGACTAGAGATAGGCCTTAACATTTAGTTCTGTGTTAAAGTCTGCCTTATCTCATGATGGTCCATCTCGGGCCAGGAAAATATTCACGAGTGTGTTAGTCTATTAAGACTAATCAGATTTATAGCTTACAACCAACGCTACCCTGGGACACCTGCATAGCCTGATTCTACAGATGTATCGGCGTAATGCATAATGAGGAGTAAGACAAGGTTATTCTAGAGACATCAGAAGTCAACAACCGCAAGAAAATTCCTTCAGGTAAAGACATGCATAATATTATGAGAGCTCTAACTCGTCTAAGGGGCAAAACCCAGAGACTGACCGCGATTGTTATCTCCCCCTTGTTTCGAAGATCAAACTATTTTACCGACCGTAAAAAGTTCCACTGTCGTTAGCGAGCCGGTTCTACACAGAAGCCGTCTCGCTCGTTCAACGCGATCAAAGACTTAAAGCGGCCAGAGGAATGTTTCTCTGGTCAAACGAACCACATGTGCGTTTAGATAACATTACGTTACCGCTACGCTGACCGTTGAAGGCCAGAACGTAAACAAACCGCGGGTGGGGTTTGAAAAGGTGAAAAAATAGGGCCACGAAGGTAGAAAAGAAAATATAAAATGACAAGGAAACCAGAACATTAAGAGTATTAAAAAAATCGGACGTGATGGTAAAATAAATTAATAGAACTGTGACAGCTGGCATTTGCTGATGATGTTGCCCTGATTGCTAAATCAGAGGCACATTTCCAATCCAACCTGCAAGTCTGGAAGGAAGAGCCGGAGAAGAGAGGAATGGTCATAAGCAGCTCTAAAACAAAATCCATGGTGATATCACAAGAAGAAAGAAGACATCAGATTAAGCTGGGAGAACAGGTCCTGGAGCAGGTCGACCACTTTAAATATCTCGTAGCTATTATAGACGGAAAGGGAGGCATCAAAGAAGAGATGGCCACTCGAAAAGCAGCAGCTGGGAGACTTTTTCAGGCCATAAATCGAGGATTTCTCAGCAAGAGAGAGGTTGGTAAGAAAACGAAAATGGCTATATACCGCTCCACCTATGTCCCAGTCTTGACATATGGATGCGAGTCATGAGCAATGACTACAACCCACAAAAGCCAGATCCAAACCTCAGAAATGAGATATCTGAGGAAGGTGGTTGAAGTAACAAGAAGAGACATGGTCCGCAACCAGACGATACGTCAAGGCCTAAAATCCAACCTCCTGCAGACCCAAGTAGAACAGTCCCAACTAAGATGGTTTGGCCATGTGTGCAGAATGGGAGAAGATCGGCTACCCCGACAAGCATGGGAAACAAAGAGTCAAGGATCCAGACCCCCAGGATGACCCAGAGTCCACTGGAAGGACAACATTAGACAATCTTTGAAGGACCGAGGACTAGAATGGAACCAGACCAGAAGGAAGACAGCCGATAGGATAGTCTGGCGCTCTCTCTTCCAAACCTCTACACCTGACGGTAGAAGGGGAACGACTAAGTAAGTATATGGGATCACACGTACTATAAATATTCTTGTGCACACCGTCATTTGTGAATTCTTCTTTGGTAAGTGTTACTATTGTCGGGAGAGTACATATAAGGGAAACAATACAATTAATGTCTAACTTTCAACTAAAGTTGCATCCCTTAGCGTTACGCACTGACAGAAAAAGCTGGGATTTTTTATATTTATAGGATTATTATTGTCACCTTGCACAACATGCCTGATGGTGTAGTAGTTCTGTTCTTTTTTTGTCTCTTCTAAAACTCCTGGTAGCTGCACAAGGCAATATAGAACAGTATAATGACAAACACGCACACATTTTCATTTACCCTATATAAATAAAAGATGAGGAGGTTGGATGCCGTGAGCGTACAGCAACATTTGAACTGAACAAAAGTTTATAGTTTTCATCATCATCACCATCATCGCCATCATCATCATCATCATCGCCATTACTGCTCCCCAAGAAGCAAAGGCCTTCAACAAACTTATACCAGGTCTTCCTGTCACGTGACATCAGCTCAAGGTATTTCCATGTCTTCTTCATCCCCTTCATGTCTATCTCCAGTTCTCTTCTCCATGTGTTCTTTGGTGTCCCTCTACCTCTCTTACCCTGGGGATTCCAAAACAAGAGGTGCCTTGTAATGCTATCAGCAGGTTTTTTTCAGTGTGTGTCCTATCCATGACCAGCGTCTTCTTCTTATCTCTTGTTCCAATATTACATTTTTGGTTCTTTTCATCAGTTCCTCATACGTGATCATAGCTGAACTGATTTATTTTATTTAGTTAACGTGTCTATATTTTTTTGTTGACACTTTTTTTGGTGTGGCTTTCAGTGTCTACAAGATATCCTAGTCTGCCCCATGCCCAACCCTTCGTTACCATTTTTACGACATGCATAGTAGGTTACAGCTTTACTATTCTTTGCTCCTCGATCGGGCCCCGGTTATTTGCGGGTGATGGTGATAATTAGGATATATATACAGGAGGACTTTGATTATCCGTCAGGGTACGGGACTGAGACCATGACGGATAAATGAATAGACGGATAATAGAATATGTGTTTTAAAAACATTATTATATATATATATATATATATATATATATATATATATATATATATATATATATATATATATATATATATATATATATATATATATATATATATATATATATATATCTTCCCTTCCAGTCATTTCTGACCATAGGAGCGTATCTCCCGAAATAACTTTCGGTGGCACGAGGTTGGGCAATTGTAGATCGAGCTGTTGCCCATGCAGCAAGACCCGGCCTGGACGTCAGAGGAACGGTCTAGCCGTTACAGTCTGACACCAGTAGCAACCGCCTGTCACTAGTAGGATACGGAACTTGCCCTCGGTAAGCATGTATTAGCTGGTAAGCATGTATTAGCTCTAGAATTGCCACAGTAGATATATATATATATATATATATTATAGATATACATACATACTGTTCCCTGGATATTTATATAGTCATATATATATATATAGGTATATATATATATATATATATTGGTATATAACATATATATATTTATAGCAAATATAAATTATATAACATATATATATATATATAATCTCAACCCGTAACCCGTCATGGGTCGTAGGGGTGCCATGGTGGAAGCATCAGCAGACAGGGTCCTCCACTGCTCTCTATCCTCAGCAATGCGTACAAGTGTGGAAAAACCATGTCCTGCCCATTCTTTGATGTTATCAGCCCAGGATTTTCTTTGCCTTCCTCTTCTCCGTTTACCTTCGACTGTTCCCTGGAGGATCGTTTTCGAAAGGGAGTCATGACGAGTTACATGCCCAAACCAGGCAAGCTTTCGACGTTTCACTACTGATAAAAGTGGTTCTTGGTGGCCTGCATAGGTGTTTATTTTCTCTCTAACATAGACATTTGTTTTGTGGTCTTTATAGCAAATGCGCAAAATTCTTCTATAACATTTATACTCGAAAGCCTGAATCCTTCGCTACGTATCTGCAGTGAGTGTCCAGCCCTCACACCCATACAAGAGAATACAAGTGATTTGTATAATTTGATCTTCACAGTAAAACTGATGTTACTTTTCCAGATCACATTCAGCCTTGTCATGGCAGCTGAGGCCATCTCAAGTCTTGTCTTGATCTATTTACTTGATTTTCCATCACTACATATAGTGGACCCGAGATATTTAAAGGTGTTAACTTCTTCTAACGTTTGCCCATTTAACGTAATGTTGGTCTGAACATATTTCTTATGGCTATTCACCAATATCTTGCTTTTTTCTATATTAATTTCCATCCCATACGTTCTTGTTACTTTCTCCAGTCTAGAGGTAAGGTCTTGAAGTTCTGATTCTGTTCCAGCTACAAGATCAATTTTATCAGCAAAACGTAGATTGCAAAGAGGTCGGCCTCCAATCGATATGGTTGTTTTATAATCGTAGATTATATATATATATATATATATATATATATATATATATATATATATATATATATATATATATATATATATATATATATATATATATATATATATATATATATTCCATTCAGTCAGAAACTCAAAGCGTATAGCAACTAAGTATATTGGCCACAAATTTCCAGCAAAGCTCTGGACACATGCATACACTGATGGTTTGGCAAACAATGCAATTGAAAATAGGGGAGCTGGCATCCTCATTAAATTAAAGAATAGAATCCACTCTATGGCAATTGCCACTGGCAAATACTGCAATAACTTCAGTGCTGAAGCAGAAACCCTGAAACAGGCAGCAGACGCTTTTATTGAGTACAAACCACAGGCAGAAAAACAGAGTGATCTTTACAGATGCCCTCTCAGTAATAACAGCCCTGAAGAGCCATCATGCTAAAGGATTGACAGATCTGATAAACTCAATTGAAAGCCTAGCCAAATGCTTCATAAAGTGCACAGTCCAGTGGATACCAGTCCAATGCGACATTCCAGGCAACGAAGAGGCAGATAAACTTGCAAAAGAAGGGGGAGCGTACTGGTTACAATAGATTGAGGTACCATCTATTTCACATTGGTCTCACAGATCTCTGCTCCTGTGGCACCAGCCCAATGACAGCCGAACATAAGCTCCAGTCCTGCTCAGCTTACAGCAGAAAAAGGAGTGACATATTGCAACAACCCACTTGCAAACAAAAAACTGTTTGGAGATGTCAGGAACCTTGAGCTGACTACTGCCTTTATTAGAGTCATTAATGTCGAAGTCTGAGGGCGAACGAAGAAGCAGCAGAAACCCAACCATAACCCTTACATGAGCCGTATCCCTTAGTACTGCATCTCCGAAATCTATTTCGAGGTCGTATTGTTTGGTTTGGTTTGGTTTGAAGGACTATCTTCATTGCACACGGACACCTCCATCAGTGCTCCGGTATCCTTCCTTAGATCACATAAGGAGGATCTCAGCATAGTGCACGAACTCCGTAACACCGGCGAGAATCCCAATGTGTGTGTATAGGAATCATACATTCTATAAATATATTTGGTGGGTAGGTTTCTAATTTTTAAATTCAACCTGCTCGCAGTATGTCCTTTATTCAATTGTCTCTATTTGTTTATAACCTTATCCCTTCATTTTAATATTATTCTTGTTCAGAGTTTGTTTGTTTGTTTGTTGGTTGGTTGATTGGTTGGTTGATTGGTTGGTTGATTGGTTGGTTGGCTGGCTGGCTGGTTGGTTGGTTGGTTTATTTATTTATTTAATGTATAAGCACAATTGTGATTGTCCCTATTTGCAATGATTTGACAAATGTGATGCCACTTTCTCATATCGGCAGTTTTTCATATTGTTTGGAATTGAAAACAATATATATCCTAATAATAACCCATCAGAGGTTGAACGAGATATTTTTCTTCATTAATAAAAAAAAAAAAAATTCACGTCATTTATTGTCTTCAAGGGAAAATACAATGTCTAATTATGGATGATGAATGAATTGTTTTATTTCCATAAAATGATTAAAACAAAGGTGGATGTATGTGGTTCTAAACAACCGTTTCGGTTGTGGGCACTTGTGGGCTTTAGTTGTTGTTTTTTTTTAAACCAGGGGAAATTACTCTTTTTTTTTTTTTTGAAATAAAATGATGAAACTCGAGTAGTTTATTGACACTATACAACATGGCAGGTTCCGAACGTGACACGTCTACAATTTGCTTATTTGATGTTGATGGAACTTTAACGCCATCCCGGCAGGTAAACGCTACGTTTCTGTAATGTTAATATAAGGAATGTTAGGTTTGGCAGTTAACAAGTTTTCAATAGTGATTTTTTTTTCTATGTAACACCAAAGATGCGATCTAGTCTGATACATCATACACGGCAGTGAGTGTGTGTTAGAATTATGCAGAATCAAGCATTAAGTGAAAAAAAGCAGAATGAACATCATTCAACATTACATCCGTAATCGTTCAGTGAAAAATCATGAATCTGGGCAAAAGAGTTAGGGGTTTGGATTTAATTTTAAACTGGAATGGATTTTGATGTAGCCTAATTTTAACATAGGCCTATTGTTAGGCTACTTTTTTGTTTATAAATAATTATTTTCACACCTAGGCTAATTAAAGTTTAAGTGGTGTCGAAAAGTGTTTAATTGGTAAATTTTGTATAAAGAACGATATATATATATATATATATATATATATATATATATATATATATATATATATATATATATATATATATATATATATACATTGGTTACTTTCTGAGGGCAGGAAAGTCAGCACACCCCAAACCGATGGGAGATGGCCAACCTGGACGAGGGGCATATCCAGAGAGTATCAGAAAATCGCGGAGACAGCCAGATATAGTGCTTCATTCTTCAGCAACGCTTCAGGTCATACTGATTGAACTGACAGTTCCATTTGAATCCAGATTAGATGAGCAACATTTGTTCAAAGCGGCCAAGAATAGTGATCTGGCCGCGGATCTGAGACACGATGGGTTCACTGCAAGGGTCATGGCTGTTGAAGTGGGCGCAAGAGGGCTTGTGGCTGCATCAGTGTATGATTTATTGAAACTGTTGGGGCTGAGGGGACAGTCGAGAACAAGGGCACTGAAGAGGCTTAGTGAAACTGCCGAAAAGGCATCAGGCTGGCTGTGGAACAACGACAATGGAAATCGTGACAATAAACGCTGCGGTTCAGAAAACACCAAAATTTTTCAAAGTCCACAATACGCTGAGTTTTTTGGTGGTACTAGTGAAAGGGCTGTGACTGAGGGGCAACAGGCGGCGTATATTATAAGGGGTGTCAGGCACAGAATTTTAGTGGCTAGCGTGCAGTGGCTAGACTCGTCGGCTTCGCGCAGAGGTCTCAGTGTGTGTCCTTAGTTGTGAGGTGCGACGGAATGAACGGAATAGTTTGTCTTCTCTTTGTTACTTTCACAATTGCCTCCACGGCTGGCGGAGTTGTGGATTTTAAAGTTGCTACCATGAGTGAAATGGGTTCATTTTTGATACAAGACAACAGGAGGCTGAGACGCTTGGGAGTCATGACCCAAGTGGCCCCCCCCTAGAGTGTAAAGGAGTATATCGGGCCAAAACACTTGTCGGACGGAGGGACCACTTCTGATGATCAGATTGCTTCCTGTTGTATCGCTCTGTAAAGAGTTTTCTATCATCATATATATATATATATATATACAGTACTTTGCAAAAAAAATGGCAGTCATATTTTCGCAACGCAGCACACTCATAGAAGCAAATAATAATAAAAACTGTATGTCCAGAGGAAGATTGATATCTCCTCTATCTATTAACAGAGGTTTCAGTACAATATAATGTTGCCTTCTCCAGCAAGGCAAGCCAAGATGCGGCGAGGCATACTTCCCACAAATGTTTGTAGGTAATTGTGAGTCAGACTGTCCCAGTATTTTTCAGCTACCTTCTTCAATTGTTCAACGTCTCTGAGTCCACTCTTTTTAAAATGATTCTTGAGTAGTGCTGTAGTGGTGTTTGATGGTATTGTATGATGGTGTTATTACTAAATGTAAATTGTATGAGGCCAGCTGTGAAGGCTCCTGAGATAAAATGTAGTTGTGAATTGTCAGAAGGCCTTTCTTGCTACCACTACGACCTCACACTCAATTTTTTTTCTTAATGAATGTAGCTATGTAAAATGTCTAGGGTAATGATATGTAATGTGGTGTGATAGTTATGGATACACCCACAGATATTTAAGCAGACTAATAATATTTAACAAATATTATAATACACTGAACTAACTCAAGAGTGTAAAATTTTTGATAGAATTATATTACATTTATTTGTTCTGGATCAAGTTTTATGTTGACCAGGACTTTTTTTAAAGTAAGAGTTAAAATTTATGAAAGAAATGCATGGAATGTTACATAATAAATGCAAGAGTGTACATATATAAGTACTAGACTAGTTAGTTTTATTAAAAATGTTCTAGTAGTCATCTACTTGGGAGGATAGTTAATGCTTGTGCTGTTGGGGTGGCCTCATCACACCTGTCTATATTGACTACACAGTGTCCAGTAAATTGCAGGAATTTTATGGGGTATTAGTAACTAAAAGGCGTTGGTGAACTTCCAGCAGACCAGAGGCTCACTCAACTTGCATATGTAGCTCTGGTGCTGAAATCTGGTGGTCCCACCTCTCCGTGCTGGCGGGCAATAATAGTGGTCTCTGTCACAACGTACTGCACAGATACACTCGAGTAAAATCACCAACTGAATGGACACCGCCTTGTTGACATCTGAAACTCACAGCTCTGCAATCAAAGTATTGGCTATGTGTCAAAATTCTATTCTCTACCCACGTCTGGACACAACACGGACACAACAAACACATCATAAAGACAGGTCAGATCTCTCTGACCAAACAGCACATTTACCATGGTGGTTTTACATCAGATAGGTCCTCCCAGACTATAGATTCTGAAAAATATTTATTAGTTTCCTTCCCTAAAAGTGGATAGGTAATATGTTTCATTATTCTCAACACTTGATCTGTCTTTCCTAACCCTTGCTGGAGTTTATGTATATTGTTGGTCCCTAGACCCTGACTTGGGCGGGGGGTCTAGAGCAAATCCCTACTTGTTTGTAAGGCTAGATTTCGATATGGCAGTATCAAATCACTCGAACAGTAAACAATATTCAAAATATACAAAGAAATAATTTCAATCTTACCAGATTATGAATAAAGAACACAGAAATGCTAGCAAAACTCAGCTGAGCTGCTGGCTATAGTATGGCGTCCCTGAACTTATTTCACTTTCTTTCATTTGGAAATCACCACACTTTAAAATACTGTGTCTATCATCGAACAACTATTGAGGAATGGCCCACTTGCGCGTCTGAGCGCCGATAAAATGATTGTCTGTGGCCAATCACTGCCTAGGTTTATTTCAAATTCAAATTTCCTACCCTAAAGTCATTTCAGTCATGCTTCAGTCAAGTATGGATGTTTATCTGTTAGTCTGTCCGTCTCTACTAGTTTTTTTCAAAAACGTACTTGATTTTTGAACCAACCTTTCTCTCCCCTCCAAAATTTTGTCGTTAAAAGTTATATTTAGACACAGCTCCCACCAATGTCCCTTCGCTTCCCTACTAAGTAGATTTGAACACCTGCGTCTCAAGGTCGTGTTTTTTTGTGCAAATAGCGACACTTTTTATTCCATACAGTCTGTCGCTGATGTGAACAACACTGTCTTTTGTCATTATCTTCAATATTATCTATCCGTCTGTAACATTAAGAACATATTAGTTCACTGCTCAGAATGGGCCATCCGGCCAGCTAATTTTTATATTCCTAACATTAATATTACGAAAAAGTTACTTTTTAATTTTTTGTAATATTCCAAACATCTGCGTTCTGCCGCTGAATTCAAATCAAAGGCTTGGTATCGCAAAAGCGACCAATAAATGACTGTGGCGTAACATATCCAAGGTCCCTTCTGTCGAGTTCCTTACTTTATGTCAACTTGGGAAACGTGACTTTTCTCCGTTTCCCCCCCAATTGCGTCTCCTTAGCCTTTCTAGTCTCACGCAATCTTTCCAGTCATATTTTTTCCTTTTTATCCGCCGATCCCCTCCTGTCTAGCAAGTCAATTTTTATGGAGGGTGATGACCCGCGGTCTGGGCGATCATGTACTATCAGCAGCCTACGCATTATGTTTTTATCCTTACATGTTATCTTTGGAGGTATTTTACCGTTGTATCCTCAGTCTGGTCTACTGTATTTCTGTCTGCTCTAAACCCTGACTGGGTTGGGCTATATAACTGATTTTTTTTCCAGGTAGAATTTAACTCTTTTGTTAACAACAGTTTCCAGTATTTTGTCTGGTTGTGATGTTAAGGAGATAGGCCTATATGAATTTACATCGTGGGCTTCCTTATTGGGTTTTAGGATGGGTACTATCATAGCTACTTTCCATGCTTTTGGTGTCTTTCCTAAGCTCCAGATTTTGTTTTAAACGGAAGTTATTACGTTTATAGTTTTTTTTTTTTTTTTTGGGTACTTTCTTAAGGATTTCATAACTAATTATATCATGCCCTCGGGCAGTATTAGATTTCTCTTTTATTGCACTAGTTACTTCTTCCTCTGTTAAATCAGCATCTAAATAGTTTGTTTCATCCATCTGGTCTGGTAGTTCCTTTAAAAACTGTATCCTAAGTCTTTCTCTTCTCCATTTTCTTCCTGTCCAAGACTACTTTTTGCACTGACTTTATAGAAATACTCAACAAGGGCATTAGCTTTTTTTCTTTTCTGTTTCTGCACTCTTTGGTAGTTTGATTGTTGGCATTATTGTTTTCTTATTGTTACCTTTGATTGCCTTAAGTTTTTTGTCCACACTTCTTTAATTTGTGTGCTAGGACTAAGTGACTGACAAAACTCTTTCCAATTGGTTTCTTTGACTTTGAATATTATTCTGTTAGATTCATTCCTAATATGTTTATACTCATCATAGCTTTCTTCTGTTCTGTTATTTCTATATTTTTGTAAGCCCTTTTTCTTCTCTCATGAATTTCTGCACAGCTTTTATTCCACCAGGTAACTGGTTCTTTATTCCACGGAGTTTTTCTTTTTTTTTTATTAATGTTATTTATTGGTATTAGGTGTTGTGGCATATTTTTATTTGGTATAATATTTTATTGCTAATTTAAGAATTTCATTGGTCAGTGTTTCTGCCCACAAGTCTTTTATATTACATCACCTCCAGCTCTGATTGGAAGGCTTCCCAGTTTGCTTTTTTATAGTTGAAAGTCGGTTTCTCTGGTCCCTGGGTTGGAATGACGTTTTCTTGCATGGTTATTACAATGGGGCAAATGGTCTGAGTTTGTGTCTTGTAACACTTCCAATTTGCATTCGGCTATGTTGTTAGTTGCTATACTTATGTCTATTGCTGATTCTGCCTTGTTGAGCTTGTGGATTAATCCTTAGTTTTTTCAGTTCCCATCATTTAGTATTAGCAGTCATT
>JAMPIV010017677.1:206352-455050 GCA_024509875.1 Oreohelix idahoensis | reverse complement strand
TAATCTCAATCACAATCTAATTTTTCTCAGAACCAACACAATTCTTCAAACAGACATTTTGGTCAAAGGGAAAATAACTACCACAGTAATTCACATTGGGGTTCAAATCAAAATAATGGTCCCAATAGTGGAAATAACAATAATCACTTCAGGGATAATAGTCAAAATCGATCCAGATGTATAGATAGATCTTCAAACGATATGTCACATCACCATGCTAACTCAGCTCAGCATGGTCCTCAAACAAATTTAAATCAAGGTGACGATAATAATGTTCATAATGCATCCTCATGTTCTCTTGATTTGAGCAGGCATCTCGTTGATGTGAGGGCTTTGTGTAAAAGTGTCTTTTTAGCTTACTTGGAACCATAGGTTGGTCTGGTAGTTTCTCACCACAAACAACACACTTGGGGCGTGGCTCATCCAGATGAAATAAATCCGAAGGACAAATAGTCTTCATTTTACTGGCGCACGGTGGTTTTAGAACTACACTAACTGTCCTATGCGTTATACTACCAGATCTAGTGCCAGCTGCACTTGATTCATTGTCATAATGTAAGTTATGTTTTTAAATTATATTATTTCGAATTGAAAGCAATATATATCCTAATTATAACCCATCAGAGGTTGAACGAGATATTTCTCATCATCACTATTACAAAAAAAGTTTATTTAATTAGAAATCTGTCCATGTCTAATAAGCACTAAAAATAACACTCAACTGAATCCAGGAAAAACAAAAAACTAAACAGAAATAGATATAACAAACAAAAATGTGGGAAAGGTTCTCTGTAGACTTGTGCTTTATAGTGACCTCCCCTTGTAATGATTGTCTTGGTCATGATTGAAGGTGAAAAGGTTCTCAATCATTACAGGGGGAGGTTACTACAATGTACGGTGGCTCAACAAGGATGAAAGGTGGGGTTGTAAAAGTACATTGCAGATATTTGTTAAGGAAGATTTATTATGTAATTTTGCATGATGACCACACTTAGAATATTAGCAGTTAATCTACGCGGTAATATGTCTTATCTATGGATCATCATGTACTTGCACGATTTTTAACTTATATTGAATGCATAATTATTCGTACGTCACTAGGCATTTATGACGTAATCCGTTTTGCACTAAATTATGCAAACGGCTGTTTCGATGCCTTTCGTCTTATGTATTCGTCAGAGGAAGACGTTCATTTTCTAGCTCCAGAAATGTTGAGAGATAAGTATTTTTATGTGGCTGTAATTATCTGCGAAGGTCGCCACTTTGTTAAAGAAGATTCCAGTCATTATGGAACAAGCTCAGTAGCTTGCAGAGAAGTATTTCTGCGTAGAATTTTTATCTTCATTTATCTGGTCCACAATACTTGGGTGATTACCTTTGCTAGGCACTCCGAGTACAGCGGCCAGAAATGAATTGATGAGACGAAACTGTTGGAAGAATACATATTCATGTACTTCGCTATTGTCAATGCCATAACCATGATTCGTATTGATGTGATTAAAACTGTCCTGTGATGTGGACCCATTTCTTTAACCACGAAGTTTCTGCATTGATTTGATGCCATACTTGTGATCACACGCATGACATTCTTATAAGTTATCAGCACGATGCATTGACCCCATTCATTTCAGCAACCATATACTACACAGTCTTCCTGTCACAAATATCAACCGTAACAATATTTTAAGGACTGGAACAACAGGGACGGAAGTTCTAAGAATGTTACAATAATAACTTTTTGTTTTTATTATTAAACTGTTATTGTTTTTATTCATATCGACCTTTTATGAAAAATACAGTTCTTCGAAAATTGACTTCGACGATTTTTATTTTTTGTTCTTCAAATTTTCTCGCCCTTTTCGAACTTCACCCAAACTCTAGCTACATACCTGCGGACCCTTCGAGGCACACCTGCGGACCCTTCGCGCCACACCTGCGTACCTTTCGCGGCACACCTGCGGACTCTTCGCGGCACACCTGCGGACCCTTCGCGGCACACCTACGGACCTACAAATCCAAGTGTCTATCTAGCGTGCACAAAAGATCGTAACAGACGTGATACAGCTTAATGGTGTGGCCGTTGACATACAAGCTGGCTGATGATGATGATGGTTGTCTACTATTCACTACTTCTCCAATGTGTGATCATACAATAGGTTTTCATATCTCTACCCTCAACAGTAGGCAGCTTAACTGAGATATTAGAAAACTTCTTTCTCTCAGACGATGACGTTACCTTGACAACAGTTGACGAATAACTTCACTCTGACAGCAGTAAAAGTAGTTAAGTTGAACTTTATTTACATGAATCAGCAAAGATTGAAAAAAATGATATGCCCAACCTTCCTCTTGAGCTTGGCAAGCTTGTACAGCAACATACGTTAGGTAAAATTTTCAGTGTCACTTTCTCTTTCTCACTTCAATTTTCATAATGTCTCTTGTGGTTATGGTGGTCATAGTTGAGAACCACTGCTGTCTATATTTTACTTGTCATCTAATTCTTCAAGCGAAATCATTGTCTCTCTTATGTTTTGACATATCTCGTTTGTTTCTGTCTTGGCGTCTCTTAGCGAAACAGGCCTGACCGCAAGGGATGTAGCTTTACCAAGTCTATTTTCTACTCGCTAGCCTGTCAGCTTGTCTATTGTACTTCACTACTAGTTATGAAAACGTATAATGTTCAACGTACCTGGGTTCTCGATATACACACATTTTCTCTGACTGGGAACACAGTCCTCTTGTCCTCAGAACAAATAACAAAATGTCGCACATAATTGTGGCAAGAATTGTGCGATTGAGCGTCTGAGTGATAATTTCACCTTTTCTGCTACAGCAGAGTCAACCAAAACATATCTTGGCTTTATCACTCGATGAAAACTCTCAATTACGCAACCACTTCTAACTCAATCACACCCATAGCAAACACTTGCTTCTAAACGCTATTGCGTCTGGGATCTAACTGACTTAATCTACAACACCGATTTACCATTACAACTATTTTAGAACCCTCCAGAACACTGTCTCACAAACATCTCACAACTTCATTCAAAAGCCCATTAATTGCAATCACGTAGCCGAGTTCACCTTGCCGATGACAGAGAAAAACAAAACAATTCCAAACGACGCAACTCTCGACCAAGAGATGTCACACTACTCTCGAATCCTTCTTCTTGTTCTATTGATTATATCCCTATGACTATAAATCCAAAGTCGGTTAATGAAACTGAACCTCGTAAAAATAAATCAAGCCGATTTTTTTTCTTCACCATTCCAACGGTTACAACGAAAATGAATGAACAACAAAGCTGGTTGAAAGAAACAGTGACCGGTCAAAGAACAGCAGAGAGATAGGTTACCCCGATAGCTCATACCAAGTGCTAACTGTGAACACACATTGTCATTACCTTACAAAACAACCAACTATTACAACAAACACGGCTCGTTACAACAATCGGTCATAAATAAATGAACTTAAAAACGCTTGATAACATAGAGAAAGCTTGTGATAAGGAGTGAAGAACTGGGATAACACATAAACTACTCACATTTGGAGTCTGCAGGCGCTGTCACAGGTAGATATGAGTAGGACGATAGATTCTGTCTGAGGTCAGACAGACTATTAAAGGGAAAGTGTGAATGGATAGAAAATAGAGTCACGTGTGCAAAGTTAGGAGAAGATATGTCTCTGGAAGGTAGTAGTGCTACTCCTTCAGCCTACCTGGTGATTAACATTTAATAAGACAATCTTGCCCCGCCCTCCAATGTTTGTAAGACTTTACTAATACTCAGTAAGGGACACTACAGTTACTACACCAACATGACATTTACAGGGAAGGCGTTCTGACCAGCACAAGAATACGTTTTCTGGGTTTTTTTTATTAACCATAAAAAAACTATCTGAGGCTGGCACTAGCTGGTTCTTTCTAGGTTAGATGGTTGTATTATCTCCAACGTCCGGGTGGTCAATGGGTCACATGAATATTGCCTCTTTGTATGAATGGTAAATTATAACAGCTCGTGGACGATGCTGTCTGCACTGTGCGGCCGTAATGTAATCCACGAAATAACCGCCAGCGGCAGCAATTTGGCAGGTAATTTGTCAGAAAAAGGAAAATGGGGCCTAGAAACATGCTAGAGGCCGTGCACCAATGTGTAGAAATTTTGTGCCTAATAAATCTCCGTAGACTCTGGTTGAGCACGTAGATAGCAAACACACACCGCTCTCTGTTTCTTCTAATCAGGATCTGGGGAAATACAATCATTCAAAAACATTTAAATGGTTTTGTTCGACCAGGACGAGCTACACTAACAGACGTACAAATATTCGCCCTCTCTTCTGTCTTTCACTAAGACGCATACCAATACACCTCAATAAACATGCGCCGGGTCCCTACCCTGGTCTCTCGCTTGGCTAGCGAGCAGGCGGGGCGGTCGGCGTAACACTCACACGGACAGCCTCGCTAAACGAGATCAGACATTCGCCTCACAACACAGTCGTGATACAGAATTGACATGCGTAATCGCCATGTACATGGGAAATAACATTAAATAATACTAGGATAGTTTAACAATTAAATCAGGATTAATTGATAAACATCGAAGAGAACAATAATCAATAATGAAATATGTACATCTTCCTTCTGTCAGCTACATTTTATCTCTCCCGTTCTCTTGTCAGTAAACATTATCTCTCTATCTGTCTTCTTGTTATACAAGATTATCTAGCAATCTGTCTGTTAAGTCTTAACCTGAGTTAAAAACTGCTGGCGCGCTATGTTAAATCATTTGTGATCTTACGAAAGAGTTACTATTCGTTATGAATTAATTATTTTAAGCAATAAAATAGGTAAATCTGGGTAGATTATATCTGCATAAAATCGTATACGCTACCACTCCAGATAACTATTAAAACAATTAATTCGCTCTTACTAGCTTCTCATTATTTGCCATAAGCCTTCATGCCAGATTCGATCGAAGGCTTTTGTGAAATCGATGAAGTTATGGTATAAATCGAGTTGATGCTGGAGATGTTTTTTGATCAGTAATCTACGAGCAATATTGAAGATTTGTTCTGAGGTACTTCTTTTTGGTCTAAAGCCAGCCGGTTACTCGGACAAGATTTCTTCTGATTTCTGTTTTATTCTGTTCAAAAGTATCCTTAACATCACTTTACTTGGATGACTTGTCGTGGTTGAGTAAAATGTAGAGTATTTGTCGAGTTGGACAATAGTAGTGAAATCGACAAGGGATAGTGGACTGACAGAGTTATAGATTACACACACAGAAAGGTGTAAATAGGAGATGGACTTGAGACAACCTGGAAGAAGATTTATCAAAGTGATCTCTCTTTCCAAGCCTCAACTCACTTTTACTGTCTAAGCACCTCCTGCTCTCACTCTTTTCTCTTATCAAACATAGAGATTATAGTAAAGAGCTAAAACAAGTTAATTATGGATGAAAAGGGTCGGGAACAGCGCATTAATAAATGTGTAAACTTTATTAAAGAAGAAAAGCATGGAATTAATGCATATCATCATACACAGCATAAAATACGTCAATATTCAAATATTCATCAATAACATTCAATAATGCAAATACACACCCACAAACACACGCACCACCAACACTCATAAAACCTGTAGAACACAGAGAAAATAACTAAGCTGTCCGACAGTGGGTCCGTTTTCGTGGGACCAAAGGCGCTAGCTCCAGAAAGTGTCTTACAAGTACATATCCTTCAATGTGAATGAAGTGAAATACAAAACTTTCCTTGTCGGGCTAAACGTTGGTGACCCCTAATTGCGCGAGGGAACACTGGAAGACGCTGTGTGTCTCCTGCTGACCAAATAAACGAACTGAGCGACAGCCTGTCCGCTTTTCGTGGGACCAAATGTGCTAGATCCAGAAAGTGTCTTACGGATAAATATCCTTCAAGATGAATGAAGTGAAATACCCAACTTTCCTTGTAGGTGCTACACGTTGGTGACCGCTACTTGCGTGAGGGGGGCTGGAACTCTGTCCATAGATGGCTGCTCATACGTGCGAGGTTTTAAGTATCCAGAAATACACCAGAAGAAGTCCCTTGAGGACACGGAGTCCCAGGCGCTCTTATCCGGCGCTAGGCTCTGCTTGGCTGTAAATCCTGTTTAAACTGGTTTTGCTGTGATTTGCTGAGTGCCCCGTTTAGGCACACAAAGTCGGGTGATATCAGATTCTGCTATAGACAAGCTGGGCGGTTTTGATATTCTGGAAGCGGCAATGCTCTGACTGGTAATCCAATAGGCGAGTAGAGAACTACTACTGCATTTGATGATTCCAGATTTAGCTTTGGCTCGTTGCACTGCGTGCGCGTAACTTGGCGTTGACAAAAGGGTTTAGGTTCAGGAACGGGGTTTGACTACTCGTGACGCTAGCGGTATTCAGAAACCCTCTAGATCGAAGAGAATATGACGTTCTTCGCCTGACTGGAGTCTGCTCTAGCGATTCGGTCTCCCTGAAACTGAGACCCAAAAAAAGACACCTTTTACCTCAAGCAACGACAAAATCAATCTAATGCTTTATAACCTAGTTATGCTCCGCTCCTTCCATTCTATCAATTATAGCATGTGCCCGCATAGGCTTAATATCTTTTGTACACCCATGTACCTGTCATTAAATGTTCTGACAGCAAAATCTACTCCTCTTCTCCCAATCTCAACATACAGGAAACCTAACCCTGTAGTTACAGTTAAATGAATATGCTTATTCATCTTACAACATTAAATGAATTTACATAAACAGCTTACAGCATTTGACATTACACAAATAAATCGTATGTCCCCTTGGGGAAATATATTAATATTCCACAAAATGAGTACAAAGATAATGCAATGTTCATGCTATAATAATACAGTTGTGGCTAAATCATAAGATATAATTATATCTATGCCTGGTGACTGCTTTCTGTGAAAGTTATAGACTAGTGCCTAGCCACACAAGTAAGCATAAAATGATCGTCCCTTGCCACTAGAAATATCTATCAAAAAGGAATAAGGGACTATCTCCTATAATCCAGAATTATCGCCTGCATTTCACTATTCAGTTTTAAGTGAACAATCCACACCTGACATTATCTTACAGAAATGACAGTTAATTTAGCCTATTCTTAACCCATGATAAGCATCTGTGGACTGATTCTACGCCTAGTATCTGTTATTGTAAGTTTAACATTTAACCCATGATAAACCGTAACAGTTTAAGAACCACTTAACTAAGGCCGTAGACAGCGCTACATTATCACTGAATTAAATTACAAGATTCAAGTCACCTTCCTATCATATATATAAGCTAACATGAATATCTCATATTATAATAAGATATGTCAACTCACCCCGAAAAATGACTAGAGATTGGCCTTAACATATAGTTCTGTTGTTAAAGTTTGCCTTAATTCTCATGATGGTCCATCTCGGGCCAGGAATATTCACGAGTGTGTTGGCTTATTAAACCCGTCTACTCTTATAGATTACAAAGGACGCTCCCCCCGGACACCTGGCCTGCATATTTCTAGAGATGTTCGGCGAAAGACGTAATCAAGAGAGTAAGACAAAGGTTATTCTAGAGACATCAGAAGTCAACAACCGCAAGAAAGTTCCTTCAGGTAGAGAAATGCATAATGTTATGAGAGCTCTAACTCGTCTAAGGGGCAAAACCCAGAGACTGACCGCGATTGTTATCTCCCCCTGAAACAGATCAAACTCGTTACCCAGGCTTCAAAGGGTACCAGCCGCTCGTGATCAAACGTTTTAAAGCGACCAGAGAAATTCCCCTGGACGGACCAGGTGCGTGTATGTAATATTACCGCTACGCTGGCCGTTTCTGACCAGTGGGGGACTTCTACTGAAAGCCAGAACGTAAACATCTCGGGTAGGGTTTGAGAAGGAGAAAATGAAAGAAAATATGAATACAAAATGTCTAGGAAAACAGAACATTAAAAGAGTTAATAACATATGGAACGAAATGGCAAAATAAATTATCTGTCTACGTGACATGACTAATACGGCTAATGGTTCTGTAATTCTTGCACATTTTTAGATTTCCTTTCTTTGGAAGCGGTATTACTAATGACTGCGCCCACTCTTTTGGCCATTTTTTAGTACTCCATATCTTCTGGCAAATTGTTGTCATGACTTTTACTATATCTGGTCCTCCATATTTCAAGAGCTCTGTTGGGATATTATCCACACCCGGTGACCTCCCTCCTTTCATCGAACATATAGCCTCTTCCACTTCTTCCCGTAATATTGCTGCATTTCCGAGTTCCCTGTTTTCACACTTAATGCTGTTTAATATGCTATAGTCAATGTCGAGTTTACAGTTATATAATTCTTTACAATATTCTGTCCACCTTCTCATTACAGCTGTTTTTTCATTGAGCAGAGCCCCATTGCTATCTTCTATGACAGTTACCCTGGGCTGATGGGGTTATGATAGTCTTCTTAATGTGGCATAAGCTGCCTTGCTGTTACCTTTTATTAGCCCCGTATTAATGGACTCACATTGATCAGCTACCCATTGTTCTGTGGCCTGTTTCATTTTCTTTCTAATATTTTTATTCACCATACTGTATTGCCATGCTGCTTCAGGAATCTCTTTCTTAACCTTTTTCATTTCCCGCCGTGCATCACATAACTTCAGAATGTCATCTGTAACCCATGGTTTGTTTATTTTCTTTCTTTTACCAAGTATTTCTGTTGCTGATTCAATGAGCACGTCTTTCATGTTCTCTGTGATTGAGTTGATATCATCCTCCAGAAAGTTGAGAGCTGCAAATTTTCCTCCAACAGTTGCTTCAATGATTACCGCGATTTCTGGATCTTTCAGTTTGTCTAAATTGAATTTTAACTGAGAACATCTGTTTTGATTATAATTCTTTTTGAGTTTAATCTTGAGCGTCATCAATACCATGTCGTGATCACTACCAATGTCGGCGCCAGGAAAAGTCCTAGTCTTGGCTTTACTAATACTGGACTTGAATCTTTTGGATACAAGAATAAAATCAATTTGGCCATGTATCTCAGTTTTCGGGGCATGCCACGTTGTTCTTCTTGATAATTTATGAGGAAATAGTGTATTTGCAAGAGTTAGTTTATAGTTGCTGGCAAATTCTAGTAGCCTTAGTCCTCGATCGTTGGTTTCCCCTGTCCCAAATTTCCACACCGTGCAGCCCACTGACCGTATGCATAATGCCCTATTTTAGCATTCCAATCCCCTAGCAAAACTACGGGCAGACAATTCCACCGCCCGTCACAGGTGGGTACACCACCTTCTTGAAAATAAACACGGCAGAGTGCAAACACAAGCTGTGACATTCAACCTGACTGCCACTTTTTCATTGATAAGGAAGTCTTACTTTGCTTTGTGGTATGAAATAGGCAATGGGAGAACTGGAAATGTGACGAAATCAGTCGTGCCTTTTTATAACTCATCCACTCAGGCAGTATCACTTCATTTCTTCATTTTTCTGGCTCATCGTCCAATTATTTGGCATATTATATGCATCTTCATTATTCTTGCAGTGACCGCTCCCAGACTGTTTACGTTTCACTAAGGGACCGTAGTATTATCAGGTTAATAAGATAATCACGTAAGTCAGTCTGGCCACCTTTGACAGAGACGTCAGTTGTTTGTGCAACGTGGTATCGCACGAACACACACATAAAGCCAGATTGCTTTCTACGGAAGCCGCCTGAGCGACGGGCGAAAACACCGGTGATAATTATATATTCGTTTCATCCGAGCCCTCTCGGTATCAATATTGCCGATAATCTGTCTGGGTAGGCAATCTTGGCGGAAAGTATTACGCCGGGAAATGAGTTCACAGATTTGTTTGTGAGTTGGTGGAAGCATTACGACATATTTAAAGAGGTCATGCGATTGAATTTTAAAATGTAATATTTTAAAACACGCGGGGTAGATTATGAATTTAAACCCCCACCCCCTACTAAATAAGTGCTAAGGAGCTAACCATTGGTTTGATTTGAGAGCAGGAATATACATTGACTTTCATTGGAAAATTCGTCGGAAGCACAATCTGGGATTTGAACTGAGGAAAGAGAGATATAATCTAGCGAAATAGGAGTCACAGATCAGACTGCAGCGCAACGTCATATTAGTGTGATAAGGTGAGCGAGATGATGATGATGTGATATGTGATCACCTTCTTGCACACTCGCAACCAACCCGATAAACAATAAAACTCTGATTCTTAAGGCAGGGGCTGTATTTATTCATACAACCCAATCAGTGACCAAGCGCATGATGCAAACATTAAACAAATAAAACAAAGCAAACAAAACAAAACACCCAGCCAGTGCTCGATTGCTAATCTGAAGACGCGAACAAAGCAGCGACTAGTTAAAATCATAATAGGTAAATAATGAGAAACACCATGCTCTCACCTGTCAAACTGTCCTTCTTCCACGCTACGTGAAACATTCAACTATCACACACACACACACACACACACACACACACACACACACACACACACACACACACACACACACACACACTCATGCATGTCGTCCAATGAGACTAGTATGGTGTTGTGCATGAGGCTGGCAATCTCACCATGTAATACAGATTGCTACCGAAACCAGTACTGCACGAGCATATGAATACTTTGTGAGGGCTTCATGTGGATGCCAGCCACAATGGTGGCCCTTGCTCCATAAGAAGCGAGAAGAGAAATATATATCTCCAAGAGAGCCCACGTGTTCTCTCAAACCATTCTACACATAACAATAATTAAATAATAATAAAATGGACATAGAATAATATTCAACTATATGTACAACTAAGCAGTTGAATGATCTGGATTTTGCTGATGACTTGGCTCTTCTGTCCCATAACCGTAATCAGATGCAGGACAAATTGAAAACACTCGATGAGAGGTCACAGCTATTGGGTCTGAAAATACACAGGGAAAAGACAAAAATAATGAGAATAAATGCAGGTAACGATAATAGGGTTGAACTTGAAGAAACACCAATACAAGATGTAGAATCGTACACATATCATGGCAGTAATATAGACAAAGTTGGAGGGACAGACAGCGATATCAAAATAAGAATACAAAAGGCAAGCGGAGCTTTCATTGCATTGGGAAATATATGGAGAACAAGAGAAATAGGATCCAACACGAAAATAAGAATCTTCAACTCAAATGTGAAGTCAGTCCTATTTTGTATGGCTCGGAGACATGGAGAACATCAAAGACAACAACCAAAAAGCTACAGACTTTCATAAATGGGTGCTTGCGTAGAATAGAGGAATTAAAATGGTATGACAAGGTTTCAACGTGGAACTGATGACAAGAACTAAACAAGTGCCAGTGGAACAAGAGATGAGAAGAAGACGATGGCGATGGATAGGACACACACTGAGGAAACCTGTTGATAGCATTACAAGGCAGTCCTTGTTCTGGAATCCCCAGGGCAAGAGAGGCAGAGGTAGACCAAGAAGCACATGGAGAAGAGAGCTGGAAACAGAGGTGAAAATGATGAGGAGAACATGGAAAGAACGTGAGATGATGGCACGTGTCAGGAGAACTTGGCATGTGTTTGTTGAAGACCTATGCTCCTTTGGGAGTGGAGGGTTATGATGATGATGATATGTACAACGAATACTCTCATTAATGGGCATAAACCACCACCTCGCAACCGATCCATCTCAATATTCATTCCTGCACTCTGAAGCATATCGTATATGCCGATTGATGAGATGGGGAACTCATCATATAAAACACATTGTTACAGAAACAACGACTGCAATAGCATAAAAATGCTTCTTGTGGGCTTGTGATGGACACCGGCCGCATTGGTTTTTCCATGCTCCGCAAGGAGCAATCAGAGAAAAACCTGTCTCAACGTGCCTTACGCACAAAGGTGTGGCATTGCGCTCACCAGAAATCTAAATACCTAAAGCTAGATTCATCTTCTCAAAGGGAACTTTAGCACTACTGTGACGTACGTCTAGTTTGTGAAGTGAATTTTCCCTGATTTGATGGATGATTAAAGGGACTTTAGCTTTTCATAACATTAGAACCCCTGAACATCAGTATTGTTGTAACTTTTCATCAACGAAGAGTAGCGACTATGATCAAAGCAGTCAAAGGCGATCTCCAGAACAGAGAAGCAGAAATTTAGCATCTGCGTGCGAACACTGAACCGTTCGCAAGACGGACACGAGCGGTCAGAAGAAAGATTCTTGCAGACTTCGCACCTCTGTGGCAACCGGCAGACTTGCCCGAAAGACTATGGAACGGGAGAGACGGAGCGCTCAGCGTAGCGGATACGATCTGAGGAATCAGGAAACTCACCGCGAACGAGGCTAGTCTTGCAGAAATTTCACATCCTCGTGCGAGCAGCCTGAGACGAACGAAGATCGGAAGCCAGTCGGGCCATCGCGGTTAGCATGGCGGCTAAATAACTTCGACTTCCCCTGGGATCTGAAGAGGCGCGAAATTTTCACACGACCCATTTAACTTACATTCCTTTTAGATATATACAGAATCTGAAAAGGGCAACTTTATCATTCGGTCTGACAGAATTCTAAGATTCACTAGCATATAGTTAAATTCCTGCTAGATTTCATCTAAATTGTTGGCTATTGGAGTGAAATTCTTTTTCTGTGCAGACGGTAATTTATACTTTAGCTTCGAGTGATCAGTGGTCTAGTTATTTCATTTTTATTTCACTGGATTGTGGTTTAAATTTAAACTTATTAAATAAACCCATTTTCAAAGTTGTAGTGCAAACTAAATGTTACATCTATAAGTTAATTTCCTAATACAATAGCCGCGTAAATTAATTTTGCAACTGTTAAGGGAATTATAATTTTAATACAGTTTAGTTCTGTATAAATAGATGTGCTTTTAACTATTAACCTCACGGGAGCGTTTCTTGTATTGATTAATTGTAGACGCGAATGCAGAAAATAGTCTAACTGTAAATGTAACGCGCTTTAGATCTTAATACGATTTTATCGCATTTCATGTTTTATCTTCTATACAGAATTGATCTTTTGACCTTGCATCCCAGCAATTAATTAATTATACACTGGGTCCTGCCAACTCAGTTCGATTACTCCAGTGACTTATGAACATATTTGAAATTTAATCTTTGTGGCGATCCTGTTGGGATTCAGCTATCTGAAGTATACAGAAACAAAGCAAACCCAAAGACTTTTAAAATCCCAATTCATAAAGTCGTTTTATAGTTATCAAACTGGAAGAAGAACAGTCGCAACTGCAATATTTTACTCACTGCTCTATTTGTGAAGAAGAACATAGATTTCCCTGACACTGTTTGTCAAGCATAATCATTGGATTTTACCACCCCCTGAAGAACTTACCTCAGTGTTTTTGTAGTTTGTGACATTACGGCAAAAGAAAGTTATCTCCACCAGCTGTGCTAATCTTAGAAACCGCACCATACCTCACATCTAGCCAAGTGCCTGTGCCATTCATTAGGAACTTTTATCTAACAAACCAACAGTAGCCTTTACGCTTCACCGTCTGGCGATTTTTTGAGACTATTAGCTACCAGCCCACCTCGTTAAATCTGGGGCCTGACACAGAAGAAATAAAAAGACAATTTCCATTGTTCTACGGTATTAACTGCAGTTGTAAAATTCCTAAAGTGCCAGAATTCACAACTTGGTAAGTCTGTGTGTGTGACTGTGTGTGCTGCCCAGCACAAGCGTGTTTTTGAATGACAGGAGATTTAATCTTTTTTACCCTTTGATAAGGGCGTTTTGTTGTGATGTTACTGCTTTCATAAGGTCATACTAGACACGTAGATGAATGGTCAACTCGTTCCGACACAGTGCTGACATCGAGTGAGAATGTAGATGTAAAGGACGCGAATGTGTGTACAGTTCTGTTGAGTTGACAAGTCACTCACTCAATCATAAGCAGAAGTCAATAAAGGGTAGACTGCTGATGACGTTTCATACATTTAATAATGGACGTACACTTCGACATCACGATTACAGTCACTTGAACAGGTTGGCAAATAATCATCGTATACTTGAAAAATGGGTGACAATATCAGGTGTACATTTATGTGGCATGAAAATATAATGGAACGATAGTAGGCAAGCACTCAATATTCTGGTTGTCTATCGTCTCATGCTTCAACTGACTAATCGCGTCAGTTAAGGTGGATACATAATCATCAACAATGGTTCACTGTCAGAACCTTCTCCTGGCTAAGTTTCTCAAGCCGTAAATTCATCAAATGTTTATAGCAACAATGTTAAACCACAGTAGTGGGTTTTCATAATACATAGATCTCTGTACCATCATCAGATAATAAGACCTTTTCTGTTCTCCGACAATGATCCTCTTACAATGGCGGGAATCCAAAATGGCTCTCCTCCGTGAGCTTCGCTCACCCAGGATGAAAAATTATGAAGCAGCATTAATTCGTAATTCGTACATAAATGTCCTCATTGGGCTTCTATACTTTCTGCTATCAATAAGGCTGGTTACTGGAGTAATCTAGTACTGCTAGATAACACGTCATCTTCATCTGTAGTCAACAATCCTAGATGTACGATAATACGTCTCTCATCTAGGCTTAGCAAAAAAGTTCAGCAAAAAGATTGTGGTTTTACCTGGCTTTAGGAAAACACACACTAGCGAATAACGCACGCCATTCCTTGGCGTTAATAATCAACATTAGGAGAATCTCTGATACTACAGTCATACAGAGAAACAATCTCCTTCCTAGAATAAATCACAGAGATCAATCTTCCGACTTTCTAATCGACCAGCCCATAGCAGCGACGACATGACAGCCGCTTCTCTGTCAACACTCCAAATCGACGCATGCGCAGAAATGCCTTTGACCCAAGAGTTCAGCTCAAAAAATAGTCCGACATAGAAATACAAAGATACAAAGATATAAGACCGAATCACCTTAAATAGTCAAGGAATAAATACAAATTCGGGCCATAAACATTTTAAGCAAGACCAATCTGTTTCGGGCCATACCAGACGAAAAATGACGTAAATCTAGTATTCATACGCCAGGTTGAGACACAAGAACAGATAACCCATAGAACCGAATAGAACATCCACCAATCAGGGTTCTGTCCCTGTCCCTCAGACTGAGAATCATTGATTCTCAAATAAATACTTTTTATCAGACAAATAGTTATACTTTACATTTGTATGCCTACCAACAGTAATCTGTGCGTCACACAAAAGAATATGTGCGCAACACCCTTATAATTAGTTCGTCCTAGTATTAAGGGGTATTGTATTCAATGTACGGGATTTCTCATAGCGGGATTGTTTAACTGTGTTCATTTCCCCCTTCCTTAAAGTTTTGTTGAATAAAGGGAAACATTTGAGAACCGTAGCTTTTCCTCTACCCCCTTATCACTGTAACCCCTTGCCTCAGAATAATAAATTTACCATTGGGTTAAATTGCCTATCTCTGATCATCATCCCCCCCCTTCTCGTCTTTGGGACCGGGTCTTTTCTGTTAGTAAATACAAGCGGGAAAGGTGTATTGGATACTTCTCCTCAAAACCCCCCCCCCCCCCCCCCCTGTCATTTGTGTATTTTGTAACCTTTGATTTCGTCATGTAAATTGATAATTATTTGTGGCTTGATTTTTTATGATAATAAAAGTACTAAAACTTTGTTAGTATTTTGTGTCGGCTGGCCCAAATCAAACATTCCTCATATTTGTTATCGTAGTTGTGATTCATGTACGTTGTGTGTCAGAATCACCAAATCGGTGTGTGCGCCTGAGTGACTGGAACTGACAAACAATTGTTTGTTCAGAAGGGTGGTAGGAGTAGTTGTGAGAGACAAATATTGTCGTACATGAGACTGTCCTTACTCTTCCCAGCACTTGTGAATCTACTACCTCACTTTCCTAAATCCTTATTCTCACAGAGCCTTCACTATCATTCTACACTCTAAAGGGACCAATATCCATCAGAATACTCTCAGATAAAATTACGACAACTACAAACTGTGTATGTAATTAAACTAATCTCAAAGTGACCCACTAAATATATACAGTAGCCTCAAAGTAACCCACTAAATAAATACAGTAGTATTATGATATTTATTGTGAAATACACTTTAACCTAAACTATCTCTTCCATTACTGAAGAAAGTTACCTTAACCTGCCTTCACCCACGTGTCAATTCACACAATATAAAATAACGTAACATTACTAGGCCTATAACACGTGATAACTAAGAGTGTTAATGCAGACTCGCTGGCGCCTTCTTTATGCAGAGTCATCAACACGTGGCGCACCGGTTGCCATCTTGCCAACAAGTTATTATTATCTAAATTACAGTGCCAGATTACATCCCTATCCAGTCCTCTGTATGAAATACTCTCTTACTAAATTTGCCTTTCTTGCCCGGTCTGTTGAATGAAATAATTGCTACTAAACTCTTTCAGTCGCAATCTGGACTTAACACCAGTAAAATCTATCCACACATATTTTCACTCATCTATTATTTCAGAATTAAATATTATGATGTCCTAAAAGAAATCTCATTAGGAAAAACATTTATCAATCTATTTTGTTAAACTTGATACCAAATGTGTAGCAGACCTACATTCCTATATCTTTCTAACACTATCACCTTCTACCTAAATTAACTCACGTGTCATGTCTTTGTTCTTCTTCTAACCACACAGGGCGTGCCTAACTTCGTTTGTTCTCTCTGGGCGGCTCTTGCAAAATATGCTCTTTCGCACACCTACTCTCTCTTTATATAGGACCCTGGGCTAATCGCTCACAAGAGTAGTGTGCGCGCAGTAGTTGGGTCACTCAAATAACACACGCGATATATAAATTAAAAAATAATATGGTATGAAATCAGTTTTATAAGTAAACAGTACACATGACACAAGGGACGTTTCGGGTTTTACCCTTCGTCAGCCACAGTTACTAACAGGTGACAAGGACAAGAACTACATATAAGTACTACAAAGATCTATGATGATGAGGAAAACGTCAAATGAGAGATACAAGCAGATGAAACCACGGTGATGAGCGAAACGATAACAGTAATAATGCAAGAAAATTGTGAAACTAGAAAGCCATGTCGAAACAAGAAAGTAAATAATCAACGAAACGAAGACAGAAATGAACAACACTATTAAAATGAGTAAAAAAATCACTTAGCTGAATCCAAGAAAGAAACATTCAAAATGGCTGAAAAAATAAGGCGTCATGCAGAAGTGACGTAGGAGCTAGTGACGGATAAGAACAGATAATCAAGGAAACGAAACGAACCAAAGGAAAAACAAAGACAGATAGGAAAATAACGACAGAAGCCACCAGAATTATGCAAAATGATGCTGGACATTAATGCCAGCAGTTGCTAGAACGCCCATTTGAAAAATGAGACGATTCTCCAACGAGAAGCGAGTTCGGTCGTCGCCGATACATGAACGGAGGGCAGTGACATGAATGTCAGAGTTGCCTGAATGGTCAGGGCTGTTGAAGTGAAGGGCCACCGGTAAATGTTTGCCATGATGGATGTCATTCAAGTGCTCCCGAAACCTGTCTGCCAAACGTCTGCCAGTTTCACCAATATAGGTCATGCCACACCTCTTGCAGATGATAGCATAAATCAGGTTTCTGCATTCGCCCGTGAAAGACTCCCCAATGGCAAATTTACCGTTCGGAAATGAGACTTACTGCGTTTGGAGTACAAAAGGACAGGTCTTACATATGCGGCGTTGGCACGGTTTAATACCAAAGTGAGAAGGACTAGTTTGTCTCAAGCGACTATGCACTAGAATATCCCTAAAATTCTTATCCTTACGATATCTTATCCTTAACACACGCGATGAATGCTGTAGAAGAAGCAAAAACACAAATATAACACACAACTATTTCTAGGCTTTATTGTGGCCTAGTAATATATCTTCTTCTTGAATATGTTATGGTAAAAAGGCATTGAACCACGGAGACAAAGGTGTTGACAAGATGGCGCGGTTACATTAGCAACTCCCAGGAGCCAGAGAAACATAGAACTAAGGATTCCAAAATTATAAGTGACAGATCGAGTATTTGGGCAACTTTGGAACTTACAAGTAAACCCGCATATTAAATACAAAGACTGTAAACTTAAGGGACCATGGCTTTAAATATTAAAAACTCGAAACATAAGGAATTGGTACACTCGTTATAAGAGAAAATATTTCCAGACCAAGTAATTCGCATAAGAGGATTACTAGCATTTCCCAGTCCAAGTGATTCATAAGAGGAATTTCGAAAGCATATAACCTAAATTGCTTTGCGTCCATTCTAAACTATGCGAGGAGATTGTATAACCCAACTGGGGTAAGGGTAACATTTTATGAGTTTGTAAGTAAAATTTGGTGCTAGGGTATATACGAGTACAAACCAGCCTTAAATGTTCTTTACAGTGGTCAACAGTGTTTATGACGCAATTTTTGACCACAGCTCATGTGGCGCGCACGTGAAAGCAACAAAATTTGGGGTGAACACTATTCATTGACTACGCAACTGAAACCCTATAAAAGGATAACGCTACACACAAAAAAATTCAGTTCATTTTCAAGCAGACATTTATGGCGTCTCTAACGATAAATTTAAGGAACATTGCTATTGGCCGACTGCATGCAGGCGAAAGTCAAAGTCAGGTTGCCAGGCATCTAAACGTGCATCAGAGTACCATCAGTCGACTTTGGCACCGGTTCCAAGCCAGACCTTAAATGCAAATAAGAAGTTTTTACACAAAACGCAGCATTCATTCAAAGTTCAGTTGCCGTTACTGCTCTGACAGGGCAAACGTAGGTCAGTCCCAGATAATAATGAATGGGTTTTATAACGCGAAAGTGGGAAATGAATGTTTGTGTGATCTGGTTTTTTTTATATCCTATTGTTAAGTTGGAAAAGATCACACATGTGAAAATAAAGTCGAAATAACAGAATGTCGTGTGCAAAAAGATCGAAAAGCTGAGGAGAGGAGTGCAAATGTTAATTATTGTGTCGTGTGAAAAAAAAGGACGGGTCGTGTGGAAAAAGGCGGGAAAAAAAGAAGGAATAGTATAAATAGAAGAGTTGTGGGCGATAGGAGAGATTTTAGGATTTATGATTCCAAAGATACCATGATTTTAGACTAGATGATTTTTACAGATAGCGTTAGGAGAACTTCGTCTTTGAGGATACCAAGACATGTGTTTTTCTTTAGTAGACAAGTGTGTATATTATTCAGTTGGATTATAGATTGTTCATTTTGGATAAACAACCATCATTTTGAGAAATTTACAGTGTTTGTCTAATGTCATCAATAAACTCTAATATAATTTTCTACATTTGCTGTTTGTGGAAATTTACAGTAATTTCTTTCGGATATTAGTTGTTGTGCTGAAACTGTTTTGCTTATCACCAAACTCAAAGGGAAGAACATTCCTGGGTTGGAAAGAATAACAAAAGGTCAAGTATTACGATCTCTGGCGGAACGCCAGTTAGCACTTGAACCACAACAACATATGAAGGATTAACTCTGACTAAATAAAATCTATTTTTTTTTTTTTTCTGTAACCAGCGGCACTCGAGCTTTCCAGCTCTTTCGGCCCAATGACATGTCATTGCGAGGCTGGGGGGTCAGTGGACTTTCCTTCCAACCCGGTCAGGAGCTTCGCTCCTTCCCATCCACACGGGATTTATGTGCAGGAGCCGTTCAGATTATTCAGTCAAATTTCCGGTCGTAAACATTTCTTCAAACGCCGACGGCCGGGTTTGAACCATGAACACCTGGTCGCCAGTACAACGTCATAGCCATTACACCAGCGCGGCTCCCCAAATAAAATCTATATAACTACCAGTGCCGTATAACCATACACGGCCACATATCGACCTATGGCAACAGAGAAAAAACAAATCTTAAGAGCACGTTCAAATACATACCACAGTTGTACAGAGATTTCATGAGTACCCTGCTTAAACCATAATTTCTCTGTAGTATTTTTCCTCATATTCTTAATAAGTGTGAATGTGTAGCAAAATGACTTACCTGAAACATCAGTACACAATTTTGTTACTTTAATTCAGTAAATAATATACACATAAACATGGCTCCTGTGTCTTTTATTGTTGGTCTGCTGGAACGGGCATGTTCAAGTGAATGTTTGTGAGAGGAAGAACAACGAGCATGTTAAAGTGAATGTTTGTGAGAGGAAGAACAACGAGCATGTTAAAGTGAATGTTTGTGAGGGGAAGAACAACGAGCATGTTAAAGTGAATGTTTGTGAGAGGAAGAACAACGAGCAGGTTAAAGTGAATGTTTGTGAGGGGAAGAACAATGAGCATGCTAAAGTGAATGTTTGTGAGGGGAAGAACAACGAGCATGTTAAAGTGAATGTTTGTGAGAGGAAGAACAACGAGCATGTTAAAGTGAATGTTTGTGAGAGGAAGAACAACGAGCATGTTAAAGTGAATGTTTGTGAGAGGAAGAACAACGAGCATGTTAAAGTGAATGTTTGTGAGAGGAAGAACAACGAGCATGTTAAAGTGAATGTTTGTGAGAGGAAGAACAACGAGCATGTTAAAGTGAATGTTTGTGAGGGGAAGAACAACGAGCAGGTTAAAGTGAATGTTTGTGAGAGGAAGAACAACGAGCAGGTTAAAGTGAATGTTTGTGAGGGGAAGAACAATGAGCATGTTAAAGTGAATGTTTGTGAGGGGAAGAACAACGAGCATGTTAAAGTGAATGTTTGTGAGAGGAAGAACAACGAGCATGTTAAAGTGAATGTTTGTGAGAGGAAGAACAACGAGCATGTTAAAGTGAATGTTTGTGAGAGGAAGAACAACGAGCATGTTAAAGTAAATGTTTGTGAGAGGAAGAACAACGAGCATGTTAAAGTGAATGTTTGTGAGAGGAAGAACAACTAGCATGTTAAAGTGAATGTTTGTGAGGGGAAGAACAACGAGCACGTTAAAGTTAATGTTTGTGAGAGGAAGAACAACGAGCATGTTAAAGTGAATGTTTGTGAGAGGAAGAACAACGAGAATGTTAAAGTGAATGTTTGTGAGAGGAAGAGCAACGAGCATGTTAAAGTGAATGTTTGTGAGGGGAAGAACAACGAGCATGTTAAAGTGAATGTTTGTGAGAGGAAGAACAACGAGCATGTTAAAGTGAATGTTTGTGAGAGGAAGAACAACGAGCATGTTAAAGTGAATGTTTGTGAGAGGAAGAACAACGAGCATGTTAAAGTGAATGTTTGTGAGAGGAACGAACGAACGAACAAACTTTATTTTCGAAGGGTTAAGAATTGGGCGCGCAGGCCCGTCTAACATTCTGCCCTTCCACTCTCATTAATCTTGCATATTATATCCTTTCATTCCCAGATGTTACTTAAAGCATTAATATGAAGGCAAGCAACATTATAATGGTAATATAACCGCGTGCGTTTACAGTATGCAGTCATACTCAAAATTAAGTATACAACGAGCATGTTAAAGTTAATGTTTGTGAGAGGAAGAACAACCTTATCAAGAAACAGCCTCCAAACTCACACCATTTTGTCAAGAGGTATAATCGTAAAGAACATAGACAGAAATTATTTTTTTTTAAAGCAAATGAACATCTGAGAAGAGAAGTAAGAAGTAAGAAATAGATTTGAACTGAGGTTATCTAACCCGCCACAGGCTGTCTTCACTAGGACACTGGAGATGGAATAATTATGTCACTGTAAGGCACGTATATGGAGATAGAATTAAGAAACCAACTAGGAACTGAATAATTCTGTTGGAATATTATTCTATCTCCACACTGAAGTTGCTTATAATTTGTTTTTTGAAGAAAGTTTTCCATATTCTAATTTTTGATTTCAAATACATTCAACAATTTCGATCATCGTGCAAAATTTCATTTAAATGTGATAACTCCTTCATGTTCAACTGATACCCCAAAAACACATTGGATGCGTTTTTCTCAAAACATGCTTTAGTGGAGACGGAATAAAGCAGTAATAGGGCGACATTTAATGGACGCAAAGAAATGGCTCGAAATGGCGAAATAGCCCCCAAATATAAATGATAAGTAAACTACATATATAATTTTTACACTGAATTTTGCTGAAGACAAGATAGTGCTCCTGACAAACTTAATGTCAGTCATCACAACTCTCAGGAACAAGACAAACAAGGAATTAAACAGCCTGGCAGAAGCACTAATGGAAACCAGCTACGCATTTTGAGAATGTCCGGGTTTAGCTGAACCCATTTTGAGAAACACTGTTTTGAATATACAAAGTTGTTGAAGCATTACGTGATTTGAGGGTGACAGAATATAATATTACACATAAGGCAGCATTATGTACACGCATATTTTCACATTCATACATTCAAGTTTTTATTAAAAGATGGATCACATGGGACTAGCAAAAAAAAACCGGTTTTGTTGGAGCTGTTTAATGAAAAAGTGGCATTTAACGGATGTGACGGGGAGGGGTAGTGTCAATACAGAGAGACAAGTGCGATACATTTTAGCTGGTCCTTGGTGGCTAATGGATTACATAAATATTCCGTTTCAATGTCTGGAATAAATATAACTAATAACTAGGACATAGAGATGTCGCTTACAGTTTTAACGTCAAGTTTTCTTCAAGTTTATTGTTAGTCATAAGCCAGTGAGGATCTTCACAGTGCCAAATTATGTTGGGTGTGTAGTTTTTTTAAAAGTTACTTTATTAATCATTAGGCAGTGTTCAGACTTGGTTTTTGGTGTATTTTTTAAACAAATTTGATAAACAAGGCATTGTTATCTAAACGGATTGCGTTATAATTAGGATATATTGTTTCAATAACTCTGCAAGAATTTCATGTATCCCTGGACTTACGACGCGGTTCCAATGTGGCGGATGTACACTTTGGGTTCCCAGAAGATTGAACTATTGGAGGGGTCCCTTGTATAAAAAAAATGTTGGGGGTTAGGAAAGAAACGTATTATATTGAAACTGGACTTGGAGGCCCTGAAGCTTCATTAACTACGTTGTAGATCCGCCTCTGTTCCTTTCCGATGACCAACTCGCCAGTAGAATTCTTCATAAGTGAAAAATGCATTTATATTGTACTTAAATAACTATATGAATATGTAAATACAAACGCACGAATACTATGTTGTATACTGGGACGGTGCCGTATTTGTTTGAACTAATTCCAAACATTATTTGTGTGAAAAAAAAATGCTAGTGTAGTGTGACCGTGTGGCAAGAAAGGTGTAATTTTTGACTGAGTAATAGTTGTCGATCTTGTCTACGGTGTATATTTGTGCTCATGTTGGCATTCTCACACGGGAATGGGCGAATTAAACGAAACACACCTTTGCCATCCGTGAAGTAGACAAACGTGTGAGACGCAGATGTAACAGGAGACAGACATCGGTTGTTAGACATCCTGGCGCGGTCTGATAACACATCTTTTTGAGGACTAAAACCGTGAGGTGTGACTCCAGGCAAGTGATATCGTGGGAATGTAATCATTAGTGGGCGGACCTATTGTGGACGTCTAGGAAGATACTCTTGACTAAGATGGGATCTCATGTCATCCATACTGAGCATAGGACTCCTGATTTGATCCCTAGAGGGATGGGTGGAGTTTTCCCTGACATTTTGACGTGGCGGCTATCATGTGGTACAGGGGTGGAGATGAACAGTTAAACTGAAAGAGTGAGAGGTGTCGTGAAATATTCTAATCCACATATATAAATTATCAGGTAAATATAAAGCCTAACAAATAAATTCTAATAAAGAAAAGAGCAATGGTAAAATAACAGTGCTGTCACAAAGAATGTACTCGAAATCCCCCTTTGTTTTATGCTTCGTCTGCAAATTGTAACGTTTCCACGTTAAATATAAGCCACTGCATAAATACAAGCGTTTCCACAACACATTAAAACGGGTATTGCATTTCTAAGAAAAAACATTGAGAGGCACACTGCGTAATGACCTAAATTAATCCTAACATTAATTATACTACGTTACCAAAACGAACGAACAGATGGACTCAAATAGAAAGAGAGAGAGGCGAATGAAAGCAAGGACACATGCAACACTAAACTCGCGTCGCGCGATACACAATTACTACTATCACGCGTGTAAGGCCACATGCACTAACTTTTTTTTCAGACGGACAGTGATAAAAACACTAACCTTCCCAGAGTTAGGTTTTAAAATCCTGAAAAACGCTTATTAGAAAAGATAACATTAGATGGGTTTACGTTTGAAAACATTACAGTACCCAGACAGCACATCTTCGAAACAGGAGGTAGAAGAAATTGCATATTTTGAACGCAGCCACTTAGCTCTTTTAAATTTGTATATTTGGGTTCCTTGGGGCTTGCTGACAAAGAATATGTTAAACGTTATGCAAATAGTCTAGGAATTAATAAATTATAACCAAAATAAAATAGTGGGGATGCCTGACAGCATGAAATCATTTCTGCTCATAAAATTTTTTTATAACGTGTTTGAAAAAACCTTACGTTACGGAAATAGCCTACCATGTTAACTCCAAATTGATTGGAGCGCAACAAATATAAGACTAAACACGATTGGTCGGGCTATAAATACTATATTGCGTTGTTATGGGAAACGAATAGAAGGGGTACTTTTTTTGAAAAGATGTGGAGACGTGGTTTCATTGGGTAGAGCTGCGAATATACTTGATTCAGAGCGTCTGTTCATTGCCACATCTTGTAATAAACCTACTAAGAAGCAGTACGTTGAGCACCAGTGTATATTTTATATAAAATAAAGCCTGGAACATCGGCAGATCGGAGTTGTGCTATATCCATTGCCAGTCAACGAAACTGTTTATTATTCTATGAATTGTGGGACAGTGGTCTTAAAGTTATTGAGCAGCACCTGGTCAGAGCTTTGCTGAAGCCAGAGGTGGACAGCATACTCCTTGGTCCATATAGCAACCAGTGGGGTGGCTCCAGAACTCATCGAGCAGAGGAGCCTTTTTCTGCAGTCATCACTCAAGATAAGAGAGTGTGGCCATGGAGCTCAACATTATGTACCCCCATCTTAAAATGACAGTGTAAAATACAATTAAGAGGGGAATTTAATTGTTTTAATATCAGGAACTGAGAACATCTCCAATACTAGTTCCAATAAAGACAAACTATTGAAGTCATGATGACAAATACCAACAGAGCTTGAACAAAACAAAACCAGTATTACCTCATATTACTACTACACACTGACACACATAGGATACTATTAAAAATACATGTCACTACAAGATTCATATTGAGAAATTCTGTACATATAACTTGTAATTAAAATTGATTGTGATTCCTGGTTCCATTTGTATTTGAATCAGGACACATATTCATTCATGACAGCACTGAATACATATTGTTATTTGAAAAGTTATCAATGACTCCTTTAAGATATCCTCATAGAGTGTTTTATGTATGTGAGTGTCACAGTGTTGTCAAGTGTGGTGGAATAAATTAAATTGTTTATCTGTCTGTTGTTGTTATGACTTACACTTCATCATACACATACCCTAGACATATAACGTAGTCATCACACTATTCCAGAATAATTCTGACTGAGGTATACATATGTGGCAGCAAGTAAGGTTATATATAATACACTACTCTTATTAGATATATATATACCTTCACAGCTGATCTCAGTCAGTACACTAAGTCCCCTATAAATATTTATAACATCCCACTTCACCACATATATTGGGGTCTCGCTCTTGGGATTTTGAATCTTTCCCTATTAAAAATATTGGGGGTAATTCACTTCAGGGAATATAAGAATTAAAAGGTATCCTTGGGTGGAATTAAATAAGGTTGAGCTCTCGGTGCCTGTGTTGTCCATTAGATATATATTTAGAGATTGAATTGTTAGTTAGACATTTTATAAACTTACCTGATAGACAATGGCGGACCTAGCCAAGTTTCGATCTGCTGCTGTTCAGACTGCAAAAGAGTTAGGATTAGATGGGCAAGTTATGGTTGCCTATGTCACTACTGAATGTGACAAATTTATTGAACGGGAAGAAAGAAGATTAGAAAAAGAGGCCGAAAGAAAATTAGAGGCTGAAAAAGAAATTAAGAGGTTGCAGATTGAGGCTGAGGCTAAGAAATTGGAAGCAGAAAGAGAAGACAAAAGATTAGCTGCAGAAAGGGAAGCCGAGGAAAGAAGACAGGCTGCAGAAAGAGAAGAGAAGAAATTAGCTGCAGAAAGAGAAGAGAAGAAATTAGCTGCAGAAAGAGGGAAGCAGAAAAGGAAAAGGAGGAGAAGAGATTACAAAGGGAACATGAGTTAAGACTAAGGGAGTTTGAGTTTCAGGGCCATGCTCCTGAAAATGGTGCCAGTCCCTTTGCCTCTGATGCCACTGCTAGCCAAGGAGCCTCAACCTCAGCTATGAATTTTCATTTAGATCATTTTGTTGAGAAAGACGATGATATAGAGAGCTATCTAAATAGGTATGAACTATTAGCTACCACATATGGGTTAGAGAGAGAAAGGTGGAGCTTAAAGTTATCTCAAGGACTTCGTGGGGCAGCTTATGAAGTTTTTGCAAAAATGAGCAGAAGTGATCAGGAAAATTATGACATGCTAAAGCAGGCTCTTTTGTTAAGGTATGAAAAGAATGCAGAATTTTATAGGAAAAAATTTAGGAATGCTAAACTACTGTCAGGTGAAACCTATCACCAGTTCTCTGCACGAATAGAGACATACTTGGAGAAATGGACTTCTCTGGGGAAAACCCAAGATCTTAAGGAAATGGTCCTTATAGAGCAATTAAGAGAGTCCATGGCTCCAGACCTGAGAAAGTTTCTCATGGAACAAGGTGCAGAGAGGCTGGGTGAGTTGCTAAATGTTGCTGAAAGGTATCAATCAGCTCAAGCAGAGGTAACAGGTAATAAAAAGAAACAAGTGGATAACTTTAGGGCACCACAGAACTTTAATAAATTTGATCCTAGGGATCAAAACAAAGGTAAGCACCAATTTGATAGGCCACGGTATGAAAATAAAAATAAATTCCCACAATTCGATGAAAGGAAATATGATGAAAGAAAATCTTTCAACCAAGGAAAAAGGTGGTGTAAAAATTGTCAGATGGACAATCATGACACTGACCGTTGCAGAAGGAAACCTGTGTATATGGCAACCCTTCAGGTCAGGTCGACCTCAAGACAGGAGGAGGATATTATGTTGGATACCACTCCAGAAGAGATGAGGAAGGCACAGGCTGGGGATAAAACACTCAAGCCTTGTTTCAGAAAATTGTCAACTTGTCATACAACTCCAGGCAAGGGAGATTTTTACATGAAAAACAAGTTGATGTATAGGAAGACTGGAGCTAGATCCAAAGGTCAGGGGCAGCTGGTACTTCCTAAAAGATATAGGGCAGACTTAATAAGGAGCCTACATGTGAAACCAGATGGGGACCATGAGAAGATAGGTACCATCATTCAAAAGGTGGCTCACAATTATTATTGGCCCAAAGCAAGATGGGACATTAAGAATTTTGTAGAAAGGTGTAGCATAGCACATGAGGGAACACCCACAAGTGGGAACATGGATCAGGACCTGGACACGCCACGGGGCAAAATTAGGCCTGATAATAAAAAGAAAAATAGATTTGATAAAGTGGACCAAATGGAATGGGAAGCCCCTTTTCACGGACAAGCTTCACTTAACTGTTTTACAATGGCCACTATGCGGAGAGTGCAAACAGATGTCTTACCCCAGGATAAGCCGACAATCCCTCAATCGGACTTAAACAAACTGGAGGAAGAGGATGTAGAGAGGAAATCTCTCATCAAGAATTTTAAGTGGGGAGAAAGCCCCAAAAGAAAAATTGGTAGCGGTCGTTTTGTGCATGATAATTCTGGGAGGAAAAATCATCACTATAGAGCTTCGAGTGGAAGAGACCATACCGGTGCATGGACAAATAGGTCCACAAAATTAAAGGTCCATATGTAGCTTTGTTAAGAACGTGGACTGATGAAAAGGCAGAGGAAAACATTACATCTTCATACCAATATGTGAATGAGCTGACCACTCGTTTAAAAACTGGCTGGAAACTTGCCAATGAAAATTTGAAACAAGCCAGGAAGAAACATGCTGCCTATTATAACAGGAAGGCGAAAGACAGAGATTTGGCTGTGGGAGAGAAGGTACTGCTTCTTCTCCCCGGGAGTCAGAATAAGTTACAAATTGGATGGCAGGGTCCATATACAGTTTTAGAGAAGGTGTCTAGAACAAATTATAAGATAGATAAGAAGGGGAAAGAAAAAAATCTATCATGTGAATCTCCTGAAGAAATATTTGGAAAGAGAACATCAGGAAGAGACACACTTGTTGACCTTGTCCATCGCCATGGAGATGAAAAAGGAACCACTTTCATCATTTGAATATCCATTACACCCCTGTGAGACAGCAGCACAGGTGAAAATCAGTACACATTTAACGAAAACTCAGAAAGAGAGAGTGCAACAGGTTCTAAATAATCATGCAGAGGTGTTAACAGACCGACCAGGGCATACAAACCTATTGGAATATGATATGAAACTGATAGACCCCACACCTGTCTGTATGAAACCATATTCGATTCCGTTTGCTAAGGAGAAAGCTTTGAAGGAAGAGATAGACTATCTGTTGAAGGAAGGAATTATTTCGCACAGTGAATCTTCGTATAGTTCCGGTGTTGTACTCTTAAGGAAGCCCTCTGGAGAACATAGACTCTGTATAGATTACAGGAGACTGAATGCTATTACAGAAGGACAGGTGGATCCATTGCCGGATACAAATCAGCTGTTTGCCAGACTAAATAAAGCTAAATATTTCTCAAAAGTGGATCTGAGTAAAGGATACTATCAGATTCCAGTAAAGCCTGAGGTTAGACCATACCTAGCTTTTAGTACCTCAGAAGGACACTATGAGTTTAATAGATTGCCATTTGGATTGAAGAATGCGCCTAGTGTCTTCTCTAGAATGATGAGAAAATTGTTGGATGTAAACATTTCGGAGGAACGTAATGAATCCCTGAGTTGCCTCTTTGATTGAGGATATTCCGAATGTTTCATACAGGATAATAAGAAGATTATGGGATCCACTACGAAAACTCTGCTATCACCAGGTATATGTTATCTCCTCATAACGTACATTTTGAGGGAAATATAATGTTCTCTGGACATGTCATTGCGCAGACTCAGAGAAGAGAAATGGTGAATACGGGTTGCGAAGCAGCATTAAGACAAGCACTCACACTTGCGGCTGTTCAGTAACATAACCGAAATATATTATTGGTTGTAGAAGTCTGAGGCAGATTTCATGAGTAGTGCCTACTCTGAATGGACCCAACTACATAAAACCATGATAGCACCACAGCAGAGTAAAGTCAAGTTGACTTACATTTATCTATGTGTATATAGAATAAAGGACTGACATATAATGTCTGTTTTAAGAGGGGAGGTGTCGTGAAATATTCTAATCCACATATATAAATTATCAGGTAAATATAAAGCCTAACAAATAAATTCTAATAAAGAAAGAGCAATGGTAAAATAACAGTGCTGTCACAAAGAATGTACTCGAAATCCCCCTTTGTTTTATGCTTCGTCTGCAAATTGTAACGTTTCCACGTTAAATATAAGCCACTGCATAAATACAAGCGTTTCCACAACACATTAAAACGGGTATTGCATTTCTAAGAAAAACATTGAGAGGCACACTGCGTAATGACCTAAATTAATCCTAACATTAATTATACTACGTTACCAAAACGAACGAACAGATGGACTCAAATAGAAAGAGAGAGGGGCGAATGAAAGCAAGGACACATGCAACACTAAACTCGCGTCGCGCGATACACAATTACTACTATCACGCGTGTAAGGCCACATGCACTAACTTTTTTTTCAGACGGACAGTGATAAAAACACTAACCTTCCCAGAGTTAGGTTTTAAAATCCTGAAAAACGCTTATTAGAAAAGATAACATTAGATGGGTTTACGTTTGAAAACATTACAGTACCCAGACAGCACATCTTCGAAACAGGAGGTAGAAGAAATTGCATATTTTGAACGCAGCCACTTAGCTCTTTTAAATTTGTATATTTGGGTTCCTTAGGGCTTGCTGACAAAGAATATGTAAAACGTTACGCAAATAGTCTAGGAATTAATAAATTATAACCAAAATAAAATAGTGGGGATGCCTGACAGCATGAAATCATTTCTGCTCATAAAATTTTTTTATAACGTGTTTGAAAAAAACCTTACGTTACGGAAATAGCCTACCATGTTAACTCCAAATTGATTGGAGCGCAACAAATATAAGACTAAACACGATTGGTCGGGCTATAAATACTATATTGCGTTGTTATGGGAAACGAATAGAAGGGGTACTTTTTTGAAAAGATGTGGAGACGTGGTTTCATTGGGTAGAGCTGCGAATATACTTGATTCAGAGCGTCTGTTCATTGCCACATCTTGTAATAAACCTACTAAGAAGCAGTACGTTGAGCACCAGTGTATATTTTATATAAAATAAAGCCTGGAACATCGGCAGATCGGAGTTGTGCTATATCCATTGCCAGTCAACGAAACTGTTTATTATTCTATGAATTGTGGGACAGTGGTCTTAAAGTTATTGAGCAGCACCTGGTCAGAGCTTTGCTGAAGCCAGAGGTGGACAGCATACTCCTTGGTCCATATAGCAACCAGTGGGGTGGCTCCAGAACTCATCGAGCAGAGGAGCCTTTTTCTGCAGTCATCACTCAAGATAAGAGAGTGTGGCCATGGAGCTCAACATTATGTACCCCCATCTTAAAATGACAGTGTAAAATACAATTAAGAGGGGAATTTAATTGTTTTAATATCAGGAACTGAGAACATCTCCAATACTAGTTCCAATAAAGACAAACTATTGAAGTCATGATGACAAATACCAACAGAGCTTGAACAAAACAAAACCAGTATTACCTCATATTACTACTACACCACTGACACACATAGGATACTATTAAAAATACATGTCACTACAAGATTCATATTGAGAAATTCTGTACATATAACTTGTAATTAAAATTGATTGTGATTCCTGGTTCCATTTGTATTTGAATCAGGACACATATTCATTCATGACAGCACTGAATACATATTGTTATTTGAAAAGTTATCAATGACTCCTTTAAGATATCCTCATAGAGTGTTTTATGTATGTGAGTGTCACAGTGTTGTCAAGTGTGGTGGAATAAATTAAATTGTTTATCTGTCTGTTGTTGTTATGACTTACACTTCATCATACACATACCCTAGACATATAACGTAGTCATCACACTATTCCAGAATAATTCTGACTGAGGTATACATATGTGGCAGCAAGTAAGGTTATATATAATACACTACTCTTATTAGATATATATATACCTTCACAGCTGATCTCAGTCAGTACACTAAGTCCCCTATAAATATTTATAACATCCCACTTCACCACAAGAGGCTTCAGTCAGAGAGTCGAGTCAGAGTTGAAAGGAAGCCAGATCTTCTTCCATGTGCGGTATGCATCCTCGATAAGATACACCAGTGAGGTAGAGAATTTGATACGCATATGTTGCGTCTGTACTAAGAGAACTGACGACATAGAGGTATGCTTGCATATAAGTACATTTTTATAATACTTTAGATTTAGTAATATTAGACTTTCAGGTTTAGAAGTTAATGCTTTGTAGCGTTTGTCTATCTATAGCTTGATAGAAGGTGACTGGCGATTTATGTGTATTTAAGTGTAATTTCACGTATATCTCATCGCTATTTTCAACAGTGAGACTGTGTGTTAAATGTGCAAAGTACTAAGTGAATTTATAAGAGGAGTTCTAGTGTCGCATTGCGCTGTATACAAGTGTGTATTTATTACCATTATTATTATTAGTTGTGTAGTGTTAAATAATGGTTATATTGCATTCTTGTGAGCCGTAAGTGTGGTTAATTTGATATCAGTGATGATTGTGAGAGAAAGATTAGCGTACCCTCTAGCTCCGTGAGTAGCCTATGCCTATTACATTTAGTATAGAACTGTGAGAATATAGTATATATCTCCTTGTTCTTTAGAGCAGCTAGGCATCTCACATACTGATAAATTGATGTGTTTAGACCAGTGAGTTGTGTATAATATTTCATCATAGATAGAAGTGCCTCATTTAAGTTTTCTCTCGCGTGATGATGTAGTTAGTATTTAGTAGGAGTATGAAGGCATTATTGTTGACTGAGGTATGTTTATTATATGATTACACATATACTCAGACCTGCATGAACACACACACACACGCACACACACACGGTCATTTAAGTGCATGTACTTGCATATTTTCACACATATGTATGTATTATTACGTAGATGATGTTTGTCCATTAGTACGATGCTAGTTTATTTTGTTTCGTTTTATTTCAGAGAGTCCAGCAGTCTGTGCTGGGTTATTATATGGTGTTAAGTAGAGAACACCTACATAGCTTGGTTAAATAGTGTTGTATAGGAATTACCTTCAAAAAGTAACTTTGTGGACAACATTGTTTTCTGCATGCTTCATGTGCTACCTGATTGGGTTTCATTAATAAAAGTGGGACCCCTGTCATCAAGAGTTTTTCTGTGACTGCAGAACGTGTGTGAAAGTAGGCCAGAGAGAGTGACGACAACATTACACACAAATCCTTATTCTCCTTCACACATCGTCTTCGCACCGTCACAGTAGATTAATATTAATATTATAAATACAATAATTATAAAATGCAATACAATATAGGTAAGTATTAAGAAATAGTACGGGTAATACTGTGCAGTTTTCAATAATAAATAATCAATACATGAATGCATTTCTTTTATTTGTCAACAGTATTTTGAGGGTTCTTGTCTAGCATCATCATTCGCCAAAAACTCTAATTTTTTATTTTACCCCTTCTCAGGATTGACATCCAGACTGAGGCGTTTGTCTCTTTTGGTCTGCATTAGTGGTCCACGAAGAGTGGCCAGATCGTTAGAGTAAAGATACCTATCGTTGTTTTACTCTCTAAGAAACATGGGACTTTCCTGCAACTGACCCAGGGAAAGGTGCCGACGCCTAAGTAAAAGATAGAGGGCACTGCTATAAAACTGGTAAGGAAATATATATATATATATGTGTATGTATATTAACAAATAAAAACGATATTGGATCAGCTTTCCAAATTAACGGTACACGGGAAACACGCATAAACACTTCATCATCGTTATCAACATCATAATTTTGCTTGATACCAGTTCTCCACACATTATCAAACGTTTTCCCTTCATGTCTACACAGACTGCCAGTGTATTCTTCTTTTGCTGGAAACCATTTTCAATCTCCGGAACGACACAAATTATTTGGTCCACTGTTGGCATATGTTGTTTAAAACCAGCATCTCAGTGTAATCCATTGTCTCCTGTTTTTTCGAAGTTAAGCACGTCCTTCCATCAATTAACCTCAGCAGCTAAGTAAGCTGATGAGTCTGTAAGGGTAAAGGAGGGATAAAGTTAATTGTTAATTGTTAATCTGAATCGACCTCACTGCACTCAGGGCAAACACACAGATGTTCAGTCTCCCTCAGTAAATGTCGAAGAGTATGAATGCTAATTGTACCTGTAGCACGCTGGTTGTACATACGACGGATGTATCCTCTCTCATGTCCATCTCTGCTAGCCCCACGTTTGAAGCCAAACTCTAACAGTCTCAGTCTTGTTGATTCATCAATTGCAGTGTCATTATCCAGCAGGCGATCATTAATTGCCCTTAGTTTCTCTCCCTTATCCATGTCCACTGTCCTCACTATGGGTGCTCTCGTGGCCAGTCTGTCAGCTCTCTCATTGCCATGTACCCCTGCATGACTAGGGCAGTAGACCACACCAGTTCTCGAAGACTTGAAGATTCTATTGATGTTTTCCATTACTGCCGCAGCCATCCGTTCTGAACTTTCCGAAGCATGGCTTGAGAGTCTGACAATTTTACTGTCCTTGTTGCTGGAGTTTCAGACAGCCACCTCAGTGCTGCAGTAACTGCCTCTACCTCCATTCTCATGCTGGAAGTCGTTGTCATGTAGGCTCCACTCTGTTCAGCTACGACCTTGCCCTTTATTCTCGCAAAGAAGCCCATCCTGATTTCTCACCACGCAATACAGACCCATCATTGTACACAATGGTGTCATCATCCAGTATGATTACTTATCAGCTGATTAATCTCCAGCTCTGCTTTTCCATTGCCCCAAGATCAGCACTTTCTGCCAAGGCTAATGGTGACCTGCTGTTAGTTTAACCAGTTCTTCCCTGACTTACTCGACTCTTCCCCTTTGGATACATTTTCAACCCTGGTCACCTGACCAATTGTAGCCTCTGCCTGTGCCATCCATGACATCCCCCTCTTGATTCTTGCTCTGTTGATGGCAGCAAAACTACAGGCGAAAATACAGGCTACGTTCTTATGTAGGGGGTGCCTTTTGTCGATGGTTACCCGCATATAGTCTTTTGCTTGTCCTATCGCATTTCTGGATTTAATCGACAGCAATCCGAGCATGTATGTCATTATCACAATAGGGGTATCCGCGTACAGTCCAAAACTAGTCGTATCCCTTCATTTCGAATGCGTTCCAGTCGTTCACATTGTGACACTGACAGCGTGAGTATTCCTAGCCCGTACTCGATTACGGAAATCACGAGCTGATGATACAGGAGAAACAATAGTTTCTGGTCCAAGCGCGCAGCAGCCATTGTTTTTAAGGCTGCCAGTCCTCGTTTGCACTTCTGTGTGATCGGTTCGACATGATACTTGAAAGATAGCTCACGATCAAACGTTCCTCCCTGAACTGCATCGGATCCAGCTGGAGAGAAAAAAAAACTGCATCACTTAACATGGAAAAAGACACCACAAAAATATGGCAACTGGTCAAATGTCTCACTGAAGAGAACAAACCTCAAGGAAGCACCATTACTGAAGAAAATGGAAAATCCTACACTGGCTCCAAGGCTGCAACATTTCTAGCAAACGTCTACGCTGAAGAGAGCACAATCAAGGCAACAAGAACTACTGAAGTAAAGACAAGAAACAAAAAACTTTCGCCGAATTCATAAATAATGGAGGAAACCTGGAGTCCTGTGAACAGTAAATAAATTAGTAAATAAATAAAGGTAATTAACAGGTACTCGTTGGACATAAAGGATGACACTAGACAACAGGAAAGAAAATATAAGTGATAGGCTTAACGGGAATCGAACCTAGGACCAACCAAACAGCGCAATCACCTTGCTGTGACAGTACATCGTGAAAGGACGCTCAGTCAATTTTGCGAAGAATTCAGCAGCCATGCCCAGACTCAATGACCTCATTCTTTCAAATAATAGAACTGAATATAGCAATCCAGAATCTTAAAAAGGAGAAGGTCCCTGGGCCAGACGGAATCACAAATGAAATGATCCAGCATCTAGGACCTCACGGGAAGGCCAGAATATTAGACCTCTTCAATGAGTCGTGGATACAAGGGATCTTCCCAGAAGAATGGAAAGAGGCAGAAATAATACCAGTTGCAAAGAAAGCGAAAACAAAAACTAACAAATCAAGCTACCGCCCCATCAACCCGTTAAGCTGCTTGGAAAAAGTCATGGAAAGGATGGTCAACAAAAGGCTTCGAAATTACATTGAAGAAAAAAAGCTTCTAGATGATGCCAGTCAGGCTTCAGAAAACACAGATCTCAGAAAGGCATTTGATAAAGTTTGAAAAGAAGGCCTACTGCTAAAACTAGTCCAGAAAGGAATCGGAAGCAGAATGCTAGATTGGATTAAGAACCTCCTACGTGGAAGACATGCAAGAGTTAAACTCCAGGGAAAGAAAAGCAGAATGGTTGACATACCAGAAGGGGTCCCACAGGGAGGAGTACTATCCCCAACACTCTTTATCATCTTCATAGACGACCCGCCAAAACTATTCACACCATACATCCACATGGAACTACATGCTGACGATCTTGCTATATGGACTCGTCTGAATACACAGAAGTTACACAAGTGAGAATGCCGGAGGCAATAAATAAAATTAAAGTGTGGACCAAACCCTGGGGCGTCTAAATAAACAAGAATAAGACTGTTACTACACTCTTCTGCCTTCTTCCACCAAACCTGAAAACTACACTCTCACACTGGACAACACTCCACTGCCAAAAAAGGACAACCCTGTATTCCATGGCATTAAAATTTGACACAAAAAAAACTGACGTGGGGACCACACTTCCAAGAAACAGAAAGAAAAGCCACACGCAAACTGCAGTTAATGAAAAAACTATCTGGGAGAAGCTGGGGAGCAGATATACAAATCACGAAGCAAGTCTATGTAGGAAATATCCGCCCAACTCTGGAATATTGAATGGGCACATATGCAACAGCAGCAAATACAAATCTCCAGAAGCTGGACAAAATACAGAATGCAGGACTCAGAATCATTACGGGAGGACTAAGGAGTACACCAATAACAGCGATGGAAGCAACAGCAGGACTGTAAAATCTAAGAGAACGCAGAGATGAGAAAATCACCATCATGACAGAAAAATTGAGACGGCTTAAACAGCACCCCATGCCCGAGAAAATAAAAGAACTAACCAAAAACCGACTGAACAGATTAAGTTTCAACCACCTATCAAGACAGCTGCTAGTTGTCAATGGAGAAGTAAACTAAAAAAACCCAGAGGAATGGGAGCAGCTCGTAGCATACTATAACATCACAAACACCATACCCACGTACACTGTACACCTTACAATCCCAGGCATTGAGAACAGAACTGCGGAGACTCCCACTATTCTGAAAACGAAAACACTGGATCACCTCAACATTCAATACCCCAGTCAACAGTGGATTCATGTCTTCACCAACGGATCTTCAGAAGAAGCAGTAAGGACAGGAAGAGCAGGGATCCAAATACTAATGCCAAACGCTCTAAAAATAGAACAGTCAATTGCTACTGGAGAACTGTCAACAAACTACAGGACAAAGCTACAGGCAATCCTAGAGGCTACAAATATACTGGAGGAACAAAGACTTATAGGATCAAACATGGTCTTTCTTATGCGACTGCATGTCAATTCTCCAGACTATTCAAAATAAACCTGAAGATCTCCTAACAAGAACAGTCATAGAACATCTGAACCAGCTGTCCGTCAACAACAAAGTTTCACTGCTGTGGATTCCTGCACACTGTGGTATTGCAGGAAATGAGGCAGCCAACAGACTGGCAAAAGCAGGCACCAAGAAGGAACAGTTTCCCCACAGTCTCACTGAAGGAAGCAAAGACACTTATCAAAAGGAAATACAAAAATGCATGGAGCCAGAGAACAGGCAGCAATTACCCACAAGACCCCATCTTAAAGCTAGACAGAAAACAGCAAACCCTCATTTTTAAGCTCCACACAGGACACTGCAGACTACAAGCCCATCTCCACAAAATGAAAGCTGCCCTAACTGACCAGTGCACATGCCAAAATGGCCCCCAGACTCCGGAACACATTCTGCAAACGTGCCCTCTCTTTGGTGACTTGAGAGCTCAAACTTGGCCCCATGGAGACGAAAATGGAAGAGAAACTGTGGGGCACTACGAGGACCTCCTGCTGACGACTGGATTCATGGAGTCAACTCAACTCCTTGTTTACATTGCCGCGCATAGGAAACTGATTGCAGAAGAAGAAGAAGAAGAAGAAGAAGAAGAAATGTTACTCCCATATACTTCAGCATGCCTTGCCTTTCAATGTTCTGCCCATTGAAAATGATATCTGAAAGGACTGCTTTCACTATGGAGTTGTTCATGGAGCACCACATCACACAGGCATTGTTGAGATTGACCTCTGATCCTCTTTCCTCACACCACTTAGAAACCGCCTGTAGTGCCTCTTGTGTGTCTTGGACCATTTCCTGTTTGTCTGAGCTAGTTCTGTACATGAGTATGTCATCTGCGAAAGTTAATGTTCGCCCCAGTCCTGTTGGTTGAAAGGCTCCTACTTCGGTTGTGTAGATGTTAAACAACAATGGTGATAGTGGAGAATCCTGTGGTAGTCCCGAGCAAATGCGCATTGGTTCTCATGTCCAAGTTCCAAAGCGAAATGCAACTGATCTTTCCATTAAGGCAGCTGCTATTCACCTTGTTATCCAAGGGTTTACACCACATGCCATTATAGTCTATTAGAATTGCAAAGTTCACACTGTTATAAGCATCCTCTAGGTCAATTACGACATCCACTGTTTCTCTTTTACACTGGAACCCCTCGTACACATCGTACGCAAACGTTCTAGCGTTACCCCATGTTGTTTTCATAGGCCTATAGCAAAAACCCAGGGTATCAGGAAGGATGTGCGCATTTTCGAGGTGGCTTATTACTTGTCTTGCAACTATCTTGCAACTATCTTTTCAAGTAATTTATTATAAACATTCTGTAGTATGATAATTCGATAGCTGCTGAGCAGTGCGTGGTCGTTGCAAGGTTTAGGAAGTCGCCGAAGGGTAACTGTGTAGTCAGTCTTCTGGCACCCCAGCATTCTGTATGCTGGTATTGAAATCGCTCACCATATTAAAATGGCTGTGTCGTCGAGCTGTTTAATGTGATGGTATTGTACACGATCAGGACCCGGAGCAGTGTTTCTGCTGGTTTTCAATGTGTACACCACGTCCTCTTCAGAAATGAGATTGAAGTATATCTGGCCCCTTAGGGCATTTTCCAGCACACTGTCCTTTATTTTCAGGCGGGCACTTTTGTCACCTTTATCCGTTTGCTCTACATATCGATTGAATAATGCTCTTCCCTTCTCTTCGTCCGTCTTCATGCGTAGTCCTGTAGAGCTTTTGATATTAGGGATCTGTTTGCTTGCACGTTTCTTATTCATTCTTCGATGTAAGGACCAGAATTTCTGTAGGGCTATTTGTTCCGTGCTCACCTGTGTCACAAAGTCCCCCCACACTTTATCCTTGGCCTCCCTTGCCATGTTCTTGAATCTATTAACGGTTCTTTGCTTTATCTCCCTCATCTCTTCAACCTCTCCCTCATTCACCTTTCTTCTGTGTCGCGCTTTACGTCATTCCTTTGTTGCTCTTTCCTTTTCTACCCATACTTCCTCCACTGTCTTATTCCACCAGGGAGGTTGAGTGAAAGGTGTTCTCACTGTCTTATTCCACCAGGGAGGTTGGGTGAAAGGTGTTCTCACTGTCTTATTCCACCAGGGAGGTTGGGTGAAAGGTGTTCTCACTGTCTTATTCCACCAGGGAGGTTGAGTGTTCTCACTGTAGGTGTTCTCACTGTCTTATTCCACCAGGGAGGTTGGGTGAAAGGTGTTCTCACTGTCTTATTCCACCAGGGAGGTTGAGTGAAAGGTGTTCTCACTGTCTTATTCCACCAGGAAGGTTGAGTGAAAGGTGTTGTCACTGTCTTATTCCACCAGGGAGGTTGGGTGAAAGATATTCTCGCTGTCTTCTGTGTGGTATTTTGACGCAACGTGTGTAAAGGATTGTTACAGTCGAGTAGGCTTGTAGGATAATGGAAGGTCTGTTTAGGTTTCCTGTGGCTAGTTTTCCTACCATTTGCAATGAGTATGACGCAACGTAGGTTATCACTTTCCTGTGCACCTAATACATCCCAACATGCCATGGTGGTGGCAGCACTAGAGATGAATGCCAGATATATGACACCATTTGTATCCCCAGGTTTAGTTGCCAGTCTACTTGGGCATCCATTATTCAAGATGGTAAGGTTCATGTTAAGTAATGCCTTGCTCAAAGCTATACCCTGCTTATTTTCCGTGATGTTCCCCCACTCCTTGGATCTAGCATTCAAAATCGCAAGATATTAAACACCTTATGTGAGAATCTTCTGACAATTCTGCCAGTAAAAATTATAATCAATATCTGCTGTAAGATGGTCGACATGAGCATATAAATTATAGACTCACCACTCCTGACCGCCCATATTCACAGCAATCCCCTGCAATTCCGTATCGTCGCTAGTTTGGGAACTTGTATCCAGCCATGTATGAGGGAGCTCATGTTTTACATATATAACTTGCCTTCGTCTACCAGGCCCACATGGATTGGAGTAACATCTGTAGCCTGGGCAATTGATACCACTATTGGCTTTTAAATTTTTCTCCTGGATCATGAGGATTTCGAAATTGTAGATGATTGTTTGTATAATGGCTGCATGTTGATTGGTACTTCGACAATTCCAGTATCCTTGATGCACATATTTCATCGAGATGCGTTCTGCTTTCTTTCCGAATCTTTTGTTTCCTGCCCTTCTTTTTCTGTCTCTCCTCTTCTCTCCCCTACAGCTCTTTCTGCATTTGTATTTCCTCATTTCATTTGCTGCAGGTATCGAAGAAAGAGCACGATTGCCATAGCTCCCGAGATGATTCTAGATAGTTAAATATCTCATGGTATATTTGCAATAAATGGCGTAAATATTCGGTCACACTGGTAGAGTCGTTTCACAATTTCAAAATATTCCTGAAATTTTAAATGCATTGCAGAGGTCATCTCTCCCAAATATGACATGACAATATTAGATCCCTGGCAGGCGAACTCACCAACATACATGTAAACTCGTACAACAATGTGTTTCAGATGTAACAAAGTATTACTCTCTATAGTAATCTTGTCATAGCAAGTCGGACACGAAGCGATTATGTCATACGTTTTCGCCGCTTGTATGTCTGTACTGTAATCTGCGCTTAATCTTAGCAAAGCTTTGCTGCGCCCTTGCAAATGTTTAAGGAAGGGACGGGTAACACACCGACGTGATGACTTATCCGTCACAGGGGTGAAATTAGGAAAATACAAAATATCTGCTCCAGTGCAGAGAAAGAAAAAGGGTGCGACTCAGGAAAAAATAGCAATAAAATCAGTACAAAAATGTAACTGATTACTGCCGTAGTGAAAGAAAGATCGGAAAGATGTCGCCCTAAAATCCATCTTGTGACACCCCCACCCCTCTTCTAAGAGATTTGTAGAATATCTAGCTTTGGGGCGGTCACTTCTCCGTGGGTTCTACTGTGAACTGGGTTCTCTTTCTCTCGTAGAGTTTTCCTCTTTGCCCTTATCTCGGTGGCGAGTGACTGAGTTTCTCGCTTGGCAGTGTGTGCAGTTTTGAATGTACTGACGCATATCTGACCACCGTCTAGGCCAAAAGTAAACCTTTTTAAGGTTACTCATCGTGAGTCCCACGGGAACATGTTCTCCTGATGAGGAAATATGAGCCGCTTTCATAACGGAGGGTCTAAAGGGTAGAGAGTCCACGAGTTGCTTTCCCTGCTTCGTCCGTCGATAAATAATTCCATCCTCTTTGTGGAAAGCTCCAGCTGAAGCATGGGTTATCTTGATCTGACTCTGTTCAGAGTATGGGGCTAGAGTAATGTCGCCCTTCTGTTCCTGTCGTAACTCTGCTTTACAAAACATAAATGTCGAGTTCAGGTACGAGTTATCCAAAGTTGGATGTTCGATAGTCTGCTCAAACTCTTTTTCTTAGTTTCGTCCTTCTGGTTGTCCGGATTATGGCGAACAGAGCAGTCTCGCACAAACTGTCGAATATCGTGTCGCAAACTTGGGCAGAAGTAGTTCAGGGATACCTTTTTTCCAAGGGCATATGTACATTTAATGGAGTGGGGCATGGTGGAATGCATTTCCTGCATTAGGCAGGTGCGATATGGGAGTGGGCCAACTAATTGTCTGATGTTCCGTACCTGTCTATAAACCAAACCTTTGTCCCTGTAATATGCTCCCTGGGGAGTATGGGAGTAATTATCATACAACTTTGAAAAGCACGGCTTCAGGATTTGATCGGCCCTTTGAGCCAGCTTTAGTCCCGAAATATTCGGGCTGATTAGAGATGACAACTCAGGGGCCGCTGTGACGTTTCCTGTGTCCTCTCTCTGTTGTGTCGGCTTGGGGTCACGTGAGGGATCTCCAAGAAACACGTATGTCTTCCCTAAAATGAGAGGGTAGACTAAATCGTCTACAACTGCGGCATTGATTTTTCCCCGGACATATCGGGTTGAGACATCAATTTCCGCAAGCGGAAGAAGCATTGGCTATACACTCTTCCGGGGCCATGTATGTCTACAGCTTTACCAGTATATTGGTAGGCCTTCACCTAAGGTGGGGAAACTAGAGCGGAATATTCTAAGCCACTATCATATAAGTACCTTGTGGTGTGATTACCAACGGTTACTTGCACAGTAATAGAAGGGTAACTAGGATTTTGTTCATATGCCTGGGGGTTATGGTTCACTATCGGCTCCGTGATCGGGCAAGCGACATCATAAGGACCTGTTTTCGGCTTCTTACAATCCGATGTAAAATGTGTATCGGTTTTGCACGATTTACAATATCGTCTGTCAGTTCCCTGGGCTGAATGGCTCTGTTTCTGCCTCTGGTGATCATGTGGTGGTTGTTGCTGTGCGACTTTTGTGTGTTGTGTTGTCCGTACTTTTGGAGTTATCATCTAGGTGATCCTTTTGTTTGGGGTGACTATTGTAATGGTGCCTTTTAGACGGGTTCACTTTCGACTGGGCGCTCTGGTACCTATCAGCAAATAGTACCACCTGCTCATAAGTTTCGGCCCCAGGAACCTACTCATGTCAGGGGTGAGAGAGTCCTTGAACTACTCCACGAGAATCATCCCCTTTAACCCTTCAAAAGATTCATCGAGATGCTGAGGGACCCCACTTCTCCATGTACGTTTATAGCCTGGTAGCAAATTGTCTAAGCGATTTATCTTTCTGCTTCTTAGCCTCAAGCAGTTTACAATGAAAAATCTCGGCTTTAAGCATAAAACGCTGAAGCAGAGCCTTCTTCAATGTGGCAGATAAAGGAACGAATAAGGAGAATTATAAATAGGAAGGTTCGGTTATAGAGTACAAGAAGGGGATGCGCGAACAATAATGCGCATGAAAGGGGTGAATGATAATCCAGTGAAGCACGGTTTTCTCAGCAGCAGTCCAGAGGCGTGAGGTAGAGTGTACAGATGGCACGTACGCTAGTAGCCATGTTGAAGGTATACTCAAGAAGTTTAGGTGATGAATATTTCACGGACAAGAAGTAGTTTTGGGTAATGATTAACCCGAAATATTGAATAGTGAAAATTCTTGTCTAGAAGGAGAAACGGTGTGAGTTAGATTTTATTCAGAAAAGGAAAAGGTATGTAGGGTGAATTCTAATATATATACATACAGAAGTCCTATTCTTCAGTGAGGACAGGGAAAGTAACAACCCCGGAGAGGTCCGGTTCTACCAATAGATAACCTGAACACTGAGAGGATATACAAGTATATAACAATAATCTAAGAAATTGTAAGGAAGAAAGAACAGAAATAGAGACTTTAGCACCTGAGTGATCATCTATGGTTAAAAGGTCAGAAGGTGTAGATTCGATACTGAGAAAGAGAGAGAGAGTGAGGGAAGGAATAAATATTAAGAAAGAACTAACACATTGTATATTCTGTGATGGACCAGATGTGGAGGTAAGAGCAGACAGCAATGATCCTCTCATATGTAAATAAAAACTATTTCAAGTTGACTATGTCGTGATGTGCTGTGGAAACCTGATGTCGACGCATGTCACACATATTATGATTTTGGTGACGTAACCAACCTCTAGCAGCACACACACATTGTTTCTAAACAGGAGTTCAGCAACTATGCTATGCTGTCATCTCTCCTCGCTTCAGGCAGAAGGCACAGATACGTTTTGACGATGTGACAGATTTCAACAACCACGAACGACAGATAGCCATGATAATACAGAATAACACAGACAGAAGACACCATAATACGTTTTCGGATCTGTGACAGACCTCAAACCTCAACAACTACAGACGGCAGGGTACATCTCAAACAGAATTCATATTTACATTTCGATAACATATGAAAAAGCACAATGCAAGCAGTGAAAGTGTAACCATAAGAATTGGACAGGTTGGAAACCAGTCAAGCAGAAACGCCAGCTCAGAAATCAGGTCAAGATTTTTTTCTTCACACGTTCCTGCACGAGAGGGGGTCGCAAAGACAAAGCGGGTACAACATTCACTGTCCTTTAACACCAAATCGGAAACAAATTGTTTTCATTCAAATCTTCCAGCACGGGGACACTCATCACAGCAGACGGAAAGGTCGACGTGCATCGCTCAACAAGTAGAGTAAGACAGGTCATACAGTGCAGTACAGTAACCGATTCACGGACAGAAGCCTGTGTGTACCAAAGACAACGATGTGTAGTCCAGATGGTAGAAAAATATAACAATAGTGTTTGTTAAAAAGAAAAGTCGGTCACGCGCGCAACATCGCGACAAAAACGAGTACTCCAACGCAGACGACTGAATTAATTAGGTTAATTAGACATTATAAAATTTTTATTGTTATTGATATTGTTATTATTGTTTAATTACTATTCTTCTTATTATTATTAGTATTGTAGTGTCACTAATATTAAAATTGTAACAGTGTATGCATAAACATTTTTTTTTTTTTTTGGTAACCATAACATTATTTTTTTTTCCTGGAAACCCAAGACTAATAGAACAATTTCCGTTCATTTTCAGGTGCAAGTTAGTTTAAGTTAACGGTAGAAATAAGTACTATTTTTTCAGATTGTATGATGGCACAGGCCGAACAGACACAGTATAACATGCAAGACAGTCAGACTTTGGCCCTCGTAAAGACGATTACCGACACATTAGCCAAGGTAGACAACAGTGCTAAATACGCAAACATAAAAGGTAATGTAGACTTATTTTCAGGTGACCCACACGCATGCCGTAAGTGGCTTACAGGCATTGATAAATATGCAATGTCAATAAATGCAGATGAATTTGAGAAAGTTAAAATTGCGATATTTTCGTCTGCTGGTCTGGTCACTGATTTTATAAGAAGGCGACTAGACACATTACTCAATGAAAGAGATCTTCAATCAGAGTACAAATCTTACGATTCGAAAGGGAAAGGACATTGTCACACTTGTGATAGAGAAAATACTGACAAAAACAAAATCCCAGAAACAGCTGCTGTACAGGCACACTGGAACACACTTAATAAAAGAAGAATAAGAATGGCGGTCAGGAATTGTGGGGGAGAAATTAGAAAAGGGAAGTCCATAGAAATAAATAACATCAATATAGCAAACCAACAGAAGTGCCAGATAAGAACACAGAGTGGTTGGGAAATGAAGGTAGAACCGCTAGGAGTGTGGAGAAAAATAATAGGATCTTGCCAGTAACATGTCACAATAAAGGAAGAAGGTAATAGGAATAGACCATGGACAAGTCAGGTTAGGACAACAGACCAGAAACAAGAAAACATACAGAGAGACAGGGTCAACGTTGGTACACAGAGATAGATACTGTAGCGTCACACTTGGGGCCAGCACAAAAGGAGAAAGACGTCATGAGAGAAAATGAAACATGGTCACATGGGTTAGACAATACGAGAAAGTCTAAGATACCACTCAGTGTAAAAAGGACGAACCGACAAACGGCTAAAGTAGTGGTACCACAGCATAGGGATAGCATCGAGGTAAAGAATAAGAAAGATGAACCGATGCAGATATTACTGCAAGAGAAAGAAAGATCAGCGAAGGCGGACAATGGAAAAGATAGGATAGAAGAAACGCAGGACACTGACGCATCTAACAGGCATATCAGAACAGCAGTAAGTAGGAATCCTAAGAAAACAAGTCCACAAGAAATACAGGACATGGACACATGTTATGGGCGTACAAGAGTAGTACATAAGAAGAAAACTAGACATAGATAAATTGAAGGCTTGGTGAAGAGAAAGATGAAACAGGAGGGCTTAAATACAGTACATGAAAAGTACCAGCTTAACATAGAATCAGAATCTGATTCGTCAAGTGGGGAAGATAGAGTTATGGACTCTGACGAATATGCACAGGGCTACTGGTCGGACGAACTCGATCATAGAACGGACGAAGAAGGCAACATAATTTATTGGCCGAAAAGTGAGAATAGTAATCGTGGATGCATAACTCAGATAAAGACGAAGAAAATTAGTGTAAATGAGATAAAGAAGACAATAAAATGTACCCTAAGAGGAGCCCATCTTAACACCTTGACAACAAGGAAGGTGCGGAAATTGCTGGAAGTAAAGTTTGATACAGACTTATCAAAAAGGCAACAAGAAGTTCACGATCTTGTGACCAAAATATTGAATGGAGAGACAGATGTGGAGGACACAGAGAATGACGATTACAAAGAAGAGGATAGATCGACCAGGAGAAAAAGTCGACAGATAGTTAATGAAGCAGAATATAGCAGTAGACGGAGATGGTCATTAGAAACGGTGTCGACTGACGCAGACAGTGTAGTTTCTGAGGAGAGTGACGGTAGTCAAAGACACAAAAGGACTTATAGAAGAGGAGAGAATAGTAGAAGAATTAAGGAAGAAGGGAGTAAATCTAGAAGTAGGAGTAGAGAACGGGAGTTTCCGGTATACAACCTGGATAAAATACTTGCGGACAGAGCAGAAAGGTGGAAACGACACGCAGAGACAATCAGGCAGACTGCATGGAGGGAGGTGGATAAACGATGGAAGGAGAGATATGGAAATGACGGCATTAGCTAAGTCGTGAGTAGACTTTTAGTGGAGTAATTCTCCGCCGAACATAACAGAAACCTTAGGGAAATGGATAGGAGACTACAGTCATGGAATAGTGACGGGAGTATTGAGAAGCCACAGGAAGGATGGCACAGACATATAGAAGAGATAGTTCTAGAAGGAACGTGTGTAGAGGTGAGAAGCCATGGAGAAAATGGCAAAGAGAGATTTTTGCGGCACTGGCCGAGTCTTATGAAGACTTTGGGGAGAAATCATTTTTTTTCCTCCGTAATACATGAAGAGAAGAGAAATGTGTTGAGAACGTTCCAGGGAGAGAACGAAAAACATATAAAAACGATAAGTCCGGCGTTTACCAGACTACAAATGAGAGTCTATGGAGGGTAACCCTCACCGAACATATACAACATAAATTCAGACACGGGGAGACAGAGTGTTCTCGAAAAGGAAAGAAAAAAAGATAGCACAAAGAGAAGTTCCAGATATGGAACGGACATTGAGAAGCCATGAGAAAGGGACAAAGAAGAAAAAGAGAAGTGAGAAGACACAGGAACATGATACAGAAATGGAGTACTAAAGAAACAGTGACAAAAGATGAAATATGGAGAAACCATGAAACAAAGTGATAAGGAGTGGACGTAAAAATAGAGTAAAGAGAAATGGACGTAAGTAGGAAAAGGAAGTCAAGTGACAGGTCAGCAGCAGAAAAACATGCAAGTAGGTAAACACGACAAAATGGTTTAAGATGGGTAGACCTAAGAAGTTTCAAATATTTCCGCGTAGTAGACTATGGACAGAGGTCTAGTTAAAAAAAGGGTGTACAGGAAGATGGCAATTCAGTGTTGCCATGATAGTAAATGGCTCACGCCATCATGAATTATGTATATACAAAGACACGACAGACGACATGTTTGGGCTTTATATGAGAAGAAAAAGGCTAAACAATTCACACCAGATGTGTGGTGACGGAAAAGAATACAATATGATGAGTTTACATGTATGACAATAGAAGTGACTGCATGAGTAAAAGGAAATAAACTTTGTATGGATATGTACAGAGTTGGTAGAATGTGAGTGAGAAAGACAAAGGTTAAGAACAGTCATAAATGTGAAGAGGAAAGGTCACTTAAGAAAAGTGACGGGATAAGAGTAATTCCTCAGTTTTGTTATGATAATATGTTGTAACATAAGAAAATAATGACATGTTAAGTGATATGAAAAAAATGAAGACCATTAAGGAAGTGGAATGTATTACATGTCAAAAGTATGTATTTGAAATCATGTAATATGAGCAGATAGGAATTGGTAATGTGCTGAGCTAGGGTTGTAACAGCACATTGCTAAGGATATTTTGTTGTTGTCTTGTTTTGATACATAAAGTACAATAATGGTAGGTACAGTCATTAAAATAAATTTTTTATCCTACGGATAAATAATTTATTTTTAGGGAAGATAAGGAGATAATGTGGCAGATAAAGGGAACGAATAAGGAGAATTATAAATAGGAAGGTTCAGATATAGAGTACAAAAAGGGGATGCGCGAACAATAATGCACATGAAAGGGGTGAACGATGATCCAGTGAAGCACGGTTTTCTCAGCAGCAGTCCAGATGCGTGAGGTAGAGTGTACAGATGGCACGTACGCTAGTAGCCATGTTGAAGGTATACTCAAGAAGTTTAGGGATGAATATTTCACGGACAAGAAGTAGTTTTTGGTAATGATTAACCCGAAATATTGAATAGTGAGAATTCTTGTCTAGAAGGAGAAACGGTGTGAGTAAGATTTTATTCAGAAAGGGAAAAGGTTTGTAGAGTGAATTCTAATATATATATACATACAGTAGTCTTATTCTTCAGTGAGGACAGGGAAAGTAACCCCGGAGAGGTCCGGTTCTACCAATAGATAACCTGAACACTGAGAGGATATATATATAACAATAATCTAAGAAATTGTAAGGAAGAAAGAACAGAAATAGAGACTTTAGCACCTGAGTGATCCTCTATGGTTTAACGGTCAGAAGGTGTAGATTCGATACTGAGAAAGAGAGAGAGTGAAGGAAGGAATAAATATTGAGAAAGAACTAACACATTGTATATTATGTGATGGACCAGATGTGGAGGTCAGAGCAGACAGCAATGATCCTCTCACGTGTAAATAAACAGTATATCAATTACTTTGTCGTTATCGCATCACGTGCTGTGTGTGTGTGTGACTTATAATTATACAGCATGTCAATGCTAGCTAAAGAGGTAAAAGAACCTGGGCAGACAGTGCCACATAATATGATTCATGATACAGCGACGAGGCTGTCACATTAACATGTCTAGTTCTGCTCTTCCACGGGCATCTTGAGAAAGAAACATAAGCAGATCCCCTCAGACTCTGGGATAGCTTCTTGTTGTATCTCTCTCTCCAAACCATATAAAGCTGCTAAGGATTCAAACTTAGAGAGATAGATGTCTATTCCCTCTGAAGCCTCATAGTAAATATCTAATTGGAAGGATATTGCACTAGGTGCTACCACATGAGAAATGTTTTCTCCATCGCTACCTTGAGAACTGCCAGACCCGCCGTTGTTAGAACTAGAATCTATCCTTCTTCCTTCAGTTTCTAATTCCTCAGTCGGATCTGATGGGCCCTCTCATTTTCTGTTCCATTTCCAAAGCGAACGCCCTATCCTTTTCTCTTTGTGGTCGCTCCTTTTTTTTCTCTTCGGCTTCATGTTTCCTTTGAGCTTCTGTCTCTTCAGCTTGGGCCTTTTCCGCCACCCTTCCCTCTTCCCTTTCAGCCGCTTTCTCTGCTTTGTCTAGTTCGGCTTTATCCGAACTAAGTACAACATCTGTCAGAGTTTGACCGGTCATGCCCAGTTCCTTCGCGACATTCAGATAAAAAGTGTGGAGGTTTTGGGACTCTGCCATTCTGAGCAAAAAAGTCTGTTTACAAAGCTACACAGCATTACAACAGCTACTAACTAGTAAAATTACCAGTTTACAACACTTAATTAGCCACACCAAGTGAACTTCTTATTTCTTAAACTTTAACTTTAGTTACACAAATTTTGTTTCTTTCTTCTTATTTAATTATTCTTTATACAGTTATTTTTCCTGTTATTTATACACGTAAAGTATGCTTAGTCTTACTACAAACACTCTCTTGACAATAGTCTGTCAGTAAATCTGAAATTTATGTCTAAGGAATTACTAGACGGTCCGATAATCAATCCCGGGGCGAGTCGCCCAATTGTGACGGTATTTCCTCCCCTGCTTTGCAGTAGTGGTCAAACAGCTGGGAAGCCAGTGTACTAACCATTTCGCTACTGCGGATGAGTCTGTAGCTATCTAATTTGGTCTTTTTCCAAGCTTAGCGCTCTAAACTTCAATATTTATTTTCTCTTTTTTTAATGTTGACTTGAGTTGACATTAACCTCCGTGACGGTGCAAGTTTGACTAATGTTATAGAGTACGAGAGTCCAACAATCTATCATCATAATCTATATTAACTTTAATAGAACACAACAGCGGATTGGCAGTTGATGTAGTTATGTCAATGCAATGCCTTAATACAAGAGTTTAATGTCTTTATTTTTTCATCTTCAGGTGCACAGATTTGACGAAACATGAGGCGAATCAAACGCCTATGTATTTCATTAAGGAAACCATATTGTATTATGTTTGGTATCGCTTTCATCACGACTGCTTTGCTAGTTTATTACAATTTTTGCAGTCTGCTAATGTTTGCACGAGTATCAGTTCAAAGCTCTACATGGACCGACACCAAGATGCAAGCCAACATACCTGGTTGTAGCGTTTCATCAACGGAGCGAGACTACCAGCAGACAGCTGCCTATGGACGGTCAGAGGAAGTGGATACATTTTTGCAAAATCATTTGAATTGTGCGAAATTTCAAGGACATTTTAACCAATCATTGTGTCGTAATTGTACCAGGCCAGCAGTTATGTACCTTGGAAAACATGTGAAAGAAATAGGACATCTAAATTATTTAATTCCTGATCAACCTGCTGGTTTTTTCAAAGCTAGACCAGATGTAGTAGGACGTTTAGTGACAAACTATCTGATAGTTCCAAGTCTTGGCCGTCCATACCTGCTTGCTCTTCAGGCGTCCATTTTGGGTAAACGAAATGAGAGAGATGCGGTTCGTAGTACCTGGGGAAGCGTTTCTAAGAAACAAACATGGCCGAACCGGTCGATTAATGCAAATGTCAAGGTTGTCTTTGTCGTTGCAAGACATTGTGTTCCAGGCAAACCAGTTAACGGTAGTCAAGACAACAAGTGCAATGTATCACGCCAGCTGGAGGAAATAAAAGCAGAGTCAAACTTACACCAGGATATTCTATTTCTGGATATGATTGACACCTACCAAAACTTAACACTGAAATTATTATCAGCGTTTAAGTGGGTCAAGGACAACTGTCCATGTGTTAAGTTCGTGCTGAAAGTTGACTACGACACTTTTGTAAATGTCCCGCTACTTGTGGATACCTTGTTATATTTTGAGAACCGCTTTGAGTTCTCCATTTTAGGAATGGTCTACATGTCGAAGAGCGGAGTTAAAAGATGGGGCAAATGGGCCGTCCCTGAGATTGTGTATCCCATGGTAACATTCCCTGAGTACGCATCAGGTACTAGATCTATCTATCTATCTATCTATCTATCTATCTATCTATCTATCTATCTATCTATCTATCTATCTATCTATCTATCTATCTATCTATCTATCTATCTATCTGTCTGTCTGTCTGTCTGTCTGTCTGTCTGTCTGTCTGTCCGTCCGTCCGTCCGTTTGTCTGTCCGTCCGTCCGTCCGTCCGTCCATCCATCCGTCCGTCCATCCATCCATCCATCCATCCATCCATCCATCCATCTATCTATCTATCTATCTATCTATCTATCTATCTATCTATCTATCTATCTATCTATCTATCTATCTATCTATCTATCTATCTATCTATCTATCTATCTATCTATCTATCTATCTTTCTATCTATCTTTTTGTCTATCTGTCCGTCCGTCCGTCCGTCCATCCATCTATCTATCTATCTATCTATCTATCTATCTATCTATCTATCTATCTATCTATCTATCTATCTATCTATCTATCTATCTATCTATCTATCTATCTATCTATCTATCTATCTATCTATCTATCTATCTATCTTTCTATCTATCTTTTTGTCTATCTGTCCGTCCGTCCGTCCATCTATCTATCTATCTATCTATCTATCTATCTATCTATCTATCTATCTATCTATCTATCTATCTATCTATCTATATATCTATCTATCTATCTATCTATCTATCTATCTATCTATCTATCTATCTATCTATCTATCTATCTATCTATCTATCTATCTATCTATCTATCTATCCATCTATCCTTTTATTCATCCCATCCATCCATATGTATTTGTTAAGAACTACATATTCGCCAGCTAAAAAAAAGATATAGATATATATATATATATATATATATATATATATATATATATATATATATATATATATATATATATATATATATATACATACATATATATATATATATATATTTATGTTCACAGCTATAATTGGTATAATTGTTTATCTATCCAGCTATCTGTCTGTCTGTTTATCTATTGATCTGTTCTGGTACTCGTTCGCCCTCTTTTTGTCAGTCTTGTCATATCAGCCCTATTTCTCCCGTAAACTCTCCCGTCATTCTAAAATCCCTAAAGCCATGACAGTCAAAATCACATTTCATAAGATTCTATTACTTCCACAGGATGCGGTTATGTCCTGTCCTGTAAAGTCCTCTCTAAGATTGTGGACGCAGCGCCACACGTTCCAATGTTTTCTGTAGAGGACGCGTTCATCACTGGCGTCATGAGACGGATCATTGGATGTCAACTGTTTTCTTTCCAAAGACTGTTTACTCATTATAAGGATAAGAACTGGTATTACTGTTGGATGTTCGAAGATAAGAAAATTCTAGGAATGAGTGTTGATGGACACAAACATAAAATTATTTGGGATACTTTTGTGAAGGATTCTTGTCCATAGTAGGTGGATTGGTATTGGTTCTGCTACATGTTTTATGTTGTTTCCAAGAGTCAGTCAGCAGACAAACAAATAATGGAGTTTCTGCTTGCTCAGAGAAAGTGTGTGTGGTAACTAGTGTGATGGTTTGAGTGGAAAAAAACTACATTTAGTTATTCGGGACAAACTTTCTGCAAGACGACCAACTACAGTTGTGGCTGCGTGCTCCAGGTGGAGCATAAAATGAAAATAATAGTAATTATGATGATGAAAGGCACTTTTAAAAATAGTACATGATTTAGTATGTGTTTCGATGTATGTAGTCAAATTGTGTGAATAAATATGTGTCTGGACGTCTGTGGTCAGACTGTGTGAATTAATATGTGTTTGGACTCACGTGGTCAGATTGTGTAAATTAATATGTGTTTGGACGTATGTTTTCAGATTGTGTAAATTAATATGTGTTTGGACGTATGTGGTCAGATTGTGTAAATTAATATGTGCTTGGATGTATGTTTTCAGATTGTGTAAATTAATATGTGTTTAGACGTACATTAATATGTGTTTCGGCATATGTGGTCAGATTGTGTGATGTAATATGTGTTTGGACGTATGTCGTAGATTGTGTGATGTAATATGTGTTTGGACGTATGTGGTCAGATTGTATAAATTAATATGTGTTTACATGTATGTGGTCAGATTGTGTGATTTAATATGTGTTTGGACGTACGTGGTCAGATTAAGTGATTTAATATGTGTTTGGACGTATGTCGTAGATTGTGTGACGACACTATGTGATGTAGGTGACCGTTACAGCAATCTATCAAGTTTATAAGCCAAACCTTGACACCATGAAAAACCTTCTGTGACAGGTATCAAATATTTCATTCTGAGTTCATTGTTATTAAATTTTCCCAAAGGGATAATAGTGGTTACTGGTTTACAGATTTATCTTATTAGTGTTAGCTGGCGACTGCCAGAGAAGTGATTACTCAATTGAAGGTTGTTAACGGCCAGATCTTTTCTACTCACCGCAGGTTGTCATTTATCAGTTGTATCCTATTAGGGCTTCCATGCTCAACATACATGATGTAAGTAATAGCTACAAATCATGAAAAACTGTTTAATGAAGGAGTCCAAGGGACAAATTGCAAAGTTCAATTACACAACCCAATATCTTGGCTACCAGCGGCCAGATCGCTCGTTGTTTACAAAAATCAGGATGCCTTTGTAAAAGGACATCGTCATAAATAACAAGTCTGTTTGAGCTCTTCTATAAATGTCGATAGGCTTCGCCTAGAGTCTCAATCATACATAACTTAGTAGAGTAATGATTCTATTATAAATCGAGATCATACTAATCGTGTAAATACTCTCCAAAATACTGGAAAACACAAACTTTTAGAATAATATTTTAGAATAATATATCCTGTGATAATATGAAATTTTCAGTTTGTTACCTCGCCCAGAGGTTAATCACACAACCTTTAAAAAAACACGGGGCCCGTACTAAGGTTGAAAAACTCTCCCCTGGACACGTCTGCATTACTGAACTGTGTACTGCGTGACTGAACTCTGCTCTGACCGCCGTTGTCAAAAATAGCCGTCGACGATTTCATTAGTTATGTTCGACTAGTGTTATTTTTATTACTAGCTAGTCTTGCTCAAGATCTTTTACTATTCTTATAACTACTGTTAACGTGATAGCTTGCGTTAACGTAGGCCATGCGGTGACATACGTCCCGGGCTACAAAAATGTATCCTAACGGGAGACATTTTAATTCTATCAAAACCCAAAAATACATACATAGCAAATTCAAATATAAACCAAAAAGCATAAAACAAAATATCATGTCAAAACATTCATGGTCAATATGAATACAGCATAGACCCACACAAAATCAATGGGGTCTAATAACACTGACTAACAAAAAAAAACTTTTTTTTTCTTTCTCTAACATTTCTATGTTTTTCTGGTCAATTTTAATGCGCTGTTTTTAAATCTGCAAACCGTTTTTCTCTATCAGGTCGGGATCTCTAGAAATACGCAATTGAAGTTTTTTAACAACGCATACAGTATTACAACATCATTCGTTCAAGAAGTATAACAGTTATGTAGGCTTGAATTTCTTTGCAGTCGACTTTCGTCGGTGAATGGCATGTGGTACATCGCGATGAAGCATCCAACAATAATCGGCAAGCATGGTCACACTCCACCGTCCTTGATAACGTGACTCCATTACGGCGATATCTTGATGGAATCATTCTCCATGTTCATCGCTGACTTCGCCAAGATTGTCAGGGAAAAAGTTAAGATGCGAATTGAGCAAATGGATTTTGAGGGACATGTTACAGCCCATAATTATGTATGCATCTATGCACTGCTTAACAATATGCAACATAGTCGACAGATTTGTGATTTTCCAGAAAGTTATCGACGATCGATTTGAATGCCATCCATGCGCGAAGTTCACTACCATGTAACAAGTTCTCGAATTGTTTGTCTGCAATAACTTTCCTAATCTGAGGTCCTACAAAGATACCTTCCTTTATCTTTGCATGGCTAACTTGCGGAAACTTTTCTCGAAGATAAGTGAAAGCTTTGCTCGTTTTATCTAACGCTTTTACAAAATTCTTCATGAGCCCCAACTTTATATGTAACAGTGGTAAAATGAAGGTGTCTTTGTTAACTAATGGCTCGCGTATTACATTTTTATGCCCGAGTTGCATACGATCCCGGATAGGCCACACCTTTCTTGCATAATGTTCCTGTCTGTTGCGGCTGTCCCATTCACATCGGAAGCAACAAAATTTAGTATACCCAGTCTGCATGCCCGTGAGAATTGCAATGACCTTTAGGTCTCCACAAATCCGCCATTGGTAGTCATTGTACTTTATTTTTTTCCAAACGTATAGCCATATTGTCATAAGTTTCTTTCATATGAACAGAGTAGGCGACTGGAATTGATGAAAAAAAAAATTTCTGTTATGCAATAACACGGCTTTTAGACTAGTCTTGGAAGAATCGATGAAAAAATCGCCATTCGTTGACTATGTGCTCATGACCGTTTACATCTTTGCAATAGCAAATGTCATCATCCATCTCAAAGTATTGAACAAGTTCTCTGTGTCTATGACGAAATTTAGATATCGGAGTATTGGGCGCTAAAAGATTTGTCATAAAATTAACAAGTGATACAACGTAAAAATATCTCCAAAGGATAAAATGTAAGGATAAAAACATAATGCGTAGGCTGCTGATAGTACATGATCGCCCTGACCGCGGGTCATCACCCTCCATAAAAATTGACTTGCTAGACGGGAAATCAAAACGATTACCATTTGGAGGGATGAGAACAGCGGATCAAAAGAAAAAAAAAATATGACTGAAAAAAAATGCGTGAGATTAGCAAGGCTAAGGAGACGCACTTGGGGGGAGGGGGGGGGGGGAAACGGAGGAAAAAAATTCACGTCCCCCAAATTGACACGAGGTACGGAAACGGACGCTTTTGCGATACCAAGCCTTTGATTTGAATTCAGCGGCAAAACGCAGATGCTTGAAATATTACAAAATTTAAAAAGTAACTTTTCTTAATATTAATGTTAGGAATATAAAAATTAGCTGGCCGGATGGCCCATTCTGAGCAGTGAAATAATATGTTTTTAATTTTACAGACGGATAGATAATAATGAAAATAATGACAAAAGACAGTGTTGTTCACAACAGCGAAAGACTGCATTGAATCAAAAAGTGTCGCTATTTGCACAAAAAAATCGCGATCTTGAGACGCAGGTGTTCAAATCTACTTAGCATGGAAGAGAAGGGATATTGGTGGAAGCTGTGTCTAAAAATAACTTTTATCGACAAAATTTTGGAGGGGAGAGAAAGGTTGGTTCAAAAATCAAGTACGTTTTTGTAAAAACGCAAGTAGAGACGGACAGACTAACAGATAAAAATCCATACTTGACTGAAGCATGACTGAAATGACTTTAGTGTAGGAAATTTGAATTTAAAAAAAAAAAAACCAAGGCATTGATTGGCCACAGACAATCATATCGGCGCTCAGACGCGCATTTGGGGCCATTCCTCAATAGTTGTCCAGTGATAGACACAGTAAATTTCAAGTGTGGTGATTTCCAAATGAAATAAATTGAAATAAGTTCAGGGACGCCATACTATAGCCAGCAGCTCAGCTGAGTTTTGCTAGCATTTCTGTGTTCTTTATTCATAATCTGGTAAGATTGAAATTATTTCTTTGTATATTTTGAATATTGTTTAATGTCCGAGTGATTTGATACTGCCATATCGAAATCTAGCCTTACAAACAAGTAAGGATTCGCTCTGGACCCCCCGCCCTAGTTCAGGGTCTAGGGACAAACAATATATAAACTACAGCAAGGTTTAGGAAGGGGTGATCAAGTGTTGAGAACAGTGAATCATATCACCTATCCTATTCTATGGCAGTGAGATAATGCACCTATTTCAGAATCTGTAGACTGGGGAAACTTACCCTATGCGAAACCAACTAGGTAAGATGTGCTGTCTGGTCAGAGAGAACTGACCCTGTTTATGTGGTGTTATTGTAATTTGTTATGTGTAGAAGTGGCTTATTAGGTAAGGTTCTGAGCAAAAACCAATACTTTATTTCAGAGCTGTGAGTTCGATCTTGACACTAAGGTGGTGTCAAATGCTGATTAATAATTGAAGTGAGGACCCGTGCAGGGTACATTTCGACAGAACATCTGTGTATTGCTCAAGCACGGAGAGGTGGGGGCCATCATATTCCAGCACCAGAACAAATCTGGCAAAGTTAAGTAGGCTAGCTGGCCTGCTGAACTTACACCAACTTCAAAAAACTAGCACCCAAGAGAATTTACTACTGAAGCATCCCATTTCCTTCCATCATTAATGGACAATGTTTTTGTAGGCATAAACAGGGAGGGATGAAGCCACCCCAACAGCACATCCATTCATAGTTTTCCCAGGAAAATTAACATTACGAACAGTAATACTATAATTAATCTTGAAGATTGCATATGTAAACATCTTTCATTTAACATGCCATTTATTCATGCCATTCATTCATAAATTTCAAAATCTTTGCATAAGTTCTGGCCAAAATAAAACCTTGGTTCAGAACAAATAAATTTAAAAAAAAAGATTTTCTATTCTAAATTTAACCAGCTGAATTTAGTTCATTGTGTTATAAATTTTATTGATAGTATTAGACTTAATTAATATCTGTGGGTGTGTGTATATGTCCATACAACACATTGCATTCAGTACCCTAGATTTTACGTAGCCACATTCATTAGTAAAAAAAAAGACATGTGTGAGGTCATAAAGTGGTAGCACGAAAGGGCCTTCTGTATATTCACAGTTACAATTATCTCAGGAGCCTTCACAGCTGACCTCACGCATCACACTAGGTGATAACACCACCATACAATACCATCAAAATCCACTACATATATTGGGGGCTCGTCCGGGATAATTAGCCCAACAGTAATATAAGGATCTCCTGGTGGGAGAAATAAAATTAGGGGAACAAAATTGTAAAATTCCCTTAAAATTAAAAGTGTCCCTTTAAATTAAAAGGGCAATTAGAAGTTGGTGAATCTTCACAGCCAGTAATAATTAATTAGTTAACTGGTTAGTTGGAATTAGTTAGACTATAGTCATAAGAAGTACTTAGTGTATTTACTAGTTAGAGATTTATCTTGTATATCATTATATTGTCTAAAAAGTATGGCGGAGCTAGCAAAATTTAGATCAGCTGCTGTGCTGACCGCAAAGGAGATGGGAATGGATGGTCAGATTTTAATTCAATACGTAACGGCTGAATGTGATAAATATATTGAACGGGAAGAAAGGAGATTAGAAAAAGAGGCTGAAAGAAAATTAGAGTCTGAAAGGTTGGCTGAAGAGAAGAGGTTAGAGGCTGAGACTAAGAGGCTGCAGATTGAGGCAGAAGACAAACGACAGCAAAGGGAGGCAGAAGAAAAAAAATTGACTGCCGAAAGGGAGGCAGAAGAAAAAAGATTGACTGCCGAAAGGGAGGCAGAAGATAAAAAAGGCCGAAAGGGAGGCAGAAGATAGAAGGTTGCAAAGGGAGCACGAATTACGACTAAGGGAGCTGGAATTACAAGGCCAGGCTCCTGAAAATGGTGCCAGCCCTTTTGCCTCAGATGCTACGCCTAGTCTGGGAGCCTCAAACTCAGCTATGGGGTTTCATTTAGACCATTTTGTTGAAAAAGACGATGACATAGAGGGGTACCTAGGACGTTTTGAGTTATTAGCTACTACATATGGGTTAGAGAGAGAGAGGTGGAGTTTAAAGCTATCACAGGGACTGAGAGGTACTTCTTATGAAGTCTTTGCTAAAATGAACAGGGAAGACCAAGACAATTATGACATGTTAAAGCAGGCTTTGTTATTAAGGTACGAGAAGAATGGTGAATTTTATCGTAAGAAATTTAGAAATGCCAAACTGTTGTCTGGGGAGACATACCACCAATTCTCTGCTAGACTGGAAACCTATTTGGAGAAATGGACTGCTCTGGGGAAGACCCAAGATCTTAAAGAAATGATCATGATTGAGCAATTGAGAGAGTCCATGGCTCCAGACATGAGAAAATTTCTCATGGAACAAGGTGCAGAGAAGTTGGGAGAGGTTTTAAATGTCGCTGAGAGGTATCAGGCAGCCCAGGCAGAGGTAAGTGGTGCTAAAAAGAAGCACATAGATAATTTTAAAGCTCCACAGCAATTTAATAAATTTGATAATAGAGAGCAGGGAAATAAAGGTAGGACAAACTTTGAGCGGCCAAGAAATGACTATCGCGACAGAAACTCACAGTTCAATGACCAAAAGTTCAATGAAAGAAAACCGTTGAACCAAGGAAAAAGATGGTGTAAATGGTGCAAGAAAGATAACCATAACACCGAATTTTGTAGAAGGAAACCTTCAAACATTGCTGCAATGAAGTCGGGGACGCAAAGATTAAAGGTTAATCCTAATGGACAACAGGAACCTTATCACCCCCCAGTTTGTGAGGATGTTATTTGTAATGGGGTCACCATAAGGTGCCTTTATGATACAGGTTTGGATTATGATTCAGTTGTGAAGTCTAGCCTAGTGGACCCAAGTCAGTATACCACAGAAACAGTGGAAATACAAGGGGCGACTAAGGACATACCACTCATGACACTTCCCATCGCAAGGATAACGGTGAAAACTCGCTATGTGGAAGGAGAAATCAGAGCAGCAGTGATAGATGAACCAATCTACCCTCTGATATTGGGGTGTAGATACGTCTTCTTGGGGAATCCCGAGAAACCTGTGATCATGGCGACAGTGCAGACCAGGTCACAGAAGAAGGAGGAAGAAGGTGAACCTATAAATGCTCATCCAGAGGAGATGAGAAAGGCGCAGGCTGAGGATAGGACACTCAAGCCATGTTTTAAAAAATTGCCCAAATGCCACACACCTCCGAGCAAGGGGGAATATTTCATGAAGAACAAACTATTATACAGGAAGGCCGGAACTGGAACAAATGGTCACAACCAGCTGGTTCTTCCCACCTCATATAGAGATAAAGTGATGGAACTCGGGCATGCGATTCCCTTCAGTGGTCACATGGGGATCAGCGCCACAGGACAGCGTATAGCTTGTCATTACTTCTGGCCAGGGATAACGGAGGATATAAAAAGATATGTCAAATCCTGCCCTGAATGTCAAAGGGTAGCTCCAAAGCACTGGACTGCTCCTGCAACTCTAGGGGAAATGCCCATAGTGGGAACACCTTTTGAGAGGGTTGCAGTGGATATTGTGGGACCTCTCACTCGGACCAAGAGGAGGAACAGTTACATCCTTACTCTGGTGGACACTTGTTCTATGTGGGGAGAGGCGGTAGCCCTGCCATCAATTGATTCAAAACATGTAGCAGAGGCACTACTTACAATATTCACCCGATTAGGATTCCCGCATCAAATCTTGACGGATAATGGATCTCAGTTCAAAGGGAAACTAACGGAAGAAGTTTTTAAACTATTTCAAGCCAGACACTTTCATTGTAGTCCGTACCATCCACAAGGGAACGGCCAGGTAGAGAGGTTCAATGGGACTCTCATTTCTATCCTGAGAAAGCTGGCACACGAAAAACCGGATCTGTGGGATCAATTCCTGCCCGCCGCATTGTTTGCGTATCGGGAGGTACCACATAGTTCAACCGGGATGGCTCCCGCAACTCTGCTATTTGGGAGGCCAATAAAAGGTCCTTTAGAAGCTTTATTAAGGACCTGGACGGATGAGAAGGCGGAAGAACCTGTTACCTCATCTTATCAATATGTGAACGAACTGACCACTCGTTTGAAAGCTGGATGGAAACTGGCAAATGATAATTTGAAACAAGCCAGGAAGAAACATGCAGCATATTTTAATAGGAAGGCAAAGGACCGAGAACTAGCTGTGGGAGAGAAGGTGCTGCTTCTACTACCCGGTAGCCAGAATAAATTACAAATTGGTTGGCAAGGTCCCTATACGGTTCTAGAGAAGGTGTCTAGAACAAACTATAAAATTGACAAAAAGGGGAAGGAGAAAGTTTATCATGTAAACTTATTAAAGAAGTATCTGGACAGACCACTCCAGGAAAGCACCCCCTTATTGACCTTGGCTATTGCAACCCAGATGCAAAAGGAACCACTCACCTCACATGAATACCCATTACATCCTTGTGAAACAGCAGCACAGGTAAAAGTCAGTAAGCACCTGACTAAAAACCAGAGGGAGAAAGTTCAACAGGTTCTGGAGGAACATACAGATGTACTAACAGATAAACCCGGCCATACAAATTTGCTACAGTATGACATGAAACTGGTAGACTCAAACCCAATCTGTATGAGAGCCTATTCTATTCCGTTCGCGAAGGAGAAGGCATTGAAGGAAGAAATAGATTATTTGTTGAAGGAGGGGATTATTTCGCACAGTGAATCATCTTTTAGTTCTAGTGTCGTTTTGTTGAGAAAACCGTCTGGGGAACACAGACTGTGCATAGATTACAGGAAACTGAATGCTGTCACAGAAGGACAAGTGGATCCATTACCAGACACAAAACAGTTATTTGCCAGACTGAACAAGGCAAAATACTTTTCAAAGGTGGATCTTAGTAAAGGCTATTACCAGATCCCAGTGAAGCCTGAAGTGAGACCTTATTTGGCTTTTAGCACTTCGGAGGGACATTATGAATTCAATATGCTACCATTCGGACTGAAAAATGCTCCGAGTGTATTTTCAAGGATGATGCGCAAATTGTTGGATCCCCTGAATAACCCATGTATCACGAATTTCATGGATGATATTCTCGTCGCCACAGAGACATTTGAAGAACACATTGAAGCTCTAGAAATGTTATTTAATAGACTTCGGGAGGCGAACTTAACTGCTAGGCCAACAAAATGTTGTATTGGATGCAAAGAGTTGGAATTCTTGGGACACACTGTATATCAGGGTAACATGACCCCTGACCCCAAGAACTTGGAAAAACTGCAGAGAGCACCTAGACCACAAACAAAAAAGGACGTGCGATCATTCGTGTCGTTATGCGGATTTTATCAGAAATACATCAAAAATTTTAACGCTATTTGTGCTCCTCTGACTGATCTGACTCGCAAGGGACTTCCAGATAAAATTATTTGGACTGCACAATGTGAACTAGCGTTCCAAGAGTTAAAGGAAAAACTCACTAGCAAGCCTATTCTCAAACTGCCTGATTTGACACAGGACTTTGTCTTAAGAACCGATGCAAGTAATGTAGGACTCGGAGGGGCTTTGTTGCAAAGATCATCTTCACCTGATGGGGAACTGAAACCAGTCGCTTATGCAAGCCGCAAATTGAATAAGGCGGAACAAGGATACTCCACAAGCGAAAAAGAATGTTTAGCGTTAATCTGGGCAATAAAGAAGTTTCAAATCTATCTGTATGGTAGGACTTTTGTGGTGGAGACGGATCATCAGCCTCTCGTATTCTTATCTCAGGCTAAGCATGAAAACGCAAGATTGCTGAGGTGGTCTTTATTACTTCAACCTTATCAGTTTAGTATCCAATATATCCCAGGCAAATTGAATGTCGGTGCAGATTTCCTCAGTCGGCACCCCTGTGATCAAAATTAGAGTAATGGCAGACGGGAGGAGAGATTTTATCTATGTGTATCACTGGTTTTAGAACTTGCCGTAGGCATGTTTTCAAGTGGGGAGATGTGTCATAAAATTAACAAGTGATACAACGTAAAAATATCTCCAAAGGATAAAATGTAAGGATAAAAACATAATGCGTAGGCTGCTGATAGTACATGATCGCCCTGACCGCGGGTCATCACCCTCCATAAAAATTGACTTGCTAGACGGGAAATCAAAACGATTACCATTTGGAGGGATGAGAACAGCGGATCAAAAGGAAAAAAAAAAATATGACTGAAAAAAAAAAATGCGTGAGATTAGCAAGGCTAAGGAGACGCACTGGGGGGGGGGGGGGGGAAGGGGGGAAAAAAAATTCACGTCCCCCAAATTGACACGAGGTACGGAAACGGACGCTTTTGCGATACCAAGCCTTTGATTTGAATTCAGCGGCAAAACGCAGATGCTTGAAATATTACAAAATTTAAAAAGTAACTTTTCTTAATATTAATGTTAGGAATATAAAAAATTAGCTGGCCGGATGGCCCATTCTGAGCAGTGAAATAATATGTTTTTAATTTTACAGACGGATAGATAATAATGAAAATAATGACAAAAGACAGTGTTGTTCACAACAGCGAAAGACTGCATTGAATCAAAAAGTGTCGCTATTTGCACAAAAAATCGCGATCTTGAGACGCAGGTGTTCAAATCTACTTAGCATGGAAGAGAAGGGATATTGGTGGAAGCTGTGTCTAAAAATAACTTTTATCGACAAAATTTTGGAGGGGAGAGAAAGGTTGGTTCAAAAATCAAGTACGTTTTTGTAAAAACGCAAGTAGAGACGGACAGACTAACAGATAAAAATCCATACTTGACTGAAGCATGACTGAAATGACTTTAGTGTAGGAAATTTGAATTTAAAAAAAAAAACCAAGGCATTGATTGGCCACAGACAATCATATCGGCGCTCAGACGCGCATTTGGGGCCATTCCTCAATAGTTGTCCAGTGATAGACACAGTAAATTTCAAGTGTGGTGATTTCCAAATGAAATAAATTGAAATAAGTTCAGGGACGCCATACTATAGCCAGCAGCTCAGCTGAGTTTTGCTAGCATTTCTGTGTTCTTTATTCATAATCTGGTAAGATTGAAATTATTTCTTTGTATATTTTGAATATTGTTTAATGTCCGAGTGATTTGATACTGCCATATCGAAATCTAGCCTTACAAACAAGTAAGGATTCGCTCTGGACCCCCCGCCCTAGTTCAGGGTCTAGGGACAAACAATATATAAACTACAGCAAGGTTTAGGAAGGGGTGATCAAGTGTTGAGAACAGTGAATCATATCACCTATCCTATTCTATGGCAGTGAGATAATGCACCTATTTCAGAATCTGTAGACTGGGGAAACTTACCCTATGCGAAACCAACTAGGTAAGATGTGCTGTCTGGTCAGAGAGAACTGACCCTGTTTATGTGGTGTTATTGTAATTTGTTATGTGTAGAAGTGGCTTATTAGGTAAGGTTCTGAGCAAAAACCAATACTTTATTTCAGAGCTGTGAGTTCGATCTTGACACTAAGGTGGTGTCAAATGCTGATTAATAATTGAAGTGAGGACCCGTGCAGGGTACATTTCGACAGAACATCTGTGTATTGCTCAAGCACGGAGAGGTGGGGCCATCATATTCCAGCACCAGAACAAATCTGGCAAAGTTAAGTAGGCTAGCTGGCCTGCTGAACTTACACCAACTTCAAAAAACTAGCACCCAAGAGAATTTACTACTGAAGCATCCCATTTCCTTCCATCATTAATGGACAATGTTTTTGTAGGCATAAACAGGGAGGGATGAAGCCACCCCAACAGCACATCCATTCATAGTTTTCCCAGGAAAATTAACATTACGAACAGTAATACTATAATTAATCTTGAAGATTGCATATGTAAACATCTTTCATTTAACATGCCATTTATTCATGCCATTCATTCATAAATTTCAAAATCTTTGCATAAGTTCTGGCCAAAATAAAACCTTGGTTCAGAACAAATAAATTTAAAAAAAGATTTTCTATTCTAAATTTAACCAGCTGAATTTAGTTCATTGTGTTATAAATTTTATTGATAGTATTAGACTTAATTAATATCTGTGGGTGTGTGTATATGTCCATACAACACATTGCATTCAGTACCTAGATTTTACGTAGCCACATTCATTAGTAAAAAAAGACATGTGTGAGGTCATAAAGTGGTAGCACGAAAGGGCCTTCTGTATATTCACAGTTACAATTATCTCAGGAGCCTTCACAGCTGACCTCACGCATCACACTAGGTGATAACACCACCATACAATACCATCAAAATCCACTACCAACACGATCGGTAAAAATCCGCACACGTAACAGAACAGATCAGCCGAATTTCTACAACTTCTAGAAGCCATATTTTGCTCAGAATTATTTCAAAATACAGTAACTATTTGAAAAATCGCGTAACATATGTCATGCATCTTTTAGCAGTATAAAAAGTAGAATTATGTTGCTTTTTATTAATTTTTAATAAGTTATGTAGTAAAAATGAAACGGAGCAAATAACGGTTTCCCAAAAATATATTTATTCACAAATATCTTAAGAACCCGACGTGATAGAGATAAACGGATTTCAGATTTGAAATCAGCGCAAGAAATTGACCTAAGAACACTTATTCTTATATAAGAAAGAAAAATGTTGTTTGTCAGTGTAATATGAACATTTAATGAAAGGGCAATGTAGGATAGCATGTCAGGCCAGTGGACATAGGTTGGGGAGTGGGAAGAGCCTGTAATGGAATAGCTCCAGGGATATCGTACTTCATATCAACAGGAATCTCAATAAGTGCGATACTTATATCCTAGCAATATGACACAGGATAATAGCGAATAAACAACTTAATAGTAGAGTCCATATGAAACGTCTAAAGTGAGGAGTGACGACAACTGGTTGAACTCTATAGCTCTGAATAGACGTCGAACTGGACAATATTCTACGATACAATGTACATGAGTTTGTACGGAATCATTCATAAAAACAGCAATTGAACATGAAAATGTTTTACCGATATGATACAATGGCTGACATATCATACAAAAAAATCAAAAATATTAGTAATACCATCAACAGCATTGTAACGCAAAAGTAAATGCATTATGGGTGTGTGCGTGGTTAATTGCAATAGCATAAGTGAAGATGTCGTACGTTGCAAGGGTGCGAGCAAGAAGTGGCAACATATGATATGTGAGATGGAAGAGGCGTAGGAATGTTATGTATCCAATATAATGCAAATGTATTATCAGTAACCATTAAAGGAATGTGCACTAGTACCAAAAACATCGTACAAAGATAAAACATTGTGAACTTTGAGCAATGCTCTACATAATGTATGTGGGAGTATAGAGGGTATCTGTGTGAAGAGGAGCTGAAGGTCCGTGTAACGTAATAGTGTAAGTGGTAAATGATGTGTATATAATGAGACGATGTGGCTTTCAAAAGTAGTGATAGTGTGTGACATGAAGAAAAAATACATCTCTATTCTTATCCTTACTTACTTACTTAGTCGTTCCTCTTCTACCGTGAGGTGTAGAGGTTTGGAAGAGAGAGCGCCAGACTATCCTATCGGCTGTCTTCCTCCTGGCCTGGTTCCATTTTAGTCCTCGGTCCTTCAAAGATTGTTTAATGTTGTCCTCCCAGCAGACACTGGGTCGTCTTCGGGGTCTGGATCCTTGGCTCTTTGTTTCCCATGCTTGTCGTGGTATCCGATCTTCTCCCATTCTGCAGACATGGCCAAACCATCTTAATTGGGACTGTTCTACTTGGGTCTGCAGGGGGTAGGATTTAAGGCCTTGAAGTATCGTCTGGTTGCGTACATGTCTCTTCTTGTTACTTCAACCACCTTCCTCAGATACCTCATTTCTGAGGTTTGGATCTGGCTTTTATGGGTTGTAGTCATTGCCCATGACTCGCATCCATATGTCAAGACTGGGACATAGGTGGAGCGGTATACAGCCATCTTCGTTTTCTTGCCAACCTCTCTCTTGCTGAGGAATCCTCGATTTACGATCTGAAAAAGTCTCCCAGCTGCTGCTTTTCGAGTGGCCAACTCTTCTTTGATGCCTCCCTTTTGGTCTATAATCGCTCCGAGGTATTTAAAGTGGTCGACCTGATCCAGGACCTATTCTCCCAGCTTAATCTGACGTCTTCTTTCTTCTCGTGATATCACCATGGATTTTGTTTTAGAGCTGCTTATGACCATCCCTCTCTTCTCCAGCTCTTCCTTCCAGACTTGCAGGTTGGATTGGAGATGTGCCTCTGATTTAGCAATCAGGGCAACATCATCAGCAAATGCCAGCTCCGAAATATAGACCTGTCTCATCATCTTCCAGTACCCCACTGAATACTTTCTTGTTCTCTCCTTACATGCCTTGATGATATCGTCCATAAGGAGTATGAAGAGGTAAGGTGATAGGATATCACCTTGTCTTACACCAGTGGTGGTCCTGAACTCTTCTGACTTATGGTTTGCTGTCCTCACGTAATTTCTGCAAGACTTGTAGAAGCTCTGTATAGCATGAATCGGAGTATTCTTATCCATAATACATAATACATAGAAAAAAATAATGTCGCCCAAACATATCAGTACGTTGAGTAGCATCATGCAACTCAAAAATAACAAAATCCGGAAAAACAATTTACAAGTTGTGTAATAATACCTGCTACCAATTAATACGTAACCGATTTGAGTTAACAGCCGTACAAGTGTTGTTTACAATTGTGAGGCTGTCGTTAAAAACATGATAGATGAGCTGTTGATTTGCAGCTATAGTCCACACTTGTGAAGTGAGACTATTAATATTAACCTCCGTGAACGTTCCAAATAAAAAGTTGGAGAGCCTGTCCTACAAAAGGAACGATAGCTCTGCGCTATCTATGTACATTACATAGAGCATGAAATCTAGTTTGCAATATGGTGAGAGTCTGTCGTAACCGTATTGACTCTCTATGTGACATAGCCACAAAAAAAAAAAAAAAAAAAAAAAAAAAAATCAACGTAAGGAATAATATTCAATCTACTAAAAAGCTGCATAGTCGCAGTAATATACTGTTCAATTATAACAAAAGAATGTAACATGTTGTAGTGAAATTGACAGAGATACAACGGTAAAATACTCAAAAGATAACATTTAAGGATAAAAACATAATGCGTAGGCTGCTGATGTACATGATCGCCTAGACCGCGGGTCATCACCCTCCATAAAATTGACTTGCTAGACAGGAGGGGAACGGCGGATCAAAAGAAAAAAAATATGACTGGAAAGGCTAAGGAGACGCAATGGGGGGGGGGGGGTGGAGGAAAGTAAAAATTCACGTCCCCCAAATTGACACGAGGTACGGAATTGGACGTTTTGCGATACCAAGCCTTGATTTGAATTCAGCGGCTAAAACGCAGATGTTAGGAATATTACAAAAATTTAAAAAGTAATTTTTCTTAATATTAATGTTAGGAATATAAAAATTAGCTGGCCGGATGGCCTATTCTGAGCAATGAAATAATATGATCTTAATTTTACAAACGGATAGATAATATTGAAGATAATGACAAAAGACAGTGTAGTTTACATCATCGACAGACTGCCTTGAATAAAAAGTGTCGTTATTTGCACACAAAAACACGACCTTGGGGACGCAGGTGTTCAAAGTTACTTATTATGGAGGAGAGGGTTTTTGAGCGGTAGCTGTGTCTAAATATAACTTTTTACGACAAAATTTTAAGGGGAGAGAAAGGTTGCTTCAAAAATCAAGCACATTTTTTTTTTGAAACACAAGTAGAGACGGACAGACTAACAGATAACCATCCATACTTGACTGAAGCATGACTGAAATGACTTTAGTGTAGAAATTTGAAATTTAAAGTACAACTAGGCAGTGATTGGCCACAGACAATCATATCATTAGCGCTCAGACGCGAAAGTGGGGTCATTCTTCAATAATTGTTCAGTGTTAGACACAGATTTTAAAGTGTGGTGTTTTCCCATATGAAAGACAGTGAATAAATTTAGGGACGCCATACTATAGCCAGCAGCTCAGCTGAGTTTTGCTAGCAATTCTGTGTTATGTATTCATAATCTGGTAAGATTGAAATTATTTCTTTATATATTTTGAATATTGTTTCATGTTCGAGTGATTTGATACTGCCATATCAAAATCTAGCCTTACAAACAAGTAGGGATTTGCTCTAGACCCCCCGCCCAAGTCAGGGTCTAGGGACCAACAAGGTACATAAACTACAGCAAGGATTATGCAAGATAGATCAAGCGTTGAAACAGGTTACCTATCTTCTTTTAGGGCCGACAACTAATAAATATTTTTCAGAATCTATGGTCTGGGAGGATCTGTCTGATGTAGGCCCACCATGGTAACTGTGCTGTTTGGTCAGAGAGATCTGACCTGTCTGTATGATGTGGTTGTTGTGTCAGTGTTGTGTCCAGACGTGGGTAGAGAATAGATTTTGACACATGGCCCATACTTTGATTGCAGAGCTGTGAGTTTCTATCGACAACAAAGCAGAGTCTATTCGGTGGGTGACTGTACTCGAGTGTATCTGTGCAGTTCTTGTGACAGAGACCACCATTATTGCCCGCCAGCACGGAGAGGTGGGACCGCAAGTTTTCAGCACCAGAGCTACAAAAAGATGAGTGAGCCTCTGGTCTGCTGGACATTCACCAACTATTGGTAGTGACTAATATCCCCGTAAAAATTCCCCCCATTTTCTGGACATTGTGTAGTCAATATAGACAGGTGTGATGAGGCCACCCCAACAGCACAAACAGTAAATATCCTCCCAAAGAGATGACTACTCGAACTTTTTTTTAATAAAACTAACTAGTCTAGTACTTAAATAGGTACGCTCTTGCATTTATTATGTAACATTCCATGCATTTTTTTTCATAAATTTTCAATCCTTCTTTTAAAACAAGTTCTGGTCACATAAAACTTGATCCAGAACCAATAAATGTAATATAATTATATCAAAAACTTTATACACGTGAGTTAGTTCAGTGTATTTTAACACTTGTTAATCTTATTAGTCTTCTTAAATGTCTGTGGGTGTATTTATAACTAACACACCACATTACACATCATTACCCTAGACACTTTACGTAGCCACATTCATTAAGAAAAAAAAAAAATTAAGTGTGAGGTCGTAGTGGTAGCAAGAAAGGCCTTCTGATAATTCTCAACTACATTTTATCTCAGGAGCCTTCACAGCTGGCCTCATACAAGTTACATGTAGTAATAACACCATCATACAATACCATCAACACCACTACATAAATTGGGGTCTTGTCCAGGGATAATTAGCCCAACAGTAAAATTAGGATCTCCTGGTGGGAGAAATAAAAGTAGGGAAATAAATTGTAAAATTTCCTTTAAAATTAAAAGTGTCCCTGCAGATAAAAGTTGGTGAATCTTCACAGCCAGTAATAATTAATTAGTTAACTGGTTAGTTAGAATTAGTTAGACTATAGTCATATAGTAATTAGAAGTACTTAGTGTATTTACTGGTTAGAGATTTATCTTGTATATTATTATATTGTCCAAAAAGTATGGCAGAGCTAGCAAAGTTTAGATCAGCTGCTGTGCTCACTGCGAAGGAGATGGGGATGGATGGTCAAATTTTAATTCAATACGTAACGACTGAATGTGATAAATATATTGAACGGGAAGAAAGGAGATTAGAAAAAGAGGCTGAAAGAAAATTAGAGGCTGACAGGTTAGCTGAAGAAAGAGATTACAAATTGAGGCTGATAGAGAAATTAAGAGGCTGCAGATTGAGGCAGAAGAAAAACGACAGCAAAGGGAGGCAGAAGATAAAAAGGCCGAAAGGGAGGCAGAAGATAAAAAGGCCGAAAGGGAGGCAGAAGATAAAAAGGCCGAAAGGGAGGCAGAAGATAAAAAGGCCGAAAGGGAAGCAGAAGATAGAAGGTTGCAGAGGGAGCATGAATTACGACTAAGGGAGCTGGAATTACAAGGCCCGGCTCCTGAAAATGGTGCCAGCCCTTTTGCCTCAGATGCTACGCCCAGTATGGGAGCCTCAAACTCAGCTATGGGGTTTCATTTAGACCATTTTGTTGAAAAAGACGATGACATAGAGGGGTACCTAGGACGTTTTGAGTTATTAGCTACTACATATGGGTTAGAGAGAGAGAGGTGGAGCTTAAAGCTATCACAGGGATTGAGGGGTACTTCTTACGAAGTATTTGCCAAAATGAACAGGGAAGACCAAGACAATTATGACATGTTAAAGCAGGCTTTGTTATTAAGGTACGAAAAGAATGGTGAATTTTATCGTAAGAAATTCAGAAATGCCAAACTGTTGTCTGGGGAGACATACCACCAATTTTCTGCCAGAATAGAAACCTATTTGGAGAAATGGACGGCTCTGGGGAAGACCCAAGATCTTAAAGAAATGATCATGATTGAGCAATTGAGAGAGTCCATGGCTCCAGACATGAGAAAATTTCTCATGGAACAGGGTGCAGAGAAGTTGGGGGAAATTTTAAATGTTGCTGAGAGGTATCAGGCAGCTCAGGCAGAGGTAAGTGGTGCTAAGAAGAAGCACATAGACAATTTTAAAGCTCCACAGCAATTTAATAAATTTGATAATAGAGAGCAGGGAAATAAGGGTAGGACAAACTTTGAGCGGCAAAGAAATGACTATCGCGACAGAAACTCACAGTTCAATGACCAAAAGTTCAATGAAAGAAAACCGTTGAACCAAGGAAAAAGATGGTGCAAATGGTGCAAGAAGGATAACCATAACACCGAATTTTGTAGAAGGAAACCTTCAAACATTGCTGCAATGAAGTCGGGGACGCAAAGAGTAAAGGTTAATCCTAAGGGACAACAGGAACCTTATCACCCCCCAGTTTGTGAGGATGTTATTTGTAATGGGGTCACCATAAGGTGCCTTTATGATACAGGTTTGGATTATGATTCAGTTGTGAAGTCTAGCCTAGTGGACCCAAGTCAGTATACCACAGAAACAGTGGAAATACAAGGGGCGACTAAGGACATACCACTCATGACACTTCCCATCGCAAGGATAACGGTGAAAACTCGCTATGTGGAAGGAGAAATCAGAGCAGCAGTGATAGATGAACCAATCTACCCTCTGATATTGGGGTGTAGATACGTCTTCTTGGGGAATCCCGAGAAACCTGTGATCATGGCGACAGTGCAGACCAGGTCACAGAAGAAGGAGGAAGAAGGTGAACCTATAAATGCTCATCCAGAGGAGATGAGGAAGGCGCAGGCTGAGGATAGGACACTCCAGCCATGTTTTAAAAAATTACCCAAATGCCACACACCTCCGAGCAAGGGGGAATATTTCATGAAGAACAAACTCTTATACAGGAAGGCCGGAACTGGAACAAATGGTCACAACCAGCTGGTTCTTCCCATTTCATATAGAGATAAAGTGATGGAACTCGGACATGCGATTCCCTTCAGTGGTCACATGGGGATCAGCGCCACCGGACAGCGTATAGCTTGTCATTACTTCTGGCCAGGGATAACGGAGGATATAAAAAGATATGTCAAATCCTGCCCAGAATGTCAAAGGGTAGCTCCAAAGCACTGGACTGCTCCTGCAACTCTAGGGGAAATGCCCATAGTGGGAACACCTTTGAGAGGGTTGCAGTGGATATTGTAGGACCTCTCACTCGGACCAAGAGGAGGAACAGTTACATCCTTACTCTGGTGGACACTTGTTCTATGTGGGGAGAGGCGGTAGCCCTGCCATCAATTGATTCAAAACATGTAGCAGAGGCACTACTTACAATATTTACCCGATTAGGATTCCCGCATCAAATCTTGACGGATAATGGTTCTCAGTTCAAGGGGAAAACTAACGGAAGAAGTTTTTAAGCTATTTCAAGCCAGGCACTTTCATTGTAGTCCGTACCATCCACAAGGGAACGGCCAAGTAGAGAGGTTCAATGGGACTCTCATTTCTATCCTGAGAAAGCTGGCACACGAAAAACCGGATCTGTGGGATCAATTCCTGCCCGCCGCATTGTTTGCGTACCGGGAGGTACCACATAGTTCAACCGGGATGGCTCCCGCAACTCTGCTATTTGGGAGGCCAATAAAAGGGCCTTTAGAAGCTCTATTAAGGACCTGGACAGATGAGAAGGCGGAAGAGACTGTTACCTCATCGTATCAATACGTGAACGAACTGACCACTCGTTTGAAAGCTGGATGGAAACTGGCAAATGATAATTTGAAACAAGCCAGGAAGAAACATGCAGCATACTTTAATAGGAAGGCAAAGGACAGGGAACTGGCAGTCGGAGAGAAGGTGCTGCTTTTACTACCCGGAAGCCAGAATAAATTACAAATTGGTTGGCAAGGTCCATATACGGTTCTAGAGAAGGTGTCTAGAACAAACTATAAAATTGACAAAAAGGGGAAGGAAAAAGTTTATCATGTAAACCTGTTAAAGAAGTATCTGGACAGACCACTCCAGGAAAGCACCCCCTTATTGACCTTAGCTATTGCAACCCAGATGCAAAAGGAACCACTCACCTCACATGAATACCCATTACATCCTTGTGAAACAGCAGCACAGGTAAAAGTCAGTAAGCACCTGACTAAAAACCAGAGGGAGAGAGTTCAAAAGGTTCTGGAGGAACATACAGATGTATTAACAGATAAACCAGGCCATACAAATTTGCTACAGTATGACATGAAACTGGTAGACTCAAACCCAATCTGTATGAGAGCCTATTCTATTCCGTTCGCGAAGGAGAAGGCATTAAAGGAAGAAATAGATTATTTATTGAAGGAGGGGATTATTTCGCACAGTGAATCATCTTTTAGTTCTAGTGTCGTTTTGTTGAGGAAACCGTCTGGGGAACACAGACTGTGCATAGATTACAGGAAACTGAATGCTGTCACAGAAGGACAAGTGGATCCATTACCAGACACAAAACAGCTATTTGCCAGACTGAACAAGGCAAAATACTTTTCAAAGGTGGATCTTAGTAAAGGCTATTACCAGATCCCAGTGAAGCCTGAAGTGAGACCTTATTTGGCTTTTAGCACTTCGGATGGACATTATGAATTCAATATGCTACCATTCGGACTGAAAAATGCTCCGAGTGTGTTTTCAAGGATGATGCGAAAATTGTTGGACCCCCTGAATAACCCATGTATCACAAATTTCATGGATGATATTCTCGTCGCCACCGAGACCTTTGAAGAACACATTGAAGCTCTGGAGATGTTGTTTGATAGACTTCGGGAGGCGAACTTAACTGCTAGGCCAACAAAATGTTGTATTGGATGCAAAGAGTTGGAATTCTTGGGACACACTGTATATCAGGGTAATATGACCCCTGATCCTAAGAACTTGGAAAAACTGCAGAGAGCACCTAGGCCGCAAACAAAAAAAGACGTGCGATCATTTGTGTCGTTATGCGGATTTTATCAGAAATACATCAAGAATTTTAACGCTATTTGTGCTCCTCTGACTGATCTGACTCGCAAGGGACTTCCAGATAAAATTATTTGGACTGCACAATGTGAACTAGCGTTCCAAGAGTTAAAGGAAAAACTCACTAGCAAGCCTATTCTCAAACTGCCTGATTTGACACAGGACTTTGTCTTAAGAACCGATGCAAGTAATGTGGGACTCGGAGGGGCTTTGTTGCAAAGATCATCTTCACCTGATGGGGAACTGAAACCAGTCGCTTATGCAAGCCGTAAATTGAATAAGGCGGAACAAGGATACTCCACAAGCGAAAAAGAATGTTTAGCATTAATCTGGGCAATAAAGAAGTTTCAAATCTATCTATATGGTAGGACATTTGTGGTGGAGACGGATCATCAGCCTCTCGTGTTCTTGTCTCAGGCTAAGCATGAAAACGCAAGATTGCTGAGGTGGTCTTTATTGCTTCAACCTTATCAGTTCAGTATCCAATATATCCCAGGCAAATTGAATGTCGGTGCAGATTTCCTCAGTCGGCACCCCTGTGATCAAAATTAGAGTAGTGGCAGACGTGAGGAGTAATTTTACCTATGTGTATCGCTGGTTTTGGAACTTGCCATAGGCATGTTTTCAAGTGGGGAGATGTGTAGTGAAATTGACAGAGATACAACGGTAAAATACTCAAAAGATAACATTTAAGGATAAAAAACATAATGCGTAGGCTGCTGATGTACATGATCGCCTAGACCGCGGGTCATCACCCTCCATAAAATTGACTTGCTAGACAGGAGGGGAACGGCGGATCAAAAGAAAAAAAAATATGACTGGAAAGGCTAAGGAGACGCAATGGGGGGGGGGATGGAGGAAAGTAAAAATTCACGTCCCCCAAATTGACACGAGGTACGGAATTGGACGTTTTGCGATACCAAGCCTTGATTTGAATTCAGCGGCTAAAACGCAGATGTTAGGAATATTACAAAAATTTAAAAAGTAATTTTTCTTAATATTAATGTTAGGAATATAAAAAATTAGCTGGCCGGATGGCCTATTCTGAGCAATGAAATAATATGATCTTAATTTTACAAACGGATAGATAATATTGAAGATAATGACAAAAGACAGTGTAGTTTACATCATCGACAGACTGCCTTGAATAAAAAGTGTCGTTATTTGCACACAAAACACGACCTTGGGGACGCAGGTGTTCAAAGTTACTTATTATGGAGGAGAGGGTTTTTGAGCGGTAGCTGTGTCTAAATATAACTTTTTACGACAAAATTTTAAGGGGAGAGAAAGGTTGCTTCAAAAATCAAGCACATTTTTTTTAGAAACACAAGTAGAGACGGACAGACTAACAGATAACCATCCATACTTGACTGAAGCATGACTGAAATGACTTTAGTGTAGAAATTTGAAATTTAAAGTACAACTAGGCAGTGATTGGCCACAGACAATCATATCATTAGCGCTCAGACGCGAAAGTGGGGTCATTCTTCAATAATTGTTCAGTGTTAGACACAGATTTTAAAGTGTGGTGTTTTCCCATATGAAAGACAGTGAATAAATTTAGGGACGCCATACTATAGCCAGCAGCTCAGCTGAGTTTTGCTAGCAATTCTGTGTTATGTATTCATAATCTGGTAAGATTGAAATTATTTCTTTATATATTTTGAATATTGTTTAATGTTCGAGTGATTTGATACTGCCATATCAAAATCTAGCCTTACAAACAAGTAGGGATTTGCTCTAGACCCCCCGCCCAAGTCAGGGTCTAGGGACCAACAAGGTACATAAACTACAGCAAGGATTATGCAAGATAGATCAAGCGTTGAAACAGGTTACCTATCTTCTTTTAGGGCCGACAACTAATAAATATTTTTTCAGAATCTATGGTCTGGGAGGATCTGTCTGATGTAGGCCCACCATGGTAACTGTGCTGTTTGGTCAGAGAGATCTGACCTGTCTGTATGATGTGGTTGTTGTGTCAGTGTTGTGTCCAGACGTGGGTAGAGAATAGATTTTGACACATGGCCCATACTTTGATTGCAGAGCTGTGAGTTTCTATCGACAACAAAGCAGAGTCTATTCGGTGGGTGACTGTACTCGAGTGTATCTGTGCAGTTCTTGTGACAGAGACCACCATTATTGCCCGCCAGCACGGAGAGGTGGGACCGCAAGTTTTCAGCACCAGAGCTACAAAAAGATGAGTGAGCCTCTGGTCTGCTGGACATTCACCAACTATTGGTAGTGACTAATATCCCCGTAAAAATTCCCACCATTTTCTGGACATTGTGTAGTCAATATAGACAGGTGTGATGAGGCCACCCCAACAGCACAAACAGTAAATATCCTCCCAAAGAGATGACTACTCGAACTTTTTTTAATAAAACTAACTAGTCTAGTACTTAAATAGGTACGCTCTTGCATTTATTATGTAACATTCCATGCATTTTTTTTCATAAATTTTCAATCCTTCTTTTAAAACAAGTTCTGGTCACATAAAACTTGATCCAGAACCAATAAATGTAATATAATTATATCAAAAACTTTATACACGTGAGTTAGTTCAGTGTATTTTAACACTTGTTAATCTTATTAGTCTTCTTAAATGTCTGTGGGTGTATTTATAACTAACACACCACATTACACATCATTACCCTAGACACTTTACGTAGCCACATTCATTAGGAAAAAAAAAATTAAGTGTGAGGTCGTAGTGGTAGCAAGAAAGGCCTTCTGATAATTCTCAACTACATTTTATCTCAGGAGCCTTCACAGCTGGCCTCATACAAGTTACATGTAGTAATAACACCATCATACAATACCATCAACACCACTACACATGTCTTGTAACTCTGTTCGTAATGGTTGCAGGGAGGCGACTAAAGTAATAGTCCATGTGGAAGAGGCGCCGGAGACATTTTTGCCTTTCTCGAATAATGTTGTATTCCGCCACAGTAGTCGGCTGTACGTCTGAGTGCGGACGATTATCTCAGACTGCAAGGCTAAGAGAAGAAAGGGACTAACCATTGTCAACCTGTAATAGAAAAAAATGTATTGCATAAAGTTAGTGCTTGTTAAGAAACATTTGTTCCAGTTCAAACAAGGCAATTTCCTTCGATGACAGGCGCTGATCGTACGTGTGTCCTTTAGGATGGGAAGCAGTTGCTGTGAAATGAGCAACGTGACGATTAGCAGTGCATGGTTCAGTACTGTCGTGACGGTTGGAATGCATAGAACGACGCTTCCTGCGAATCTGTACACGAACATGTTCATGTGAGGGACGAATCAACTTTGCTAAAGGAACGGAATCGTCAGACGATGACGAATAGTGGCGTTTAATGGCTGTTCTGGAATGTCTGTCCATGGGAACAATATAGGAATCATCATCAGAGGCTACAAGATGTGTTGTCTGGTCAGGTGTAATATCTTGCCATGAGTTTTCTGTGATGGTTGCCGAAGAATCCGAATGGACAGTTGATGAATGTGATGGATCAGTAACTGTGGATGGCATCGAACCAGAGTGTTCAACATTTGGAGGTGTATCCTCTGTTCGTGGTTCATTGTCATGGAGTAAACGGTCGTTGCAGTGTTGGATCCGTTGTCGGAGCTCCTGTAATGGAATGTCATCCTCTTCAGATGAGTTATCTCGTTCGCATCGATATCGTTCTATCGTATCTCTGACTAACGTGGGAGCAGTTGGTTGTGGTGACATGTCATCAATGCTAGAGGCAAGTGAGGTGGAGGACGAATAATGGCAAAGGATGGATTTCCTGACAGGTCGTGAGGAGCGAAGGTGTGGAATTTCAACAGGTCGGTGATTATCTAATTTCATTTGAGAAACGTGAGCTGTCATAGTAACATTCTGTCTCTCGAGCCATAGGATATAATTTGTAGGAGAAGTCTGTTTGAGGACTCTGTAACCGTCCAGCCAACGATTGTCAAGCTTTTCTGCCGCTAACAACTCATCAACAGTCCTATACGTTTTCTTCTTGATTACACTTCTGTTTTCTTTCTCTTCCGCTTTTTCCCGCTCTTGGTATGTGTTTTGTGGGGGTGGGGTTGACCGACTAGATGATATCTTGTGTTTTGCATGCTTCGCTGTCGTTGTGGCAATGTGACTACTTAGTAGGTGTCTATGCTCTACGCTGGGAGTATTTCCCTGTGATGCACACTTGTCGCTTTGCTCTGGTACTTCTGTTTGTGTGCCGGTGTGTTTCTTTGTTTCTGTCTGGGTAGCAACATTGACCCTGTCTCTCTGTATGTTGTCATGTTTCTTAACCTGACTTCTCCATGATCTATGCCTATTACTGTCACATTCTGTTGTAACTCTTGGTTGGTAGGATGTGTTCTTGCTGTTCCCATACGATCTTACTTGGTTCACGTCCATCTTCCAGCCGTTCTCAGTTTTTATTCGACATCTTTGGTGGTTGTCTATGTTGATGCTATTTATTTCTAATATCTTTTTTTCTGAATTTCTGCTACAAAATTCCTGACAGCTATGCGGTTGTGTCTTCTGGTTAGGCTACTCTAATCTGAGTCTGATCTATGGTTGCTATTGAAACTTGGGAGTGTTCTGTCATACGTGTGTTGTCCGATGTTTAAGCAACTTCCACAATTGTAACATGTAATCTGATTAACATGGTGAACTGGAGAAGGATGCGAATTCACTGGGTAGTGTGTCGGTTGTGTCTCTTGTCTTCGTCCCTGTGAAATGAGTCATTTTGTCGTACATTGTGTGAATAAGATGAGCGTTGATGATCGTTGAAGGTTGCATTGTCTCTCCGCCATGTTTGTTGTTGCCGTCCGTTGTCCAAGCAACTTCCAGAATGGTGTACTGTGGCCCACTTTCTGTGATATGGTTTGTAGTTATTTTTCTCGTGCACGCTTCTTCTCATATGCACATATGAGGCACTTTGAAGGTTCATGACAATTACAGAATACAAAGTACGATCACAATGACAAGGGCGTGAGCTGGTCACGGCACCAAATAAACTAATGTTACCGCTGGTGACGGCACTATGTGATGTAGGTGACCGTTACAGCAATCTATCAAGTTTTATAAGCCAAACCTTGACACCATGAGAACCTTCTGTGACAGGTATCAAATATTTCATTCTGAGTTCATTGTTTATTAAATTTTCCCAAAGGGATAATAGTGGTTACTGGTTTACAGATTAATCTTATGAGTGTTAACTGGCGACTGCCAGAGATGTGATTACTCAATTGAAGGTTGCTCAAGGCCAGATCTTTTCTACTCACCGCAGGTTGTCATTGATCAGTTGTATCCTATTAGGGCTTCCATACTCAACATACATGATGTAAGTAATAGCTACAAATCATGAAAAACTGTTTAATGAAGGAGTCCAAGGGACAAATTGCAAAGTTCAATTACACAACCCAATATCCTGGCTACCAGCGGTCAGATCGCTTGTTGTTTACTGTTGTAGGCAAGTAGTGGTAATTGATTGGCCACCATTCTCATAAGATAGCCAAGCCCCTTTATTTTCTGATTCTCTAAGTATTTTATGGATGAATTAATATGTGTAAGTTATATGTGATTATTATAATGCAGGAATTAATTATATAATGTAAGTTATATATAGTTATGATAACTTATGAATTAAGATGTATGTTAGTGACATATGCTTGCCCAGTTGACATATGATTATTAATAATCATTGTACTTACCCATAAGCATCATCATCTCTTCACTAATCCGCCATCACGGGAAAGAATCAACCTTGTTCAAACTTTTTCGTAATTTTTGGTTTGTTATAATTAAAGTATTTAGTGTGTGTTTTTACTTACAAAACATTGTGTTAATTCGGGCGGATATGGCTCGTGGTCTTTGGTTGATAGCCTATCTAAGGAGAAAGTAAAACTCTGAACTCAAAACCACTGCTGCCTTGCGGAAACATCCTGTTAACGGGAAAGGCCTAGTGAGTAAAAAAAAAAAATAAAAACTGAGGATAAATCTGGAGTCGGAGTCCATAAGGCAGTCTAATGTTGATTCGACATTGTTCTGGCAACTCAGGCGACATGGCTGGTACCAAACTATATACGCTATGCTGTTGCTTTGGACCTACTGGCTGCGTGGAGAGGAGGAAAACATGTAGCAGGGGCAGCAGCTTGCTCTCCATATAAGTGTGCCCAACCTCGCGCCATGGGGAGGACACTCCAGCTTCATTCTATAAGTGTCGGCTCAACAAGGGAAGTAACAGTTATATTTGGTTCCCATAGTCAATTATGAAAGAGGGGAGGGGGGCTATTATATTGTTGTGTGTTTATTACTATGGATTAATTCTCTTTATTTCCACGTTTATTTCATATCAGTTAATTGAATAGGCGTGAATAAAATAAAAGTGTAAAAAACTAGGGATCAACGTGTTAATTACATCGCAGTAGTACTGTGTTGTTCAGCCATGTTTACCGCCCTTGTCGAGTGTGACTGGGCCGCAGTGACTGCTTCTCGTGGCGTTGGTGGGGGCACTGAGCATCATCAGATCTCCAAAATTCGTAAGGCTAGTGCCTTATGGTAGAAAGTCATACATTGATCGTAAGGTTAGTGCCTTATGGTAGAAAGTCATACATTGATCGTAAGGTTAGTGCCTTATGGTAGAAAGTCATACATTGATCGTAAGGCTAGTGCCTTATGGTAGAAAGTCATACATTGATCGTAAGGTTAGTGCCTTATGGTAAAGAAACATTGATCGTATACATTAGTGCCTTATGGTAGAAAGGCTACATTGTGCGTAAGGTAGTGCCTCATGGTAGAAAGTCATTTGATCGTAAGGTTAGTGCCTTATGGTAGAAAGTCATACATTGATCGTAAGGCTAGTGCCTTATGGTAGAAAGTCATACATTGATCGTAAGGTTAGTGCCTTATGGTAGAAAGTCATACATTGATCGTAAGGTTAGTGCCTTATGGTAGAAAGTCATACATTGATCGTAAGGTTAGTGCCTTATGGTAGAAAGTCATACATTGATCGTAAGGTTAGTGCCTTATGGTAGAAAGTCATACATTGATCGTAAGGCTAGTGCCTTATGGTAGAAAGTCATACATTGATCGTAAGGCTAGTGCCTTATGGTAGAAAGTCATACATTGATCGTAAGGTTAGTGCCTTATGGTAGAAAGTCATACATTGATCGTAAGGCTAGTGCCTTATGGTAGAAAGTCATACATTGATCGTAAGGTTAGTGCCTTATGGTAGAAAGTCATACATTGATCGTAAGGCTAGTGCCTTATGGTAGAAAGTCATACATTGATCATAAGGGTAGTGCCTTAAGGGTAGAAAGTCATACATTGATCGTAAGGTTAGTGCCTTATGGTAGAAAGTCATACATTGATCGTAAGGTTAGTGCCTTATGGTAGAAAGTCATACATTGATCGTAAGGCTAGTGCCTTATGGTAGAAAGTCATACATTGATCGTAAGGTTAGTGCCTTATGGTAGAAAGTCATACATTGATCGTAAGGCTAGTGCCTTATGGTAGAAAGTCATACATTGATCGTAAGGCTAGTGCCTTATGGTAGAAAGTCATACATTGATCGTAAGGCTAGTGCCTTATGGTAGAAAGTCATACATTGATCGTAAGGTAGTGCCTTATGTAGAAAGTCATACATTGATCGTAAGGTTAGTGCCTTATGGTAGAAAGTCATACATTGATCGTAAGGCTAGTGCCTTATGGTAGAAAGTCATACATTGATCGTAAGGCTTAGTGCATTATCGTAAGGTGGTGCTTATGGTAGAAAGTCATACATTGATCGTAAGGCTAGTGCCTTATGGTAGAAAGTCATACATTGATCGTAAGGCTAGTGCCTTATGGTAGAAAGTCATACATTGATCGTAAGGTTAGTGCCTTATGGTAGAAAGTCATACATTGATCGTAAGGTTAGTGCCTTATGGTAGAAAGTCATACATTGATCGTAAGGTTAGTGCCTTATGGTAGAAAGTCATACATTGATCGTAAGGCTAGTGCCTTATGGTAGAAAGTCATACATTGATCGTAAGGCTAGTGCCTTATGGTAGAAAGTCATACATTGATCGTAAGGTTAGTGCCTTATGGTAGAAAGTCATACATTGATCGTAAGGTTGGTGCCTTATGGTAGAAAGTCATACATTGATCGTAAGGCTAGTGCCTTATGTAGAAAGTCATACATTGATCGTAAGCCTTATGTTAGTGCCATTGATCGTATGGTAGAAAGTCATACATTGATCGTAAGGCTAGTGCCTTATGGTAGAAAGTCATACATTGATCGTAAGGCTAGTGCCTTATGGTAGAAAGTCATACATTGATCGTAAGGCTAGTGCCTTATGGTAGAAAGTCATACATTGATCGTAAGGTTAGTGCCTTATGGTAGAAAGTCATACATTGATCGTAAGGCTAGTGCCTTATGGTAGAAAGTCATACATTGATCGTAAGGCTAGTGCCTTATGGTAGAAAGTAGAAAGTCATACATTGATCGTAAGGTTAGTGCCTTATGGTAGAAAGTCATACATTGATCGTAAGGCTAGTGCCTTATGGTAGAAAGTCATACATTGATCGTAAGGCTAGTGCCTTATGGTAGAAAGTCATACATTGATCGTAAGGCTAGTGCCTTATGGTAGAAAGTCATACATTGATCGTAAGGTTAGTGCCTTATGGTAGAAAGTCATACATTGATCGTAAGGCTAGTGCCTTATGGTAGAAAGTCATACATTGATCGTAAGGCTAGTGCCTTATGGTAGAAAAGTCATACATTGATCGTAAGGCTAGTGCCTTATGGTAGAAAGTCATACATTGATCGTAAGGCTAGTGCCTTATGGTAGCAAGTCATACATTGATCGTAAGGCTAGTGCCTTATGGTAGAAAGTCATACATTGATCGTAAGTCTAGTGCCTTATGGTAGTAGGTAAAGTCCTACATTGATCGTAAGGCTAGTGCCTTATGGTAGAAAGTCATACATTGATCGTAAGGTTAGTGCCTTATGGTAGAAAGTCATACATTGATCGTAAGGCTAGTGCCTTATGGTAGAAAGTCATACATTGATCGTAAGGTTAGTGCCTTATGGTAGAAAGTCATACATTGATCGTAAGGCAAGTGCCTTATGGTAGAAAAGTCATACATTGATCGTAAGGCTAGTGCCTTATGGTAGAAAGTCATACATTGATCGTAAGGCTAGTGCCTTATGGTAGAAAGTCATTACATTGATCGTAAGGTTAGTGCCTTATGGTAGAAAGTCATACATTGATCGTAAGGCTAGTGCCTTATGGTAGAAAGTCATACATTGATCGTAAGGTAGTGCCTTATGGTAGAAAGTCATACATTGATCGTAAGGTTAGTGCCTTATGGTAGAAAGTCATACATTGATCGTAAGGCTAGTGCCTTATGGTAGAAAGTCATACATTGATCGTAAGGCTAGTGCCTTATGGTAGAAAGTCATACATTGATCGTAAGGCTAGTGCCTTATGGTAGAAAGTCATACATTGATCGTAAGGTAGTGCCTTATGGTAGAAAGTCATACATTGATCGTAAGGTTAGTGCCTTATGGTAGAAAGTCATACATTGATCGTAAGGTTAGTGCCTTATGGTAGAAAGTCATACATTGATCGTAAGGCTAGTGCCTTATGGTAGAAAGTCATGTACATTGATCGTAAGGTTAGTGCCTTATATGGTAGAAAGTCATACATTGATCGTAAGGCTAGTGCCTTATGGTAGAAAGTCATACATTGATCGTAAGGCTAGTGCCTTATGGTAGCAAGTCATACATTGATCGTAAGGCTAGTGCCTTATGGTAGAAAGTCATACATTGATCGTAAGGTTAGTGCCTTATGGTAGAAAGTCATACATTGATCGTAAGGCTAGTGCCTTATGGTAGAAAGTCATACATTGATCGTAAGGTTAGTGCCTTATGGTAGAAAGTCATACATTGATCGTAAGGTTAGTGCCTTATGGTAGAAAGTCATACATTGATCGTAAGGCTAGTGCCTTATGGTAGAAAGTCATACATTGATCGTAAGGCTAGTGCCTTATGGTAGAAAGTCATACATTGATCGTAAGGCTAGTGCCTTATGGTAGAAAGTCATACATTGATCGTAAGGTTAGTGCCTTATGGTAGAAAGTCATACATTGATCGTATGGTTAGTGCCTTATGGTAGAAAGTCATACATTGATCGTAAGGTTAGTGCCTTATGGTAGAAAGTCATACATTGATCGTAAGGCTAGTGCCTTATGGTAGAAAGTCATACATTGATCGTAAGGTTAGTGCCTTATGGTAGAAAGTCATACATTGATCGTAAGGTTAGTGCCTTATGGTAGAAAGTCATACATTGATCGTAAGGCTAGTGCCTTATGGTAGAAAGTCATACATTGATCGTAAGGCTAGTGCCTTATGGTAGAAAGTCATACATTGATCGTAAGGCTAGTGCCTTATGGTAGAAAAGTCATACATTGATCGTAAGGCTAGTGCCTTATGGTAGAAAGTCATACATTGATCGTAAGGTTAGTGCCTTATGGTAGAAAAAGTCATACATTGATCGTAAGGCTAGTGCCTTATGGTAGAAAGTCATACATTGATCGTAAGGTGCTAGTGCCTTATGGTAGAAAGTCATACATTGATCGTAAGGCTAGTGCCTTATGGTAGAAAGTCATACATTGATCGTAAGGCTAGTGCCTTATGGTAGAAAGTCATACATTGATCGTAAGGCTAGTGCCTTATGGTAGAAAGTCATACATTGATCGTAAGGTTAGTGCCTTATGGTAGAAAGTCATACATTGATCGTAAGGCTAGTGCCTTATGGTAGAAAGTCATACATTGATCGTAAGGCTAGTGCCTTATGGTAGAAAGTCATACATTGATCGTAAGGCTAGTGCCTTATGGTAGAAAGTCATACATTGATCGTAAGGCTAGTGCCTTATGGTAGAAAGTCATACATTGATCGTAAGGCTAGTGCCTTATGGTAGAAAGTCATACATTGATCGTAAGGCTAGTGCCTTATGGTAGAAAGTCATACATTGATCGTAAGGCTAGTGCCTTATGGTAGAAGTCATACATTGATCGTAAGGCTAGTGCCTTATCGTAGCAAGTCATACATTGCTCACAAGCCTAGTGCCTTATAGTAGAAAGTCATACCTTGATCGTAAGGCTAGTGCCTTATTGTAGAAAGTCATACATTGATCGTAAGGCTAGTGCCTTATGGTAGAAAGTCATACATTGATCGTAAGGTTAGTGCCTTATGGTAGAAAGTCATACATTGATCGTAAGGCTAGTGCCTTATGGTAGAAAGTCATACATTGATCGTAAGGCTAGTGCCTTATGGTAGAAAGTCATACATTGATCGTAAGGCTAGTGCCTTATGGTAGAAAGTCATACATTGATCGTAAGGCTAGTGCCTTATGGTAGAAAGTCATACATTGATCGTAAGGCTAGTGCCTTATGGTAGAAAGTCATACATTGATCGTAAGGTTAGTGCCTTATGGTAGAAAGTCATACATTGATCGTAAGGCTAGTGCCTTATGGTAGAAAGTCATACATTGATCGTAAGGCTAGTGCCTTATGGTAGAAAGTCATACATTGATCGTAAGGCTAGTGCCTTATGGTAGAAAGTCATACATTGATCGTAAGGCTAGTGCCTTATGGTAGAAAGTCATACATTGATCGTAAGGCTAGTGCCTTATGGTAGAAAGTCATACATTGATCGTAAGGTTAGTGCCTTATGGTAGAAAGTCATACATTGATCGTAAGGCTAGTGCCTTATGGTAGAAAGTCATACATTGATCGTAAGGCTAGTGCCTTATGGTAGAAAGTCATACATTGATCGTAAGGCTAGTGCCTTATGGTAGAAAGTCATACATTGATCGTAAGGTTAGTGCCTTATGGTAGAAAGTCATACATTGATCGTAAAAGTCATACATTGAGTGTGCCTTATGGTAGAAAGTCATACATTGATCGTAAGGCTAGTGCCTTATGGTAGAAAGTCATACATTGATCGTAAGGTTAGTGCCTTATGGTAGAAAGTCATACATTGATCGTAAGGTTAGTGCCTTATGGTAGAAAGTCATACATTGATCGTATCGAGTTATACTCTGCTTTTATTTTATTTATTTATTTATTTTTTTTGGGGTAAATCCTGAACTACAAAAATCTCTGTCCATTTTGCTTGATGTTTTAAATCACAGATTAAATTCATTAATGTCAAGGATGATCAAAGTAATCCTATTTGGTTTAACTTTGGTTAGTTTTAGTTGTATATCAGAACACTCTTCCAGGTTCTGTGTTCGTATGCTTTGATAAAACTGCTTTTGCACAGCTAAAACCAGCTTCAACCTAACGTGAACTTGGGACTGTACGTAGAAATAGCCGAACTGCTGCACAATGCATAAGGTACGTAGTGGCAGTATTTCCAGATACGAAATTGAGTCACAGCAGGCATATTAATTTCTTACATGAATGTCAATTTTCCATCCCAAACGTTTAATCGACTCCGATCGACACTCTAGAATTTATTGACCAATTTAGATCAGTTACACATATCACCATGGCCAAACCCCCATATATTAGTCTAGGATTAACCAGCCACCTCTCTTCATCATTCATGAGAATTATCTGCATGGCCAACGCTGGGACCTAGTACCCTGTACTTTGCACTGCAGTAACTACTTAGAGATTAATCCATATTGTCCCCAACTCTCTAGCTAAAAGCCTGATCGAGAACAATACAAAAACAGCTTTACTGCTGCAACCTCTTGGCATGCTTGATACATCTCATGAGCCTATAATAATATCCGGTGGGAAGATCCAAAAATATCTATGTAAAATGAATGAAACCAAATTAGTGTCCCTGGCTGACCTTAATTCATCTTGATATGACCACCAGCTAAGCATAATGCTATAATATACAGATGATGAAGTGAACATGTCTGCAAGGCTAATTACACCCTCAATGACTCTTGAAATCATCCACACACTTCCAGGGCCCCCTGTGGTAAAACATGTTGAGAACCCAGAATTGCACAATGAGTTTAGAGGAGTTACTTGGGCCCTAGACGTAACTATGGCTTCTTCCTTGTTGGCGCGTGCAGGAGATCTCACTATAGACCCATGATATACAGGGTGAGCTAAGAAGTGGCTCTGTGTAGAACGTGACAATTCCTGTGGAGAGCTTAGAACCAGAGTTCAGTATTTTTAGTTCTGCGTATTTGTAGAGCCCCCTTGGATAGCGGGGAATGCACAGTATGCCAAACGCTTCTTCCTCCTAGCTTGGGACAGGATGTGATGGTGATGTTTTGAACGGAAGCGAAGCTGGAGATATAAGGAGTTCATGACGTCAATTCAACATGTTTCGGAAAGGCAGAAAAGCCACAGAAAAAGTTTAGATCTACAGTGTAGATAATACGATGGAGTCTTTAACTTGTTATTGGCTGCAAGAGACGGAACAGCTCAGCAGTCCTAATTAAACAACACATACGTACATGGTTATCTATATTGATAGATGTTAATATATAATAGTGATTGCGTTATTTTTTTAAAGTTTGAATGTAATGGTGCTAAACAGGGATTTTTGGTGCAAATAAATACACCCTTAGCTGAATCCAGCAATTCTTGAAAGGTGGTGCGAACTCTTGTAACTGTGCCCACTTTTAAATAAACAAATAATTATTTACTGTAAACTTTTCATTTCAATTTTCTTGTTCTTTTTTAACTCTAATGTTTTTAGTTGTTTTTAATTCGTTCTGGGATTGATTAAAAACATCTTACTTCCCATTAGAGGGATGGGCGTTGGCAAAAGGGTTTTGCTTCAGGTATGGGGTGACAACTCGTAGTGCTAATTGCGTTCAGGAGCCGTGAGAGCGATGAGAATGTTACGTTCGTCGCCTGACTGGACTCTTGCGATAGCAAAATGCAGTATGTCCTGAAACTGAGACCCAAAAAGAGACGACCTTTACATCAAGCAAACAATACAATTACAATAACGTTATACTAACCAGTTATGCTCCACTATGGGATTTAGAATTATTTTAATCATTGCTATGATAGTCTTGGGCTGTCCTTTTCCATATGAGTCACTCTCCTGTTACTTCCACTCTATCAATTATCAGCATGCCCCTGCATAGGCTAATATATTTTGTACATACATGTACCTGTCAGTAAATGTTCTGACAGCAAAATCTACTCCGTCATCTTTCAACTCAACATAAGGGATATCTAACCCTGTAGTTCCAGCTGACTGGATATGCTATTCATCTTACAACATTAAGTGAATTTACATAAAATACAGCATTTGACATTACATAATAAATGGTATGCACCCCTTGGGGTCGATACTCAAAAAGGGGAAAAATAATAATCTCCCAAAATGTAATACATGGAAAATGCAATGTTATAGCTATAATAATAGGTTGTGACTGAAACCTAAGATGTAATGTTATCTAAGGCTGGTGCCTGCTTTCTATGAAAGTTATAAACTGGTGTCTAACTACACAAGTAGGCATATAAAATTCCACACAACCATTAGAAGTTTCTGTCAGAAAGTAATAAGTGACTATGTCCTATAATTCAGTGTTATGGTGCCTGCACATCCCTATTCAGTTTTAAGTGAATAACCCACACCGCTGACATTTCCTTACAGTAATGACAGTTATTTTAGCCTACTCTTAACCCAATGGTAAGCACTTCACGGACTGAGGTTCTACGCCTAGTAAGTATCTGTTATCATAAGTTTACCATTAACCCATTGTAAACAATAACACTGACACATGACTGCTTCGTCACCCGTTAACTAAGGCGGTAGGCGGCGCTACATTATCACTGAATTAATTACCGGGAGAAATACTCTAAATGAATGCAAGTCACACTCCTATCAGATATATATAAGCTAACATGAATATATATTACAAGGATATCTCTACTTACCCCGAGAATGACGAGAACATAGGCAACACAATTTAGTTCAGTGTTAATGTCTGCCTTAGTCTCAGTTGGTCATCACGGGCAGGAAAATTTTACGAGTGTGCTTGACTGATTAAAACCCTCTAGATTTATGGTCTAAAAGTGACGCTACCCAGGACTGGCATAGCGTTTCCCACAGAGGCACGGCGTATAACGTAATCCTAGGTAAGACAAATGTTATTACTAGAGACCACATCAGAGACAATAACCGCGATAAAATTTCCTACATAGAGACGAAATATTTCTGAGAGTGGACAGGGGCCGCAACAACAAAGAACGAACGCGAGTTTTATCTCCCCTGAATCCCGCTGGCGGTCCGCGTTTCCCCTGGTCAGACAAACACCAGGTGCAACTAACTTATGTTGAGTTGAAAGAAGACGGAGTAGATTTTGCTGTCAGAACATTTACTGACAGGTATATGTATGTACAAAATATATTAGCCTATGCAGGGGCATGCTGATAATTGATAGAGTTGAAGTAACAAGAGAGTGACTCATATGGAAAAGGACAGCCCAAGACTATCATAGCAATGATTAAAATAATCGTCTCTAAAGGATCCATTTTGCTATAAGTGGAGCAACATATCGCTCTCATGGCTCCTGAAAGCAATTAGCACTACGAGTTGTCACCCCATACCTGAAGCAAAACCCTTTTGCCAACGCCCATCCCTCTAATGGGAATTAAGCTCACGCAATGTGCAACGAGCCATCGCAATTCTGGAAAGCTTATATTGCAGTAGTGGTGTGACGATATTCTTAATACAATAGCTAAATTAAAAAATATTATAGTGCGTAAAGTCAAAAATAAGATTAATTCGTCCTTGAGATTAAATGTAACACTTTTGCAAGTTCAAGTCGTATTGCCAAAACGACTGAGTGAAAGAATAAACAGAAAAGGAGGGGAGGGATGGAAAGACAGAACCTAGGGTACGTCGTCTCGCGTTGATTTCAAAAACCCAACTCGCGCGACATAGCCTTGGGCGATTTTCAAATTACGATACAAAAACTAAAAAATGTTCGTCAATTTGGTCACGCAGACAGCCATAGCTCTTATAAGAAATGACGTAATTCTAACGGACTACGGACGATTCTCGGTTTTAGTTTGAAAATAGTTGTAAAAAGAAGTGAACAGGTGGCAGTTTCTAGATTTGAACGACTAACATAGAAAAAAATATGGAATTATGAACCATAATACATAGAGCCATAAAAATTATATATTCGAATGCCTTATGATTTCCTGAGCAATAATATGGTGTCAGTTACACCCTAGTACAATAAATAACCAAGATATTGGCAAAATACTATGTATTGTAAGAGGGACTGACGAAAAAAAATCATGCCTGCTTTTTTTTTTCATAGCATGTTTTGAAAAAAAGCTTTTGGGGAAATAAGGACTAAAAGGTACCTGTAATTTGATTGGCTGTAGTTTAAAGGAAGGCGAGATAGGATTGGTTGACCTAAAACTAAAAATATATTTGCAGTAGTAAACATAGTAGTTTGAGAGTTTGTTTTTTTAAAGTTTAATTAAAAAATAAATGTGTGCATGGTCCCATTGGCCAATGCATTATATATTATCGGAAACTTAGACTGCTCGTTGCCATTTTGAGAAAGATTTTCTGAGGAACAAGGAGCGATGAGAGCAGGCTTGTGCTTTTCAAACCTATAGAAAGCAGTCTGGACAAGGCAGATCTAAAGTGTGCGAAAATTATTTGCCAGTCATCGTTCGCTTGTGTATATTTCATTGAAATCTGTGGTAAGAATGATTTTATTAACATTTTATTTAAAATAAAATTTGAATGTGAGATATTAACATACGACTGTAACTAAGTGGGTCCATTGCAGACTTAAGCAGAGCCTAGAGATTGATCCATCATATGATAGACTATCAGAGAGGTGTAGAACTACAAGATTATATATGATTGTCATCAAGGAGCATAACACCTATCCTAGTGTATGGAAAAGATTACTACTGGAATTGCAGAGGCGTTGTAACCATTAGGGGAGAGGAATACTGGATAAACATTGTCACCTCAAAATATAATGGGGAAATAGGTTGTCATAAAGAGCTGACCCTATTTGTTTGTTTGTACTGTGCCCGTAATTAATTGTGGAATATTATTGTTTACTTGTTATAAAGAAGGACGCATAACCTTCTTATTTCAGGGTTTTTGGTACTGACATTAACGTAGTACCAAGCTCTTGGGAACTAATCGATTCCTGACACTGTTTGCATATTTCGGGCACATACTGGCCGCCACTGCCTTTCAAGAAGTGTAACAGATTGTCCAGCGAGCATATGAAAAGATCTACTTATGTTATCCTTCGAAGATAAGTGCCTGTTCGGCACCAGGAAGATCAACCTCTAGTTTTAAAATAAAGACTGTGAATATTAAATAAAAATTCCACCAATGTCAAATGAAAAGAAAATAAACAATAGGGTGTGATGTTAACCAACAACCTACCATTATATACCAGTATTAACGAAAGTTAGAAAACTACAACTACACACTTATATTATAATAATATTTGTATTATGGACAGAAGATCCATTGTGTTATGTAATTGATGTAAATACTTCTTTTGATTTCACTTTTGATTGTCAGTCCTGATTCAAAATAAATTAGAATCAGGACAATAAATTGTAAAAATTTAACGTTTACCCAAAATTCAATCACTGACTTACTTAAGATAGTCTTTTAAAGTGTAGTTTGTATGTGATTGTCGTAGTACTGTTGTGTTGTGTTGTATAATAAAATAGTTGTTTATATGTTTAGTTGGCTAATGCAACATTACACTACATATTCATAACCCTAGACATAAAACGTAGTCATCATACATTCTAGTCAAAGAATAATTCTGAATGAGATCATAAAGGTGGTAGCAGAAATGTACCCTGTAAACTTACCATAATATTTGTTATATTCAGGGACCTTCACAGCTGACCTCATTCAGTACACTAAGAGTACATAACAACAACATTTCTTAACATCAAATCCACCACAAGTGGTTTCCTACTCGTCTGTGATCACCAGTCAGATCATTGTGGCTTCCAACATATTTATTAGCCCAGCGTCTTTAGCAGAATTTAAATCACCAGACTTTGTGTGCTTAAACGGAGCACCCAGTCATAAACCAAGTCCACAACCCAGCCAAATCGGATTTAAACATCAGGTACGCAGGTCAACTTACACGTGCTGGATAATAGCACAGTGGGCCGGTTGTCCTAAATTTGACCTCGGCTTGTGTGTGTTTTCGGGTCATCCAAAACCTCCGCACGTATTAGCGGCCAGTCGGATACAGAAAGAGTATCTACAAACCTATCTCGTTACTAGGGCGTAACCACCAGGCATGGATAGTGTCTACCTGTATTCAATAGTGAAAATTCATCACCTATAGGAGGATATATATATATATATGTATGTATGTATATATATATATATATATATATATATATATATATATATATATATATATATATATATATATATATATATATATATATATATAAAGACATTACCTGGAGTATTGATCATGGTCCCCCAAAAAACGGAAGGATTGAAGACTCTGTTTATTTATTTCTGGATGTTCTGCAGGTTTTATGTTGGTGGTTTGTGTGTTCGTTGGTGTGTAATTTCATATTTGTATACTCAATGTGATTATTGAGATTGTATTATGTTGTTTGTGCTGATATGCATTATTTTCATCTTTATTTCTTCTTTAATAAATTTTACTCATTTATTAACGCGCTGTTCACGACCTTTCATCCATACTTAATATTGCAAGCTCTTTACTATAATCTCTATTTTGACAAGAGAAAAGAGAGAGAGAGAGAGAGAGAGAGAGTGGGTGCTACTTAGACTATTTAAGTGTGTTGAGGCTTGGAGAGAGAGATAACTTTAGTGAATCCTCTTCCAGGTTGGTCTCAAGTTCACCTCCAATTTACACCATATCTATGTGTAATCTGTAATTTTGTCAGTTCACTCTCATTGTCGATTTCACTATAATTGTCTAACTCGACAAATACTCTTACACTTTAACTCAACCACGACAAATGTGCGCTCGATCCGAGGATTAATCTCTCACAAGATTCTATTTTGATTCTTGGAGTTTAGTGTTCTGCAGATTATATGAATTTCTATCCCCTAGAAAAACTGAACTATTTCTTTTGGAAGAAGTCTGAACAGCGCTTTTTTCCCACAGCAATCATAAATCTTAAGTTACATTTATTGTTCATTTTACACATGACACAGCTGGTTAAGGTTGCTGGTATCACTGCTGAGTTTTTGGGTTAGAAAATCTGACGACTATTGTTGTTAAAGTCAGAAAAAATTTTTTTGGGGTTAAATATTTTTCCAGGTAGTAGCTCTTTAATCTGAGATAAGAAGCTACAGATAGTCAGTTTACTAGCATGCATCTGTACCAAGGGAGGTCGTTCATTCGGATGATAGTAACCAATCCTCTCAATAGCTGAGTACTGACAGAAGTGGGGTGGAGTGATGATAATAAGTTTTACATCACTTAAAGCAATACGAAGTAGACGACATATTTTGGCAATCGCTTAATCTTGGCATGGTCCAGTAAAAAACATGGGGAGAGCGAAGCATTCACCCGAAAGTATGTAGAAGAAGCGTTAGAAGAGGAGCAGAAACTGGAAATGGAGCGACAAGAAAGAGCCAAGAAATGGGAAATGGAGCAACAAGAACAGGACAAGCAATGGGAGATAGAACGACAAGAACGGGACAAGAAATGGGAGATAGACAACCAAGAAAGGGCCAGGCTACACCAAATCAGAATGAATGAACTGTAAAGCCAAACCTGGAGGATGGAAACAGTTAATAACTGTAGTCACTCTAATTCCCCTTCTACTGCGCCCTTGTCTGACAACGCCCCTGTAAACCTTGCGCCCCTGACAGATAACTTGCCTGCTAAAACCGCACCCCAACTCCAGAAAATTGACTTTCCTTTGGACTTGGATCCGAAGCCCGAACGAGGAAAGGATTTATGTCTGGACAGCAGCACTAAAACCATGGGAAAGAGTACGAAACGTTCCCAGGCGGGGAAACTGCACAAAAGTGGGAGAGGTGCTAACAAGCATTATAATTCGGAAAGTTACAGCCTGGAAATCGGAGAACACCGAAGCTCTCATGCTCCAGATCGAGCGCCACCTAACCGACACGTGACGTCGAGAAAAGGGAGCCAAACCCTATCACGTCATATTTCGCAAGCTCCCCGGCGGGACAGCGAAAAACCATATGCAGAGGCGTATCCCTCCAACTCAACGATCGGAGAACGGAGGTGCCATCCCTCTCATCACCCTGAGCTGCTAAGGTGCAAGAATGAGGCGCCTGCTAAAAGGGTTAAAGTTTCCAAATTGTTCCAAGCAACTTTGGAAAAAGACACCGAGAGTTTTATCTCGGGCACTTCGCGATCTAACGGGATCTTAAACCGTCCAGTCCTTTGCTTGCAGACTGCGGAGCCTGTAACCCAGGAAGTAGATCTGGCATTGCAGGACATTTGCCAACTGATTCCATTAACTTCCTCAGGGAAGGGCAAAGTTGACGTTTCTGGTGGACACAGGGCTTCAGTCGAAGGGATCCCTGGTACTCCATTTGAGTCTCACATACCTCTCAGGGCAGAAGACAGTGAAGAAAGCTGCCTTACTACTTTACAAGGAGCTATTGTTGACAGCTCTGGCTCACTTCATGTTGGTAGGGGTAAAGCGACTCAACAAATTCTGCAAATCGCAGATAATACCCATCTTTCTCCAAAGATAGAAGCTACTCAGATCTGTTATGATTCAGTAGAAACCCCGAATGCGATCGAAGACTCTATGTTACAGGCATCAGAAATCTCTCATTTTAATCGCAATATTCCAGCGGTCTCAACCCCGATGACGTGCAGCGACGTAGTCGCCTACGCTAGGCCACTACCGAGCAACTTGATCATTTCCGTTGACCAAGCCAGAATTTTGAGAGGAAAGGTAAGGAAAGTTTCAGACCCACCTTTAGACGGCACATGTCTGATGATTGATCAACGCTCCCACCGAAGAAGGAGAGTAGGTGTGGAGAGGCAGAAGGAGAAATACGCGAGCGTTTCTTCGGCCAGAAAACTGCTTCATTTGCCGACTCGGGTTACACGCGCGCGGAAAATTCCGGTAGGCTGCAGCTATCTCAGGTCAGTTAAGTACACACCCGTGACACGTAAACACATAAGGAAACGTAAACACCCCGAGTCCAGCAATGATTTCACTGTACATAACAGGCGGATTACCTATGCAGTGGTCAGTGAGTTCGGAATAATGTCGGGCCACGGGTTCTTGGGCCGTCTTACAGGTAGTTGATAATCCCACTTTTATCCTGTTTATTTATTTCTAGGAATTTGTCGTTTCCAGTATAAAGTCGAGTTTTCTTCCTGGTAAATTTCAGTAGATCCTCAATACTTGGTCCACTCCTCGTTAATAAAATCCTATATTTTTTCGGGTCTGAAGGTGTCGCCTTGACCTAATGGAACATAGTGCTGAAGTCTGAAAATGTTCTACATTATACGGGTCCTTTCTTCAACGCACTGTAAGCTTTCTACGTGGTGAAAATCGCCAATCAAACGTCGTCTTGTTTAGTATATCTTGGATAGACCAAGAAATTTAAAACGTTTGACTTAAGTACATATCGTCTCCTCCCTTAAAACGGCTCTACAGAACAAGATTAAAACCAAGCAACTTAAAACTGTTTTTTTTAAACAAGTTTGCAGTGTAACATTCGACCTGACGCGTTCTCTTCGGAAACACTTTAGTGACCTTTGTCCTGAGATAAAAGACATAGCTGAGTATCAGCGTAGAACTTTTAACTGTCACTTTTGGATGTTAATAATTTTTTTTATTTTTTTTTTATTACATTGTCTGTTTAAAACATTTCTTTCTGTTCGTCAGAGCAGGGCGTATCTAAATTTGTTTCCGATTTAGTAATAACTCTATCGTATTAATCCTATTGTTTTCTTATTATTATTATCTCTGTGCTTATTCCTCTCATCCTTACGCTCACCATTCTCTTTTACATCTCTTTTACATCTTTTATACATCTGCACCTTCGTTTTTTTCATATTGAGGAAAATTAGAAAATCCTCACAAAACTAACTAAGTCACAGAGTGGACCTTTAACTGTCCCGGAATTCTCTACATTGACTGTGGTTGACGTAAAAATATTCCTTTTTGTTCGGAACAGACTGTATTTTAAGATAAAAACCACACTTTTTGCAGAGATTAAGATACTGTAAACATTGTCCACGGACTCTAGCAGTGCATATTTTATTACTTGTCTACAATTTTGTATAAACCATTGTGTACCAATTTTATTGCTTCTTACTCATTCCTACTCCCCTCATTATTTCTTTCCTATTGACTATTATCATGTCCGAGTGCAAAAAACTCTAATCAAAATATAGGCAATACCACTAATTCATGGCTTAAACTATCAGGGCTTAAAAGTGGTCATTTAAACATTTACCACCTGCTAGGTAAGCTTTCTGAAGTCTCCACCTCCCTCCAACAAAACTTCCACATATTTGGTTTTTCTGAAACCCGTCTCAATGACAAAATTACAGATGACGAAATTAGGATTAATGGATTCACCACCATTCGCAGGGATCCTAACAGACAACATGAAACAGGGCTAGTCATATACATTAGGAGCCGCGCTAGCGTTAGTGGTTAACAAATTGGCGGTTCATGACCGCTCTAATGGACAGGAACGTGGCGACCGGGTGATTCAGGATCAAAACCGGGCGAACGGAATTTGAGGATTTTTGAAAACGACAGGTAACGGTAACTGTACCTCAGAAAAGAAGATTGGTGACAGATGGTTATTAACTCGAGACCTGGCGTAGTACATTTGAAGGAGTGTTAATATGTCTTCCCATGATATCTAATGGTATAAGATTGAATAAGCGGAAATCCCTGAGACCGACATCAAGCTAAGACAAATGAGCGTACACTTATCCGAAATCGGTACGAATTGTAATCTGTTAACGGTGATGAAAATGGTCTGCTAAAGGGACGTGCACATGTCTCTGTTTCAATTATATTGAACGCTTTATACAGGATATGACGTGTATAGCCGTCACCGTCGGTAAAATCAATGAACCGTAAGGTTAGACGCGTTATGATAACAATTGGTATTGAACCAGAGATTTTTTATGCGCGGAACAGGTATTTGCTATATACGGGCGTACGAAAAAAAAAAAAATGATATTGATCATATATTTGATATACAACTCAACATCTCTTCAGTACAGACGCCGTGATGATCTAGAATCATACTGGCATTGAATGTTTATGGCTGGAAATAAAACTCCCCAACCTGACCCCCGTTTTTTCAATTGGTTACCTGTACCGAAACCCTAGCTCTTCTACTGTGTGGTTTGACACATTCTCACGAATGATGGACAACGTTTGGGCTTCTTCGAAGGAAAATTATTCTACTGGGGATTTTCAATATTGACCTTCACAAACCGAAACGGGGAAAACACGTGGAATGATATCACCATCTCATACATGTCTAACCTCATACAGTTAATCAATCAAACCACGAGAGTAACAGACTCATCATCTACACTAATTGATCATATCTATACGACCTGCCCAGAAAAACATTATAGAATGCACAGTCCCACAGACATCATTAAGTGACCACTATCCTATTTGCTGTACCTGGACGAGAAAAGGGGTTTTTAAAGCACCTAAAACGGAACACATCACAGTCCATTACAGGAATTTCAAAAACTTTAATTGTGTGACATTCAATTATTCCTACAAGACCTACAAATATCCCTGAAGCTCTCTCATACGTGTACCAACTTCCGCATCCAGAAGAAGCCATAACATACTGGATACAAACTTTCAACAACGTATTTCGACAAACATGTTCCTATAAAGCAGGTTCGGGTCAAAAAACATCAGAAAGACCCCATGGATAACCAACGAAATACTATCAACAATGAGAGCTTCTCTAGCGGGACGAAGCACATAAGCTCAAAGATTTCAGCAGGTATCGGATGCTTAGAAACAAAGTACAATACTCAGTCCCATTTTTGTCGTCAGGAAAAGAAACTACATTTCAGAAAGATGATTCAAGACAAAGCAAACAGCAAAGAAATCCCACAATGTCTGGGCAGATTTTCCATTAGAACACTAACACATGGTCAAATCAAAGTCACTAAACTCTTTACCAAAAAGCTGCTCCCTCACGGCAACTCATTTTAGCAACCACTTCAAAACAGAAATTTAACCATCTCAAGTCGACACTAAAGGCCAATGGACTGCGATATTAGTAAATTGACAGCCTTCTGCAACACTGAACACACCACAACAGATCTAAGACAAATATTCCTTTTCAGTACACAAGTTACATGATTAAAAAACCCCACAAGGAAAAAAATTCTCAAATATAATCTTGGCATGATTAAAAAACAACAATTCATCTGGCTTGATGGTATCAGCAATAAGATTCTACGTTACGCTGCGCCCATCATTTGTGCGGTGGACTCCTTAACCTATGTATACAACCAATGTATTGCACACAACTACTTCCCCACAGCATTTAAATCTGCAAAGTGTGTACCCCCTCTATAAATCTGGCTCAACATAGCGATCCCAACAGTTACAGACCAATATCCCTTCTATCATCTCTTTCAAAACCACTAGAGAAACACATTTACAACACCACATTTCAACACTTAACGACAAACAAACTGCTCATTGATAGCCAGTCAGGTTTCAGACCCAAACATTCCTGTCACACAGCTCTCACCAAAATGACAGACAACTGGCTGTCGAACATAAATGATGGAAAATTATGTGGTGCTGTTTTTGTCGACTTCAAGAAAGCATTTGACATGATTGACCACACTATCTTGGTTCAAAAGTTGGAAACCCTCAGAATAGGCTCTAATCCACTAAACATCATCAAATCATTCCTGGCAGATCGACAACAGTTAGTGCTTCACAACAACTCGGCATCAGATTTCTCGAAGGTAGTTACAGGAGTACCGCAGGGCTCTATTCTTGGGCCCCTTTTCTTCACAATGTTCATCAACGACCTACCACTACATCTAAAATATTCTCTTCTACCATTAGTGATGTTCGGGAAGAAGGGACAATTCAACTTGTGACCTCTTTTGCAGATGATTGTACTATGTACACTAGTGACAATGACTGCGTGGCACTTGAAATGACTCTTCAAAGCGATGTAGACAATCTAACAAAATGGAGTAATATGAATCGTATGCCAGTAAACACAACAAAAACGAAATCTATGTTGATTACCACCAGACAGAAACTCCTAAGCTGCACAAAAAGATCGCTACAGCTACACGCGGAATCAATACAAATTGAACATGTAACAGAACACAAAGTTCTGGGGATCACGATTGACCAGCACTTAACGTGGAACTCCCATGTACGGAATTTAACCAAACACATGGCACAAAAGACGTACCAGCTAGCCAAAATAAAACACTTCTTAGACGCAGACACTAGACTATTGTTCTACACCTCACATATACAGACACATCTAGATTACTGCTCTACACTATGGGATTGTTGCCCTGCTTCCACCTCGAAAAGACTGCACTCCCTGCAAAAGAGAGCAGTACGTCTGATCACCGATAATCGCACGACGCCACACACAAGGACAGAAAAAGAACCCAAAATACTGTCGCTAAAAAAACGTCTTCTCTACAACAAAGCCAAGCTGACTCACACAATTCTATCTAACAATGCCCCGTCGTACCTAAGATCATTGTTTCAAACCAGTAGAAGGGAGGGACAACGATTACATCAGTTACGTCTGCCCAAACCTAGGATCGACCTGTTCAAAAAGAGTCTAGCCTACTCTGGTGCCTACTTATGGAACAGCATTCCACACCACCTAAAAAGCCTACCTACACCCTATTCTTTTAACAAAGCACTTTTTAAACACTTCCTCAACACTGATTATCTACCCCGATAGAAACAGTATTTGCCTGTCAACATCTCATCCATAGGTCAACATTTCTTTTCCTCTTCCGCTCATTTATGTGTGTGAATAATATGTTTTATATCCATGTAATATCATTATTATATTCACTTTAAAATATTATTATATAATGTAATGTATGTGTGAATGTACCCACATAATACTGTACTTTAGAAATGTGAGTCGTGAGAATGTACCCGCATAACAAAAATACAGATTAATTGTAGACGGATTGACCGCATGAGTGAGTGTCGGTATACAGAATTTATTTATCTTTATTTATTGTTTTATTTATTTTATTTTATTATTACTTTTTTCCCCCATTTACTAGCTTGTTTGTTTCCCAAAAAAAAAAAAACCCTACTCATTTTTTTTTATTATGATTGCATACTGTAAATGAATGCTGTTATGGTAACTTTATAATGTTGCATGCCTTTAAATTAATGCTTAAAGCATCATGTGGGAATGAAAGGATATAGTATGCAAGATTAATGAGAGTGGAAGGGCAGAATGTTAGACGGGCCTGCGCGCCCAATTCTTTACCCTTCGAAAATAAAGTTCGTTCGTTCGTTCGTTCTCTCATGAAATTCTGCGTGACACAGGTACGTTCAAACGCCTCCCATATAAGGTATTGACACTTCCCCTTTTAGATGACTCATGTTTGTACTTCACAATAAACCTTCCTTTTAATTTGTTATTAAATTGTTGACAAACACGACAGCCCGTCCCCCGGTATGATAAGTAACTTTCTTCAGGGCAAATGGTGCTTATTATCCGATAGTCAATACCCGAAGTATGGGAATCCGTATTAGTGAGCAAGATACGCACCGAGGCTGTTTATATATCTCTACCTAGGATAGATCATGCGAAATAACAATTTGAAACTTGAGTCATGCGTTGAATATGAGAGAAAATAGGGGTTTAAGAGGAAATAAAAAGAAGGCACAATATGGAAAAGAAGACAGATAGGATACAACAAAATGTAAGCATGGCCATTCTGTGACAAGAATATACTAGAACAAGTCTACAGTTTCTGACAAGTATTGACAAGGTGTCTTCACTCTTCGAATATGGTTCCATAATTTTGCATGTTCCCATGTTATCTTCTTGCTAACTAACACAGTATTATCAATTTTGTTATCAGCAGTTGCTTAAAATAGTGTGTGTGTGCCTCTGGTGGAGCTGGTGGGCCAATAGCGTTCGGAGAGCTAACAGTTTATCACTAAGTAAACAGTCCCCCAGACTGCTTTAATAGCACCGAAAGGTTGTGTAGAGACCGAGGTATGGAACACGCCGTTTAGGATAGTGTCGAAACACAACCATGTTCCATTTTTTATATTGTCTCGTCTGTTCCTTGATTTAAAAAGTATCATAAAACAGCGCCCATATGATGATTACGTGTCAATTTCTTGAAAGAACACAATTAAACAAACATTGACGGGATATTTTTCAAGGTAAGATCGTCTTTAAGACGTGGACAATGATAATTCAGTCTGATATTGCATGTCATTATTTCAATTTTATTTCATACATTACCTTACAACTCTCACAGGAGCACATGTGTTCTACAAATACATGCTAAGCCTGCCCGCCCTGTTTTGTCTATTCAATGTCGTTTATTGTCTTCCTTATCTCTGACATGTTAATATTTAATTTTCTTCTTCGTGTGTTTTGGTCTATCTCTGTTTCGTGTTACCCTAGGTATGCCACAAAAAGGACTGTCTTGTAATGCTAGAGATTGGTACTTTAAATGTGTGTTCTATCAAATAGTAGGATGTTCTACTCACAGCTAATTCCATTGGCACATTTCTGATCATGTCCATCAGTTTTACATTACTGATCTTGTCATACCATTTAAATCGTTGTATTATGCACGAGATCATGTTTTTGGCTAATGTCATTTTCTTGTTATCTTTTATTTGCTGTCTATGTTACTGATGTGAGGTATGGGTCGTGGGTAGTGAGATCGGATAAGGGCGAAAAATAGGAGGTCCCAAGCGTAAGTTGCGCACGTTAAAAATCGTAAAGAGTAAGCCTATCAGGCCACTGATCTGGCAAAATCTAAAATAAAAAATAGAAACCTACCCATCACAAAAATATTTATAGAATGTGTGATTCCTATATACACACATTGGGATTCTCGCCGGTGCTACGGATTTCGTTTACTGTGCTGGTATCCTCCTTGTGTGATCAAAGGGAGGATATCGAAGCACTGATGGAGTTGTCCGTGTGCAATAGAGATAGTCCTTAAAACCAAACCAAACCAAACCTATATTACAGATTTATGTACGTCGGAAGCCAGCTGATGATAGTTATTTTTACACGCTTTTATTTAACTTGCCTTGTATTTTATTTTCTGGTCACTTTCGTGTCACTTTCAAATCTTGCAATCGATTTTTCAAACAATTCCAGATGAGCAATAGCTCTGAATCTTTGCATAGTTGTTGTATTCCCAATGACAATACAATAACAGTCGTAAAAATAATAAAATTAATAAAATTAAAAATCATAAGAACTCCGCCTAGGCCGGTCCCAATCCCGGCTGAAAAAGGAGGAGGGCGGCCTGCATGGAGGCCGTAAGGAGGCAGCCCCTCCACCATGCAAAGGCACAACATGCCAATCACCTGTTTGTCTTAAACTTTTGATTGTGAGAACTACAAGAGAGAAAACCGGACTGATTCTAAAGGCGACAAACTGGAACGGACTACGGACTACGACTTAAGGAACTTGGAACACAAGAAGTATAAATGGGAAAGAAGAGGAGCTGGTGGGAGAGATGAGGAAAGCAAAACTAGAAATCCTGGCTATAACGGAAACAAAGAAAAAAGGACTAGGAGTCATGGATCTCGATGGCACGAGGCGTGGGTTGCACTGCGGCCAAAAACAAAAAAGATAGTATCAAGGGATGGAACTTTGTCTCGGAGCGCATTATGGTTGTAAAACTAAAAGAAGGAGAAACCATAGTCAGCCTGGTCATAGTGTATGGGCCTAATGAGGATGAGAGAAGATATAGAGAAGATACTCTTAATGACAATGGAAAGCGACTCCTTAGATTCTGCAGTGAGTAGAATCTGATCATTACAAACACAAAGTTCCTCCATAAGCGCATACATGCATACACTAGATGTGAACCAACAAAGAATGAGAAGTCAGTGATCGACTATGCCATTGTTAGAAAGAACTCATTGTAGCGAGATTTGGTAAACACTTGCTTGGTTGTAGCGCGACACGCCCACGCGACACCCACACACACCAGCGCAAGGTCAGCGCTGCGGTCTTTCTTTGAAGTTGGTAGACAGCGGAAATGTGACTTACGGTTAAAAGCCATACAGTATTACTGAAGAATGAGGAAATAGCTATATAGGAATGTATGGCCGACTTTAAAAGTTTGCATTTACTGGACATTAAATTATTCACTACAGGAGAACGCATGGTTGGAATAATATTAAATAAATATAACTCAACAAAGGAGATAGGCTAGGAATTATATCCAAAAGGATATTATTCAAATATAAATAGTTTTAAAGATAATTAATATTTTTCACCTTCATCACATCGGCTAAAAGTTAGCTAATAATCTTTAAAAATTTATTACACTAACAAGCCTCAACGGAATTGTATAAAACTTATATGTAATGAAAGCCCCATATGGGGAAAAGGAAATGATATATAGGAAGGAAGGAAGGAGATAAGTGTGTGTGAGTGACAGAAGAGAAAAACGAGTACAGGAAAAGCACAGATTGTTTCAAATAGCTTCAAAACAGGAGATGAAACTAAAATCTTTTGGGGAATTTGGGAGCTGCTTTCTCGTACGCGCGAGAGACTGAAATATAAGGACAGAGCGGCGCATTGTAAATCACACACCAAATCCAGAAGCCAGAGTGAGAAACTGGAGGACAGCCTCTGCAAGAAAAGTTCTATTTTCACGCTGCATGCAGGGCAGATTAAGTTAAGCCAATACAGTCTCACCGTGAGCTTATTAATCCTAAGAGGGTATGTAAGTTTATTAAAAATATATGTATTACTAATATCATTTTATTTCAGATTTTATTTCTGATTGATTGTAGCAGATATAATAAAAAAGGGAATGACGCTAACCAGAGATAACCTTCACCGGCATTGTCAGGAAGCATAACCATTAATTGGTTAGCCAAATATATTATGGCTAATTCTTGCCTGGAAGCTTACGACATACCAGCAAGTACATAAGTGACTTGACATCCATAAGTGGAAGGCAAAGGTTATATCGTACCCATGTATCATAACATGTGATTTATTCATGTATATTGTTAATTCTGCACCTTATACATTATCTTATCATGCTATCTCTGTAATATACTACCATGATTCATTCATTTACATACAAACACTGAAGACATGGTCGCATCATGAACAGCAGAGGGTGGTGAGATTGTTAGAACAATGGCCACCTATTACTTCTTGTTCCAGGTTTTTATGATCAATGTTTATGATCATTCCTGATAGAGAAACTAAAGACTTGAAGAAGTTGATCCAGCTCACTGAAGCCTAGAGGTCAACCAAACTTCAACACCTTAGTCCCCCGTAGTCATAGGGCGGGCTGAAGGAAAGTCTTCCGTACCCCAGTGTGTCGGAGGAACCTCGAGCACACGTGGATAAAGTTGAGTTTATATATTTCCATCCAACAAATCCTGTGAGCAGTTCTAAAACGACTTTCTAATGATGAAAAACTAGATGGCAAGAGATAATGTGACAAACTTGTTTTATAAATTCAGTGGAAGATAAATCCAAGACTTTTTCTATTAGTTATTTTAATTTGTAACTGTAAATAATCATACATTTTACCATCTTCCAACACCCATTTATCATTACAAGAATATATAGATGTACATAATAAATTGGATAATTGTACTCATTTGACTTGTTAAATTTTTTAACTGTTAAATTTTGAGTTACTTTTTCTAATTTAATTATAATATCACATAGGGTTACGATAGCGAAGTAGCATCTTATACTTCTGAAGCCTAAATCTATTGTCCAGCTCAGAGTATTCACAGCTGTAACTCACTTGTGATACCAGTGTACTTCTCGGGCACTGGAACTTCATACTTTCTGGAGAGAGATTCTACTTCTGCTCTACCACTACTATCATACTAGGAAAACCTTTCGCTACATTGGGGGCTCTTTCGCGGGATATTATTTTGTATCCTGGGCCACTATCTATGTATTCTTCTATCTTGAGCCACAAATAGTTTGTAAAAATAAATTTTTTTGTAATAGTAGTACCATTGAGTACGAAGTAAATAGGAAACGCTCACAAGGTTTTAAGGATTTGTCTTGTTCAAAGTAATTAATTGATTTTAATTAAGTTAGTTTGTTAGTGAAGATAAAAATTATATACCCTCTGGTAAGTAAGCATCATGGCTGAATTGGTGAAGTTTAGAGCTGCGATTATGCAGGAAGGAAAAAGACTTGGGTATGACAGGAGATGCTCTAATTCGATATATCACAACTGAAGTGGATAAATATTTAGATAGAGAGACCAAAAGAATGGAAGTTGAGGCTGAAGCTAAGAAATTAGAGGCAGAAAGAGAGACTAAAAGAATGGAAGTTGAGACTGAAGCTAAGAAATTAGAAGCAGAGAGAGAAGCCAAAAGACTGGAAGAGAAGAAAAGAGACTAATTTTGGAAGCTGAAGAAAGAAGGTTACAAAGAGCGCATGAGTTAAGTTTAAAGGAACTTGAACTCCAGGGAGCAGCTAGCAATCATGGTGCTAGCTCACCTCACTCTGAGAGTAGCTCCAACCATAGCGCGGCAAATGGAGCCATGAGTTTCCACCTGGATCCATTTATTGAAAAAAGAGGACGCCATTGAGTCGTACCTGGATAGATATGAGAGACTGGCCTCTACCTATGGATTGGAAAAGGAAAAATGGAGCCTTAAGCTATCTCAGGGGTTGAGGGGAGTTTCATACGATGTTTATTTAAAACTCTCAAAAGAAGACCAGGAAGATTATGAAATCTTAAAACAAGCTTTACTGGTCAGGTACGAAAAGAATTCTGAATCTTATAGAAAGAGATTCCGAAACTGCTAAGCTACTTCCAGGAGAAAAACTATCACCAGTTTTCTGCCAGATTGGAAACTTATCTGACAAAATGGATTAGCTTAGGAAAGTGTCAAGATATAAAAGAAATGGTCATGATGGAGCAACTGAGAGAATCCATGCCTCAAGAAATGAGAAAATTTCTTATGGAACAAGGAGCTGAGAGATTGGAAGATATTTTAACCATGGCTGAAAGATATCAAGCAGCTCAGTCAGAAGTATCAGGAAATAAGAAGAAGCAGGGTGAGAACTTCAAACCTTCACAAAACTTTACCAACTATGAACACAGGGACAATTCCAACAAGAACAAACACAGAACTGATTATAAAGACAAAAACCCTCTAGGATCAGAAAAGAAACCTCCAAGAAAGGAAGGAAAGTGGTGTAAATCTTGCCAAATGAGTAACCACAATACTGCGGAATGCAGACGGAAAAACCCTCCTCATCACGCTGCATGCCTTACAACAGAGAACAAGGGAAGGAAGGACCTGGCAGATAGTCAGAATGACCTCCATCATCCCCCTGTCTGTGAGGAAGTGACCTTGAATGGCACCCAAGTACTGTGCTTATATGATACAGGCTTGGACTTTGACTCAGTAGTGTGCTCTTCTCTGGTGAGTCCGGAACAGATAACCACAGAAACAGTGGAAATCAGAGGACCAGTCAAGGGAGCAGGAACCATGACACTGCCCATAGCCCGAATCAACATAAGATCTCGCTATGTGGAAGGAGAGATCAAAGCAGCAGTGATGGACAACCCTATCTACCCATTAATACTGGGATGTAGATATGTCTTTCTAGGAGAACCTATAAGACCCATAGTGATGGCAACAGTCCAGACCAGGGCAAGCTCTAAGAAAGAGGAGGACACTATCATCAATACTCATCCAGAAGAGATGAGAAAGGCTCAAACTGCTGACAGTACATTGAAGCCTTGCTTTGGCAATTACCTAAAAGCCATAACCCTCCAGAGAAAGGAGACTTATATATGAAAAAAGGCCTACTATATAGAAAAGCTGGAACAGGACCAAAAGGACATGGACAGCTTGTAGTGCCAAAATCATACAGGGAGCAGGTTATGAAGCTAGGACATGCTATACCCTTCAGTGGACATATGGGAATAGGGGCCACTGGACAACGGATAGCCTGTCACTACTTTTGGCCAGGGATCACAGAGGACATAAAGAGGTATGTGAGATCCTGTCCAGAATGCCAAAGAGTAGCTCCTAAACATAGGACTGCACCAGCAACACTGGGAGAAATGCCCATCATGGGAACGCCCTTCGAACGTGTTGCCGTGGATATTGTTGGACCCCTCAGTAGGACCAAGAAGAGAAATGCATATATCTTAACCTTGGTCGATACTTGCTCTATGTGGGGAGAGGCAGTAGCAGTGTCATCGATAGATTCGAAACATGTGGCAGAGGCACTGTTAACAATATTCACCCGATTAGGTTTCCCACATCAAATATTGACTGACAATGGTTCTCAGTTTAGGGGAAAGCTAACACAAGAAGTATCCAGGTTATTTCAAGCTAGACATTATCACTGTAGCCCGTACCACGCACAAGGGAATGGTCAAGTAGAGCGGTTCAATGGCACGCTCATTTCAATCCTTAGAAAGTTGGCTAGTGAGAAACCTGAAACTTGGGACACAAACTTACCCTCAGCACTATTTGCCTATAGGGAAGTCCCACATAACTCCACAGGATTGGCTCCAGCTACATTGTTGTTTGGACGACCAATCAAAGGTCCACTGGAAGCATTGTTGCGGACATGGACTGATGAAAAAGCAGAAGAAACCGTGACTTCTTCATACCAATACGTCAACGAGTTGACATCTCGATTGAAAACAAGTTGGAAACTGGCAAATGATAACTTGAGACAGGCCAGGAGGAAGCAGGCTGCTTACTACAATAAAACAGCAAAAGATAGGGAACTTGAGGTGGGAGAAAAGGTTCTGTTACTGTTGCCCAGCAGCAATAATAAATTGCAAATTGGATGGCAGGGACCCTACGTCATATTGGAAAAACTTTCCGGACCAACTATAAGATTGACAAGAAAGGAAAGGAGAAGGTGTATCATGTCAACCTTCTTAAAAAGTATTATGACAGGGAAGCATCAGAAGTTGCCCATATCATGACCCTGGCCATTGCAACAGAAATGCAGGATGAACCAATTTCCTCCATGGAATACCCCCTATCAACTACGGAAAGCTATGCTCAGGTTAATGTGAGTGAACATTTAACTCTTGAGCAGAGGAAAAAGGTTCAGGAGGTGTTAGAAATCCATGCTGATGTACTCACAGATAAGCCGGGGTGTACTAATCTGTTAGAGTATGACATGACGATTACTGACCCTACACCAGTTTGTATGCGGACATACCCTATACCTTATGCTAAAGGACAGGCACTCAAGGATGAGATTGATTATCTCTTAAAAGAGAAAAATTATTTCAAAGTCTGAATCTCCCTACAGCTCAAGTGTGGTGCTATTAAGGAAGCCTAGTGGTGAACACAGGTTATGCATTGATTATAGGAAACTAAATGCTATCACTGAATCTCAGGTAGACCCATTACCTGACACCAATCAGTTGTTTGCTACATTGAGTAAGGCTCGGTATTTTTCAAAAGTAGATCTAAGCAAGGGATACTACCAAATACCAGTGAAACCAGAAGTTAGGAAACTGTTAGCCTTTAGTACACCGGATGGACATTACGAGTTCAATGTACTCCCATTTGGTTTAAAGAATGCTCCAAGTATCTTCACCAGAATGATGAGGAAATTGTTGGAACCATTACAAAATCCTCATATCACCAACTTCATGGATGATATTCTGATTGCTACCACTACATTCGAGGAACACGTAGTAGCACTCTCCATGTTGTTAGGTAGATTAAGAGAAACGGGATTGACAGCACGCCCAACTAAGTGTCATATTGGATGTGAGACATTGGAATTTTTAGGTCACACTATCTCTACAGGGCAAATGTCTCCGGACCCAAAGAATGTAGAGAAAATGAGAAAAGCACCAAGACCACAAACTAAGAAGGATGTAAGATCCTTTGTGTCACTGTGCGGGTTTTATCAGAAATATATACCCCATTTTAACTCATTGTGCGCGCCATTAACCGACTTAACCAAAAAAGGTCAGCCGGATAAAATACAATGGACTGTGGAGTGTGAACAGGCTTATACAGAGTTGAAAAATAAGCTGACAAATAAACCTATCCTTGCCCTTCCCGATCTCACACAAGAATTCGTACTAAGAACGGATGCTAGCAATGTAGGCATCGGAGCAACATTACTACAGCGGGCAGACACACCGCCACATATGCTATTACCAGTAGCTTTTGCCAGTAGAAAGTTAAATACAGCTGAGAGAAATTATTCTACCGTTGAACGTGAATGCCTCGCTTTGGTCTGGTCGATCAACAAATTCGCCCCTTTTCTTTACGGGAAACACTTCATTGTGGAAAGTGATCACCAGCCTTTGATGTTTTTAGCAGTGTCTAAAAAATTAAATTCACGACTTTTAAGGTGGAGTTTACTGTTATCTCCATATTCGTTCAATGTGAGATACATACCAGGACGGGACAATCTTGGACCCGATTTTTTTTAAGTAGGCATCCTATCAAAGGAGATATAGAGAAACAGAAAATTAAGGAGGAACTGCAGCATGTGTTACCAAAAAGTTAACCGTGCAGGCACTGTTTTAAAGAAGAGGGCTCTGTAGCGAGATTTGGTAAACACTTGCTTGGTTGTAGCGCGACACGCCCACGCGACACCCACACACACCAGCGCAAGGTCAGCGCTGCGGTCTTTCTTTGAAGTTGGTAGACAGCGGAAATGTGACTTACGGTTAAAAGCCATACAGTATTACTGAAGAATGAGGAAATAGCTATATAGGAATGTATGGCCGACTTTAAAAGTTTGCATTTACTGGACATTAAATTATTCACTACAGGAGAACGCATGGTTGGAATAATATTAAATAAATATAACTCAACAAAGGAGATAGGCTAGGAATTATATCCAAAAGGATATTATTCAAATATAAATAGTTTTAAAGATAATTAATATTTTTCACCTTCATCACATCGGCTAAAAGTTAGCTAATAATCTTTAAAAATTTATTACACTAACAAGCCTCAACGGAATTGTATAAAACTTATATGTAATGAAAGCCCCCATATGGGGAAAAGGAAATGATATATAGGAAGGAAGGAAGGAGATAAGTGTGTGAGTGACAGAAGAGAAAAACGAGTACAGGAAAAGCACAGATTGTTTCAAATAGCTTCAAAACAGGAGATGAAACTAAAATCTTTTGGGGAATTTGGGAGCTGCTTTCTCGTACGCGCGAGAGACTGAAATATAAGGACAGAGCGGCGCATTGTAAATCACACACCAAATCCAGAAGCCAGAGTGAGAAAACTGGAGGACAGCCTCTGCAAGAAAAGTTCTATTTTCACGCTGCATGCAGGGCAGATTAAGTTAAGCCAATACAGTCTCACCGTGAGCTTATTAATCCTAAGAGGGTATGTAAGTTTATTAAAAATATATGTATTACTAATATCATTTTATTTCAGATTTTATTTCTGATTGATTGTAGCAGATATAATAAAAAAGGGAATGACGCTAACCAGAGATAACCTTCACCGGCATTGTCAGGAAGCATAACCATTAATTGGTTAGCCAAATATATTATGGCTAATTCTTGCCTGGAAGCTTACGACATACCAGCAAGTACATAAGTGACTTGACATCCATAAGTGGAAGGCAAAGGTTATATCGTACCCATGTATCATAACATGTGATTTATTCATGTATATTGTTAATTCTGCACCTTATACATTATCTTATCATGCTATCTCTGTAATATACTACCATGATTCATTCATTTACATACAAACACTGAAGACATGGTCGCATCATGAACAGCAGAGGGTGGTGAGATTGTTAGAACAATGGCCACCTATTACTTCTTGTTCCAGGTTTTTATGATCAATGTTTATGATCATTCCTGATCGAGAAACTAAAGACTTGAAGAAGTTGATCCAGCTCACTGAAGCCTAGAGGTCAACCAAACTTCAACACCTTAGTCCCCCGTAGTTATAGGGCGGGCTGAAGGAAAGTCTTCCGTACTCCAGTGTGTCGGAGGAACCTCGAGCAGACGTGGATAAAGTTGAGTTTATATATTTCCATCCAACAAATCCTGTGAGCAGTTCTAAAACGACTTTCTAATGATGAAAACTAGATGGCAAGAGATAATGTGACAAACTTGTTTTATAAATTCAGTGGAGATAAATCCAAGACTTTTTCTATTAGTTATTTTAATTTGTAACTGTAAATAATCATACATTTTACCATCTTCCAACACCCATTTATCATTACAAGAATATATAGATGTACATAATAAATTGGATAATTGTACTCATTTGACTTGTTAAATTTTTAACTGTTAAATTTTGAGTTACTTTTTCTAATTTAATTATAATATCACATAGGGTTACGATAGCGAAGTAGCATCTTATACTTCTGAAGCCTAAATCTATTGTCCAGCTCAGAGTATTCACAGCTGTAACTCACTTGTGATACCAGTGTACTTCTCGGGCACTGGAACTTCATACTTTCTGGAGAGAGATTCTACTTCTGCTCTACCACTACTATCATACTAGGAAAACCTTTCGCTACACTCATTCAAATATATCCGAGATGCTAGAGTCTGGAGTGGGCCAGAGATTGGAAGTGATCACTACCTGCTTACAATCAAAGGAACAACTGAAAGAGTTGCTCAGCCTATGAACTGCCCAACATCACGCAAGAAACTAAGTAAACGAGCAGGAGAAATGAGCATTAAGACCTACAAGCTGAGAGAGCCAGATCAGATATCAGGGGCTTATTGTTGCAGCGGTGAGCAACACAGAAGAACAACCTGATGACATGGAAACTTTCTGGCTTAAGTTCAAGGACATCATAAAGACAGCTGCTGCAGAAGTATGTGTTGAAGTCTGACTTGCGAACAAGAGAAAGAGGACACCTTGGTGGACAGAGGAAGTCAAAGAGAAAATAAGAGAGAAGAAAATGGCATGGAAACAATACTTAAGAGCTAAAAACACAACAGGACAATTGGAGAAATATAGAGAATATGAGACACTCAGAACAGAAGCAAACAACAAGGTGCTAGCAGCAAAACAGAAGTCCTGGGAAAAAGTTGGAGAAAAGCTAGAAAAAGATGCGCTAGAAAACCAGAAATTGTTCTTTAAAACCCTGAAGAACATGAGGAACGAACGAACGAACGAACGAACTTTATTTTCAAAGGGTTGAGAATTGGGCACGCAGGCCCGTCTGACATTCTGCCCTTCCTTTCTCTCGTCTTTTATACTGATTTCATTTATTCTCATACATTTTACCCATCAATTCAAGGAATTCAATATTGTAAAGGTAAAATAATAGCATACTCACATTCACAGTATCTAATTATAAACATGAAATAAAATATGTTGAAAAGTACAAACTAAGTATTACCATGAAACAAAATATGTTGAAAATCACTAACATCATCATTAAACCTACAATCGATATTATATCATTTGTTCGGAAAAATAATCACATTAGGGGGGGGGAGGGGGGGGGGGGCAGATAATCAGAACTCATAAAGTATTCGAAAAGTTTACGATTGTATGAATAGGGACTGAGGTTGTTATCTTTCAGATAATGTGGAAGATAGTTCCAGAGATGAGCAGCAGAGTAAGTTAAGCTTTTCTTGAATAAGTCAAGCCTAGGCTTGGGCACTTGTATTTTGTTAAGGCGTTGACTGCGTCTTTCACTGTATTTGAACATTGGCAACAGAAATGTTGGAGCATTCTGTGACAGGATTTTGTGAACAAATTTAGCTTTGTTGAACAGAAAGCGCTTTCTTAGAGGCAGTATTTTGAGATCTTTATATAGATCTACCCACTGTGCTTGGCAGTTGTCAGAAACTAGACGCACTGCACGCTTTTTTAGTGAATGGAGTCTTTTTGTGTTGGACATAGAACAACCATCCCAGATTGTGGAGCAAAAGTCAAGGTTTGTTTGTATGTGAGATATATAGAACAATTTACGTGCATCTTCATCTACGAAATGTTTGATTTTAGCTAACTGGTAAACTTTCTGTGCCGTTTGCTTGGTCAGTGCATGTACATGCAAGTTCCAATTTAGATGCTGGTCAACGACTATTCCTAGAGTTTTATGTTCATTAACGTTTTCAATTGGTGAGGTACCAATATAGATCTGAAGTGTTGTTTTCTCTGAATTTCGTAATTTTTGTCTAGTTGATATTAACATGCACTTTGTTTTAATTATATTAATTAGCATCCGATTTCCGATTCTCCACTTAGTCAGATTGTCTGTATCTTTTTGTAACGATAGTTCGAGTGTTGTTTCTGCAACTTGTATCACTCGTGTAGACAGTACAGTCATCAGCAAATAGGCATAGGATGGCGTGCTCGAATAACGTGTAGTGGAAGGGGTCATTAATTTATATGACAAAAAGTAGTAGGCCAAGAATAGAGCCCTGAGGAACGCCGGTATTTATTATAGGAAGGAAAAAAAACAATGCCCTCTCAAATTTATAAAGGACAAGCAAGGCAAATTGCTTATTGCCCCGAAGGAAGTAATGGAAAGATGGAAAGAATATTTCTCAGAACTCCTGGTTGGTGAAGCATCAGAAATGATAACCACTAGCACAGAAGAGAAAACCAATGATGGTGAAGATGACATAAAGATGGAAGAACTGAAGGCAGCACTGAAGAAAATCAAGATGGGCAAAGCAGCAGGGCATGATGGTATAACACCAGAAATGGTTAAGTACATGGGAGCATCAGGCGACCTATTACTCTTAAAGGTCCTACAGGCAGCATGGTGCAACAAGACCATACCAAAGGATTGGGAGATTGCCATCATAACACCAATTCTCAAAAAGGGTGACAATCGACAATGTGGAAACCATAGAGGCATATCCGTTCTCAGTGTCCCTGGTAAAATCTACTCTAGAATCCTAGAGCAGAGACTCCGACGCCTAGCTGAGCCACAATTGGATGAGGTCCAGTGCGGATTCCGAGCAAACCGAAGTACTCAAGACCTAATCTTCACACTCAGACAGCTGAGTGAAAAGGCACTTGAGTATAAGAGTGAGATCCATCTTTGTTTCATAGATCTGGAAAAGGCGTTTGACAGGGTCCCCTGGAGCAAACTTTGGGACTGTTTGGCAAGGAAGAACATTCCAGAACCTCTGATTCATGCTATACAGAGCTTCTACGAGTCTTGCAGAAATTATGTGAGGACAGCAAACCATAAGTCAGAAGAGTTCAGGACCACCACTGGTGTAAGACAAGGTGATATCCTATCACCTTATCTTTTCATACTCCTCATGGACGATGTCATCAAGGCATGTAAGGAGAGAACAAGAAAGTATTCAGTGGGGTACTGGAAGATGAAACAGGTCTGTATTTCAGAGCTGGCATTTGCTGATGATGTTGCCCTGATTGCTAAATTACTTGTAGAAGCACATCTCCACAATCCAACCTGCAAGTCTGGGAGGAAGAGCTGGAGAAGAGAGGGATGGCCATAAGGAGCTCTAAAACAAAATCCATGGTGATATCACGAGAAGAATGAAGACATCAGATTAAGCTGGGAGAACAGGTCCTGGAGCAGGTCGACCACTTTAAATACCTCGGAGCTATTATAGACCGAAAGGGAGGTATCAAAGAAGAGTTGGCCACTCGAAAAGCAGCAGCTGGGAGACTTTTTCAGGCCATAAATCGAGGATTCCTCAGCAAGAGAGAGGTTGGTAAGAAAACGAAGATGGCTGTATACCGCTCCATCTATGTCCCGGTCTTGACATATGGATGCGAGTCATGGGCAATGACTACAACCGCACAAAAGCCAAACCAAAAAAATAAGGTATCTGAGGAACGTGGTTGAAGTAACAAGAAGAGTCATGGTCCGCAACCAGACGATACGTCAAGGCCTAAAATCCCACACCCTGCAAACCCAAGTATAACAGTCCCAAATAAGATGGTTTGGCCATGTCTGCAGAATGGGAGAAGATCGGCTACCACGACAAGCATGGGAAACAAAGAGCCAGGGATCCAGACCCCCCAGGACGACCCTGAGTCCGCTGGGAGGACAACATTAGACAATCTTTGAAGGACCGAGGACTAGAATGGAACCAGGTCAGGAGGAAGACAGCCGATAGGATAGTCTGGCGCTCTCTCTTCCAAACCTCTACACCTCACGGTAGAAGGGGAACGACTAAGTAAGTAAGTAAAAATCATAATCATTTTTTTTTTGACGCACCATTTGTTGTCCTGTAGGAACATACAAGGGATATAATTCTCGATCGCTCTTTCATCTTCGGTAATTTATAGATTACGGTTTCCTAGTAAAAGTTATTCGGATAATTGTCAGCCTTTTCTGATTATTATTTCATTCTGCTGAGCATATTACGAAATCCTACAGCAGCTACAGCAGGTTAAAATACAAATAGGAAAAAAAAAATCATTGAGTGTCAAAATAGAGGAGGTCATGCATGTGCAGTTTTTTTTTTTTTTGGACGCTGTTCATTTAGTCAATGCTAACGAGTGTTGTATACAATTGGTAGCGATACAAGGGAAGTAATTAAAGTGTGAAACCTACTGTGCTAAAGTAGTCCTATTTATACACGCTTTTTATTTAATTTCTCTTGTATGCAAAGTGATGATGTCATTAGCGGATCGATTACAGTTGACTTAAATTAAAATAAAAATAAAAAACAATGAAAAGAAGATATTTAAAAAAAATATATATTTTAAATACAGGCTTTAAATGCACTAAAAATCAAAAAAATAATTTTTCAAGGAGTTTATAGCTTGCAGTCAAAAAATGTAACATCAAATTGACAAAAAGCGTGGGGCGCTGATTCTCCATGAAATTAACTTCTGCTTTATACTTCATTAGACACTAATGGATAAAATATATAATAAGCGCTTACGCTTATGTAGAATTAAGCAATTATTAATTTCAGCCCCCACCCTTATTTACACAGTGGAATTATTATTATTCTGGTATAGCTCTGTTTAGAGTGCATTTAGTAAATTGACTGAGACAAACATGCAGTACATTCAAAATAATGTAAGTTAAATTTGTATATTTACAAATAACAACTTTAATAATCAACTAAGTTTTAACAGTTTAAAAAAAATTGAATAATCTTTAACATAAAATACTCATCATCGTGTGATGGTATGGTGTTTTATGTAAGAAGTTACTTGGCAGCTTTTAGGTTTGACTTAGCTGCAAATGGTAATTCTGCTCCAGCTGGGTTTTTTTGGTTCTGTGCAGATAGGTCAGTGGAGTGCTCGCGTCTCTGGTCAAAATTAAAGGTGCTGCACATTCCAAGTAAGATCAGGGAGTAACTACAAAGCTGGTCCGGCGTCTCTAACACCTTCTGATGATGACGTCAAGCTCGACGTCTGGCAACTTCTACCCATACTTTGTTTCAAAGATTAGTACCCGCAACTGGAACCACCAACTAGTATGGTAAAAGAATAGAAACAAAACGTGTCCTGAGTATTGCGTTTCCCGACACATAGCTATGTGCCCCCTTCTTCTTCTTCCACCATCCCATCTACCTTATGTATTACCCTCGATGAGAGTTAAGCTTAATCCCTCGAAAGAAAACTTTCTTTACATTTAAATTGAATTGCTTTACATTTACTTTACATTTAAATGAAAAGGTTAATACGAGTATTTACACATTGGCTGGAAAATGTTCAAAGTATAGATGAATATGTTTTCATTTACATCTACACTTGTTGAAAAATGTTCACAATATAGATAGAATATGTTTTCATTTACATCTACACGTGTTGAAAAGCTTAACAACTTTCATTAATTTTAAAGTGAATATGTTTACATAGACATTTACACTGGTTTGAAAAAGGAAATATTATAATTAGAATGTACATCATTTCTTTCATCTTTCCGTCCCTGTTCCATATGGAACTTGGGACTACCTATGCTTTTAGTTCTCTTTAAGAAACTAGCAATAAAGCAGTCACCAGCCCTTGCAGTGGTGGTTCATGAAATCATCATTCTATATGCTGAGGTTGCCAGCCTCAAATGACTTGGACATCCACTAGCGATTTTCACATATTATTATGCACATAGCAATATAAACATATTAGGTCACATGTTAGTAATGAAAAGTATAGAATGTAAAATGTACAACTTACGCCAATAACAGATTGTTTGCTCAGAGGAGTAGGTTAAGGCACTAGCATATGCTTTTTTTCACGTGTTTTTCACCTTTTCACTTTAACAATAAATTCCCACTATGACTCCGTATTTTCAGTTTCCTCAGATCCCGGTTTTCCTTTTTAAATGATAGAGTTTTCCTGAGCTGTTTAATTCCTTCAAAATTCTCCAGAAAATTCCGATCTGATAAATGGAAGCTGATTTTAACTTCTGGCAGTCTGGTGGTCGTCTTGGCAAGCGATTCTCACAGTGTCATAAAACTGCAAACGTATCAGGTTATATTGCAAGTCTTGCTCCGTATTTGTATGTTACGATGTTAAGCAGGGCTCAAATCGGAAGGGGTGTTGTGCCTTCCTTCCGAATGTCTGCCAATCGTTTCAAAACTGCATATTTTGGAGTTGTAATTCAAATATTTCAACGTTGGAAAAATTCTGCGCGTGGTGCAAAAGGTCATGTCTCCCATTTATGTAAGTGACATGTCCGTAGACTCTCTCGGCAATGAGTTTCAGGTGTAACATCTTACTTTCCTCTAAAACTAGGTGGACAAGAAATGATGAAGTCATTCATGTCTGTCCAAACGGTGTCTCCCAGACATGTAATCTCTTGCTCCGTCGCTTGTGCACATAAAATCCGCCTAAGGGCGAGTAATTTTATCACTGGGAATGGCTTGAGCAAACAAAATCATGCGGAAAATGACCAGGCCCATATGGATTTTTACCTGCGTTAATCCCAGCAAAGCTGTGAAGCGTCAAGCAAATGTAATGAATAACACTGACTAACAAAAAAAAACTTTTGTTTTCTTTCTCTAACATTTCTATGTTTTTCTGGTCAATTTTGATGCGCTGTTTTTAAATCTGCAAACCGTTTTTCTCTATCAGGTCGGGATATCTAGAAATACGCAATTGAAGTTTTTTAACAACGCATACAGTATTACAACATCATTCGTACAAGAAGTATAACAGTTATGTAGGCTTGAATTTCTTTGCAGTCGACTTTCGTCGGTGAATGGCATGTGGTACATCGCGATGAAGCATCCAACAATAATCGGCAAGCATGGTCACACTCCACCATCCTTGATAACGTGACTCCATTATGGCGATATCTTGATGGAATCGTTCTCCATGTTCATCGCTGAATTCGCCAAGGTTGTCAAGGAAAAAGTCAAGATGCGAATCGAGCAAAGGGATTTTGAGGGACATGATACAGCCCATAATTCTGTATGCATCTATGCACTGCTTAACAATATGCAACATAGTCGACAGATTTGTGATTTTCCAGAAAGTTATCGACGATCGATTTGAATGCCATCCATGCGCGAAGTTCACTACCATGTAACAAGTTCTCGAATTGTTTGTCTGCAATAACTTTCCTAATCTGAGGTCCTACAAAGATACCTTCCTTTATCTTTGCATCGCTAACTTGCGGAACCTTTTCTCGAAGATAAGTGAAAGCTTTGCTCGTTTTATCTAACGCTTTTACAAAATTCTTCATGAGCCCCAACTTTATATGTAACAGTGGTAAAATGAAGATGTCTTTGTTAACTAATGGCTCGCGTATTACATTTTTATGCCCGAGCTGCATACGATCCCGGATAGGCCACACCTTTCTTGCATAATGTTCCTGTCTGTTGCGGCTGTCCCATTCACATCGGAAGCAACAAAATTTAGTATACCCAGTCTGCATGCCCGTGAGAATTGCAATGACCTTTAGGTCTCCACAAATCCGCCATTGGTAGTCATTGTACTTTATTTTTTCCAAACGTATAGCCATATTGTCATACGTTTCTTTCATATGAACAGAGTAGGCGACTGGAATTGATGAAAAAAAATTTCTGTTATGCAATAACACGGCTTTTAGACTAGTCTTGGAAGAATCGATGAAAAATCGCCATTCGTTGACTATGTGCTCATGACCGTTTACATCTTTGCAATAGCAAATGTCATCACCCATCTCAAAGTATTGAACAAGTTCTCTGTGTCTATGACGAAATTTAGATATCGGAGTATAAGGCGCTAAAAGATTTCATTCTTTGAGTCGCGAACCGAGTAATTCCGCTTGTCCTTTGGTAAGAGCGAGATCACGTATTAGATCTGAAAGTTCTGAATGGTTAATTAAGTAAACACCATCATTCACCGGTATGTAATCTGAGTCAGAATTAGTTTCTAAAGCAGGTAAACTATCACTTTCTGATGGTTCATTTACGTCCAACGGATATTGTTCTGGTGGTACTTGGATCGGACACGTGATTGGATCATGAGGCACTGGTTTCGAAACCGATTCAATATTTGGATAAACCACAGACTTTCTAGTTTTAAAAGTGAAACCATGGATATTTGTCAAGCAGAAGTAACAATCAGTAGTGTGATTTGTATGTTCACGCCATATTACTGGCACTCCAAAAGGCATCGACTTATGCTTCGGCGATTTTCGTAACCAACCTGCCAATGTATCGAACAAACTGCATTTGGCTTCCAAGATTTATTTGCATCATCAACTTTCGAATCGAAATAAAGTTCATATGCTTTCTTTAGTAATGGTGTAAAGTTTTTCTGGTCAACACGATCGGTAAAATATCCGCACACGTAACAGAACAGATCAGCCGAATTTCTACAACTTCTAGAAGCCATATTTTGCTCAGAATTATTTCAAAATACAGTAACTATTTGAAAAATCACGTAACATATGTCATGCATCTTTTAGCAGTATAAAATGTAGAATTATGTTGCTTTTTATTAATTTTTAATAAGCTATATAGTAAAAATGAAACGGAGCAAATAACGGTTTCCCAAAAATATATTTATTCACAAATATTTTAAAAACCCGACGCGATAGAGATAAACGGATTTCAGATTTGAAATCAGCGCAAGAAACTGACCTAAGAACACTTATTCTTATATAAGAAAGAAAAATGTTGTTTGTCAGTGTAATCAGCAAAAGGAGTGTCAGAATGTTTGAAAATACAAAATAACTGCTACATAGCTGTCACATATGTAAATAGTGCAGCAGTGACCGTCCACGTTTGCCCCCCCCCCCCCCCCCTTTCACAATCTATGGTTATATTTTTTGCTACATTAACGCCTGATTCACTATCGCAATTAACACGCAAGCCATCTGGCAATTAAGCACGGTGGAACATAGCGAAGTGCGCAGCACGGCATAATCGTTCTTTGATCAGGGAAACACGCGGGGAGGAGGCCAGGCGTTAACAGTTTCTTTGAAGAATCAAAGGCGATAAGTCTGATACGTACCTTATATGGTTACATTTTCAGGGGAATTAACTTAGGAATCTGATATACGGCAGGCGGGGAGAATGAAAGACAAGCCAGAGGTTGTCGATCGGCAGAGGTGAAGAAAAAACCTTCCATTCAGGAATCGAACCGTAGATGCGCCAGGCCCTGGCCGTAGGTGCGACTTTCGCATTAAGGAGCGAAAGAACGGCATCTATGAATATGTACCCCGACTCCCTAAAAGTCATTATCAGTTGCTCAGAGAATGTTCTGAAAAAAACTAACTCGATATCCTAAGAGTTTTTCGTACAAAGTGAATGCTTATATTCGTGGAGTTGTTTCCATCTTTCTCTGTTTGCGGTAATTTATATACTAGCCGTTAAGTGATTAGTGTGTTAATAGTTTTTTTATTATATTTCACTGGGATTTTCTGTGTTAAATTGAATAGCGTATTAAATAACACATAGCTAATTTTTTCATCTGTAACGTAAATTTAATTACTCGCTATTCCCCAGAAAGAGATGCTTTAATTGACTAGTACATACATTAAATAACTGGCTACTGACGGTATATATTATTTACTTATATTCATTTTGTGAAATTTTATAAATGACTAGTGTTCATATAACGCGTTAAAAGCGATAGGATAAGCTAGACATTTGTGCTTTATAATCTAATTTAATAACGTAGTGGTTAAAGAGGTCTTACCTTAACACGTGTTAGATGTAATATTGATATTTTGGTTAAATGTTGATATTTCTTTCCTAAAATCTAGGCTGATCAAAAAAAAAAAAAAAAAAAAAAACCCAGCGAACTAGCGGTCTTATGGTCATATGAAATTATGGTCATATGAACTTATATCTTATGAACTATGGTCGTATGGTCCGTTGGTCTTATAAGTGTATAAGCAACCAGAAAATGTATAATATTGTTGAGTCTTCGGGCTATGACCTGTGCGGTCCATTTTCTTCATTTCATGAGAGAGACCAAACGAGAACAATAATTGTAAATGTTAACTGGACCAGAACTATACCATATTTTACCTATATAAATCTCATCAACCAGCTGTGGCAAAATACATTGTCAGCAACATTTGTGTAATTTAACATAGTGTCTCAGCAACCAGAGGCTAGACAACACAGGAAATATATATGCATTATTCCTCCTATGTCGGCGATCACCAAGTATGAACCTTACTCCAACCAACTGAAGGCAGAGATACAGTATTTATCCAGGAAAACAATTAAATCACCAACTCCAGCGACTACCGTGAAATTTGCAGTCAGCAACTACGGCTAGTCTGGTGCTGGATTTGGCAAAAATTAATATGACACTGAATAGTCGTATTACTTATTAGTGTTTATTTCCACGGAATGCCTGCGACAACTATTGGGTAAGCGAATTTGAATGTGGCCACAGTATGAAAGATTGAATGAACTGTAAGAGAGTAACATAATTTTCTGTTGTTACCACTATCATACAAATCTTTTCCTTTTTTCGTGTTCTCATTAACCTGAGTATTTACTTCTTCTTCTTCTTCGATCCTTAACCACCGACCGTCAAAGCAGTCAGTGGCCATCACCTCTAGTGGCGTCTTGTAGGGCAACAACAAATTGATTCCACTTTGCACGGTCGGTGGCCATCCTTCGTACAGTGCCCCAACTCTGGTTCATTCTTTGCATCTCAGCCTCCACAGTCCTCCGCCAAGTTGTTTTTGGTCGGCCTCTCTTTCGCTTTCCTTCAGGGGTCCAAAACATAGCTGTTCTTGTGATGGCATCGGGGTCTCTTCTGAGGACATGACCAACCCAGCTCCAGCGTCAGCCAGCTATGATGGTGTACATGTCCTCTTGCTTGCTACGAGTAAGCAGATCTTGGTTGGTGATGGTATTCGGCCAAAAGATGCGGTGAATTTTTCTTAGGCATGTTGTGTGAAAAGAGGACAATTTTGACATTTCCTTCTCTGTGACTCTCCAGCATTCCGCACCATAGAGAAGCACAGAAAGCACGCAACTCTGGTATAATCTTAATTTTGTGCTTGTGCTGTATTGGGAGGACTTCCAGATGTTGTTTAGGCTAAAGAAGGCTGTTCTTGCCTTATCCATTCTGATGTTGATATCTTTGCCTGCCCCACCGTCTGGTGTTACTATGCTTCCTAGGTATGTGAAGGTATCTGTCTGTGCCAGTTGCTGATTCCTTACTGATATGGGCTCAGGGTTGCTCACATTGAGCGTCATGACCTCAGACTTCTTTAAATTGATGTTCAAGCCCACCTGCAGGCTAATTTTATTAAGTCTATCTGTTTTTTCCTGGATGTGTTGATGTGAATGTGCCAGCAGTCCAATGTCATCTGCATATTCCAGATCTTCCAATGTAGAAAATGTAGTCCATCCTATTCCTCTTGGACTGCCCTCTGTTGTCTGGCGCATCACCCAGTCTATGACTGTTAAAAATAGAGTGGTTGATAAGGGGCATCCCTGTCGTACTCCTGTCTTCACCCCGAAGGTTAGGTTACTCTGCCCAACACTACACGTAAAGTTGGCATAGAGGCTTTTTATGATTGACACTATGCAGCTTGGAATTCCATAAGCCCTCAGTATTTTCCATAAACTGTCCCTATTTATGCTGTAAAAAGCCTTTTGAAAATCAACAAAATTTATGTAAAGCTGTCTTTGCCATTCTGAGCACTGCTCTATAATGTTCCTGAGAGTGAATATATGGTCTACACATCTTCTGTTCTTTCTAAATCCTGCTTGTTCTTTCCTCAGTTTGTAGTCTACTGCCTTTGAAATTCTCTGTATAATTATCCTGCCTAGTATTTTGCTGGGAACTGAGAGAAGAGTGATTCCTCTCCAATTATTGCAGTCTGCAAGATCTCCCTTCTTGGGCAATTTGACAATTATTCCTTTCTTCCACTCTGATGGTGTTGTCCCCGTTTTCCACACTTGTGCAAATAGTGGTTCTAATAGTTCTGCTGCTAGCTCAGGGTCTGTCTTAAATAGCTCTGCATTTAAGTTATCATGGCCAGGAGCTTTACCGTTCTTTAACCCTTTGATTGCTGTGATGATTTCTTCTTTTCGTGGAATGTCTGTATTTACATCTAGATCATTTTCAGCCTCAGGAACATTCAATTGTGTCTCTGGTATTTCCTTGTTCAGCGTTTCTCTGAAGTGCTCTGCCCATCTTGTTTCCTGTCCCTCTGCTGTCTTGATGAGATTTCCTTGCTTATCTCTTACTAATGTAATATTGTTTGCACCTTGTTTTCCGCTGATGAATTTAGTTATTTTGTATACTGTGCTTTGTTCATTTCTCAGTGCTGCCTCTTCTGCCTGTTTTGCAAGATCGTCTAGGAAATTCCTTTTGTTGGCTCGGGTTGGCGTTTAACTTCCCTGTCCAGCTGGCTGTATTGTTCGCTATATAGTTGCTTTAACCTGGGGGACTTCGCTTCTGTTTTTTTCCTTTTCATTTCCTTTCTCATCTTTATGGTGTTTAGTGTTTCTGGTGTTATCTAGTCTTGCTTCTTCCTTTCCTGGAATCCTAAGCATGATTTGCTACTTTCCTTATATATTGTTGAAATGGTGTTGAAATTCTGGTCTATATCATCAGTCAGTGTCTTTTCCTGGCTTTTGGCAAATTGATATCGTTTCTTAATGTCGACCGCAAAAGCTTTTCTGGTAAGGGGGTCCTTCAATTTGCTGATGTCAAACCTTTTCTGTGTAGTTACAGTTGGTCCAGCCCTTCTTAGTTTCACTTTCAGTTTTGCTACTACTAAATGGTGATCACTTCCCACATCTGCACCTCTTCTTACCTTCACATCTTGTAATGCATGTCTCCATCTGCCGTTAACCATGATGTGGTCTATCTGGTTTCTGTCCCGACCATTTGGTGATTCCTATGTTAACTTGTGAATTTCCTTATGTGGGAAAAGTGTTCCTCCAATGACCAGGTTGTTAATGCTACAGAAACTTATTAGCTTATCCCCATTTTTGTTTGCTGTTCCGCTGCCGCATTTCCCCATTGTTCTTTCATTATATGTATTGTGTGTACCAACTTTCGCATTGAGGTCTCCCATTACTATAACAAGATCATATCTAGGTGTGTCTTCCATTTCTTTCTGCAGTTGTTGATAGAATTCATCCTTGACCTCCTCATCGCTATCATTCGTTGGTGCGTAGCATTGTATTATTGTAGTGTTGGTGAATCTCCCTCTCAATCTCAATCGTACCAGTCTGTTGTTGATGGGTTTCCATTCCAGTAATGTCCTTTCTATCCCTTTCTGTAGAATAATGGCTACGCCTTCACTGTGCTGTCCATCCTCTCTTCCAGAGTAAAGTACTGTTTGTCCTGTTGCTGTTTTAACTTTTCCTGCCCCTGTCCATCTGCTCTCACTTATCCCCAGGATGTGTAACCTATAGTTTCTCATTTCTGCCGTGACTTGTCTTAGTTTACCTGTCTCGTACATTGTCATGACATTCCAAAATCCTATTCTTGTATCCTGTTTTGCGGTCAGGACATCCGTTTTCATGTCAGTGGCTTCCTTTCGGCTTTCACCACTGACAGTCATACAAGTCACAGACTCCGAATGTCCATCCCGCAGCAAAGTTTGTTCATTTGATGTTGTTTCCTTAACTTCATTATTTTTTTTACATAGACAGGGGTGTCAGCCCTATGCTAAAACCCCCAACCTGGAGGACCAGGGTACCAGCTTTTGTCTGACCCCTACCCACACAGACCAGTCCAGCTTGTTTGAACCTACCAGGAGTAAAACTCCCACTGACATAGCTCTGGGGACTGTCAGGGTACGCAAGCTGCCATACCGCTACAAGGTATAGGTACCATTGATGGCAGCTGAGTATTTACGGGATAGATTAATTAGGGACTTGTCCTTTGTTTTCTTTAATTTACTATTCCATACACTTATTGTTAACTTTTGATCTTTTGTGTTAATTAACCTCTGTTGGGATCTTCTTTTCTATTTCCTTTACCAGAGGGGAGAACCTATTTGATTAACTTTTTTAATATTTTTGTATGCAAACCATGATCTATTGATGTATATGATTTATGTTGTCAAGTTCTAGTGATAATAAACTTAATAAACCTTAAGTTATTGTGTTGGTCAACCCCTACCCTATCTGTTATCCAAAGTTTGTATTCACGTTTGTGCGTATTTGTCACAGAATTGTGTTATATATATATATATATATATATATATATATATATATATATATATATATATATATATATATATATATATATATATATATATATATATATATATATATATATATATATATATATATACTGACACTTTCCAAACACTTTTATATATATATATAAATTGTGTGCACCAAATTGCACCGCAACCGGCCAAATACTATGGCTGCCCTAAACCGTTGAAATGGAGCGTGTTAGCAACTTGCGTTATAAGCAGCGAATTCTGATAGAATTTCTCGTTGCAGAGAAGGAAACTGTTGTGAACATTCACAAGCGTCTATGTGATGTGTATGGAAGTTTTGCAGTCGACCGGAGTACAGTCAGTCGCTAGGTTAAGAGAATCAAAGAATCAGGAAGCGGAGATACGGAGCTGCTTGATCGGCCGCGCTGTGGACGTCCTGCCACAGCCACCAACGCAGAAATGTTTAAATGCGCTGAGGGCATTATTCTTATTGATAGGCGAATCACTACTCAACAATTGGCCTTACAGCTGCCAGTCAGCATTGGTAGTGCAAATGCAGTTATAAAAACTCTCGGATTTTCTAAGGTTTGCGCAAGATGGGTTCGTTGATGCCTCACAAATGACCACCGATTGCAAAGGAAAGCAATTTCTTCTGAATTGTTGGAGCGTTTCAATGCTGATGGAGAGAACTTTTTGGCTAAGATCGTTACAGGTGACGAAACCTGGGCACATCATTTTGAACCTGAGACAAAAAGACAGTCAATGGAGTGGCATCATCCGCAATCACCACGAAGAAAGAAATTCAAGACAATTCCTTCTGCTGGAAAGGTCATGATCACTGTTTTATGGGACATTGAAGGTGTGATTTTTGTGGACGTTATGCCAAGAGGAGAGAGCATCAATTCGCAAGCTTACATTAAGACATTGAAAAAACTCAATCAACGTTTTCGCAGAGTTCGGCCGCACAAGAATCCAACAGACCTGCTTCTCCTTCACGACAATGCGCGACCTCACACAAGTCTGGCAACACGGGAAGCAATCACCAAATTGGGTTGGACTGTACTACCCCATCCACCCTATAGTCCCGATTTGGCACCCTCTGATTTTCATCTATTTGGTCCACTTAAAGATGCACTCGGTGGGACAAGGTTCGAAGATGATGAAGGAGTGATTCATGCAGCGAAGATATGGCTACAGGATCAAGACAAAATCTGGTACGGGCTAGGAATACATGCACTTGTTTCGCGCTGGCATAAAGCCGTACAAGTTAATGGGGATTATGTTGAATAATACCGATGTTTACATGACATATCCATGTATATTGTGTATAAATTTCATGCTTTTTGAATAAACAGCTCCTGAGAAAAACGATGTGGAGCATTACTTTCTGAACGCCCCTTGTATATACCTTGTATATATATATATATATATATATATATATATATATATATATATATATATATATATATATATATATATATATATTATATATATATACATATATACATACGAGGCGTGTTCAAGTGAAACCCGACCGTGCTGAGCCAAGTGGACATTCGTAGGAGGAGCATGATGACGTCACATCTGACATAATAAGCACATACGAATGTACAAGTGTGTAAGTGTTCATTCTCCTAGTATTCATTGGTTGTGCTGCAGACCGTTAAAATAATGGCTGGTGTGATAAGGAATCCGTCCAAAAAATTCAAGTCACAGATTTCCGCCGGTAAGGTTGTTCTGACCGCATTTTTTGACCACGAAGGGCTTCTATTGGTAGACTTTAAAGAGCCTGGCGTGAACATCAATGTCATCCGTTACAAAGACACACTAGACAACCTGCATACAGCCATCAAGAATAAACGACTCGGCATGCTTTCGCAGGTGTGATTCTGTTGCACGACAATGCTCGTCCACATGTTGCGAACATTGTGCAGGAAGCGTTAGCAAGGAAAAGGTGGGAAGTTCTGCCACACCCAGCCTACAGCCCCGATCTGTCACCATGTGACTTTCATTTGTTCGGACCCTTAAAAACATCTCTAAAGGGACAACGATTCGACTCCGATGCCGACGTCAGGGCCTCGGTGACCAAATGGTTCAATAAGCAACCAAAGTCATTTTTCTCGGACGGCATCTGCCGTCTACCCAAGCAGTGGGATGCATGTCTGAATGCCTATGGTGACTATTTCTAAAGGACCCCAGTGAGTACTTGCTTCATAACAATTGCTGTATTTAATTCTACTACTCATGCTGATGTACCTTACATATATTTGTTATAAAGCCACTGGGACGGGTTTCATTTGAACACACCTTGTAAATATTTATATGTCACGAGAGGTCAATTAGTGTTGAAGATAATATGATAAAAAGGTGAATCAGATAATGCAAGAATACAATTGCCAGATAAGAGTCCGGTCTTATAAGTAATACCCTAGTCTCAGAAATGAGCACGGGTGTATGGTTGTCATAGAAATAGTCAGACTATAAAGTTATCTGGCCCAGATGGTAATGTGAAGTACCAGATACTTAGACCTCCTATCAACAACTATCCTACGATGTATTATGTGTTGTGTCTAGGGTAAATAATAAACAAAAGTAACTACAAACAAAACTGTAATGAGTTACTCAAGGTTCTGGGTACAATTAATTAATTTATTATATTGCAATGATTTTTCTTTTCTCTTCAGCAAGAATGATGACATGAAATAAAAATGATGATGATGACAATTGACAAAAGCAATGTGTAAAAAACACACACACGCACACGCACACCCACACCCACACCCACCCACACACACACGCACACGCACACGCACACGCACTCGCACACCCACACCCACACCCACACACACACACACACACACACACACACACAAAATTTAAGTTTTATAATCAGAGTGTCAATGACTCTTTCCTCTTGGGAAATATCACTTTATAATAAAATGTTCTTTAATTCAAAATGTCAATTATATTAACTCTCACTGTTCCTAGTCTTGAACTGGTAGTCTTATAATCACTGTTCTTATACTTTTAAGAGAGTCACTGTGACTTAAGTAACTGTCTTTCCACTTGAATGGATCTTAACAAAACTAGTTTCATCATAAGTCTTTTCTAAGTGTGGTTGGCCATATATCATGAATCAGTCCTTTCCCTAATCACTTAATTAACTGTCGTGACTGCGCCGAACTGTCAATCTGCTGTGGACAGTGGCTGGAAATTCCCATACACTGTGGTTCCCAAACCAGATCTGAGGTATACACTTGGTGACTGAATACTGCTTTAGCTCTCAAAGGTATACACACAGTCTTCTGTCTTGATTACAGTAGGGTAGGATATGACCTGTGTCACGGAGATCTTTCGCTGTACGAGTAACCGCTTGTTCGTAAATCGAGCAAGCCATTCGGAAGCCGCCGAAGAGCTTACGAATATAGACGAGCGATCGAGGTCATGTGATCAGCTCGTATTTTGGCGCCAAGGGTTTCAGCGCCGGGTCATTGATCGTTCGACTACCGTCCTGTATGGACGCGTCTATGTCAGCTTGTAGGCTATCCATCTTGGATGGAATTTCGTGAGACAGCATCTGCCATTAGAGCCTTGTCCTGGTGTCAGTATTCTAGAGAGGTAGTTAGTCTCTCAGTGGTGATTTTTTGGGTGAACTGAGGCTGTTCTCGTAAGAGTGAGCGATTTGTATCTGATAGTTATCAGTTTGACATAATGGTGTTTTGCCGCCCGTGTGAGTGGAGTTCATTGTAACAGATTGGTTGTTATATTGCCTAGATTTATATGATGTATTAGCTGGTAGTGGCAGTGCATTTATATTTTTTTGCATTTCATCATGGCCGATTGTGGCTAGATGGTGTTGTTCCTAATAAAGAGATATTAGCTGTTTTGGAAGCCTTGTTTTCTCGTGTCAGCCATGTTCGTGTGGTCTCTTAGTATACATGAGCCATTGTCTATCTTAAGGTAAATGCAGCACGAACAGTGGTAAAGCTCTACGAGTGAGGGGGCGGCGGCTAGCCAGCTAGCACCTTCCTCCACACGAGGAGAGTGGGTTATGACATCTGGGTGGCTATCGTCCGATTTTGTAACATTCCTGAGCCCAGTTTGAGGCCTCCTGGCCATGTTTCTTAGCATTTTAAGTTTCGAATTCGCTTGGGATGTAAGGGTTGTTATAGGTCGCATCCAAAAAATGAGAAATGCCTGCAACCAAGCCAACCGTCCCTTCACGCGTGGTCCAAATGTTTGACCCGGTGCTCCCTGTTTCTACCAACACGGCTCTGGCAAATGGCCAGTATCTGGCGCCAACAAGCCAGATCCCCAGAGTCTACTGGGATAAAACTCCAGACTATGGGAGAGGTAACCCTACAGAAACCTCTGACAGAGCAAGTGTTCCATCAGATGCGGCCGATGCTGGGCCCACCGGCGCGTGGACACTTCCCGATCCCCATCGAGACTTGCCCGGGGAGCACGCCCCGGCTAAAAAAGCAGAGAAGGCTACTCTCCAAACCTCAGACGTCTTGCGGGCAGTGTTAGGATGCACAAGAACATGGAGAGGAAGACTCCACAACTTCCTTCACCGAAGACGGAACATGTCAGCTTCATAGGCGTGGATACTCAGCAATGGAAATGGGACATGTACGCATCATACAGTTAATGACTATGCTCGGCTTTATTACACGACGAAATGGGACATGTACGCATCATACAGTTAATGACTATGCTCGGCTTTATTACACGACGAAATGGGACATGTACGCATCATACAGTTAATGACTATGCTCGGCTTTATTACACGACGAAATGGGGCTGCCACTGTGGATCATCACCAGGCAGGCGGAGCCCCGATCCTCAGCCTCGAAAGGGTCCACCAAAGACTACTGTTGATGACTCTGCGTATCGAGGACCCGGGAGCTACCGGCCAAACCAAAAATAACACAATTAAAATTATGCAGTGGAACAGTGAGGGTGTAATGAAGAAATAACTTGAATTGCAGAACTTCCTCCAGAAAGAAAAGATAGATGTTCTGTGCATCCAGGAAACTTACTTGAACGAAAACTGCAGACTTCCTATTAGAGACTTTGAATGTTTCCGACAAGACAGACTAGGCCACAAAAGTGGAATCATCACTATGGTAAGAAACAATATCCCCAATACAGAAATCGCACGGAACATAGAGGATTCAGAGCATCTCACCATCAAATTACACACAACACAAGAACTTCTGTTTGTCACAAACATCTACTGCCCTAACAATAAAAAACTAAACCTTAGGAAAATTCCCCTTTCAGAATCAAACAACATCATAGTGGGAGACTTTAACAGCCACTCACCCAGTTGGGGATACCCAGTCATGGACTCACGATGAGAAGAAGTAGAAGACTGGATGATAGAAAACCGACTAGTCATCGTAAACAGGTTACAAGCAGAACCAACCTTCTACTCCAGACGATGGAAATCTCAGAGCACCCCAGATCTTGCTTTTGCAACAGAGAATATCCAGCGTGTGACAAAAGAGCAGTAACCAAACAACTTGGAGGGAGTGACCATAATCCTATCGTCCTCACAATAAAAGGGACCTGTAGCACAGAAAAAAAAGTCAACAAATTGCCAGTTCGAACTACAAAAGGGCAAACTGGAATGCCTATCAAAAACTCACAGAAGAAAAACTGGAAGCACACTTTGAAACAATAAATGTGTGGGAAAATACAAAGATACTAACAAACACAGTCTTGGAAGATGCCAACAAGAATATACCTAGAGGCAGAAGGCATAATCACAAACCCTTTTGGAACAGAAATCTCAAGAGATTCATGATCAGGCATCTGCTGCAAGATCCAAAATGGAAAATAATCCAACCGAAACCAACATCCTTGAACACAACAAACAACAAGCTATAACCAGAAGAGAAAAACTGAACTGCATCACTTAACATGGAAAAAGACACCACAAAAATATGGCAACTGGTTAAATGTCTCAAACCCCAAGGAAGCATCATTATTGAAGAAAATGGAAAATCCTACACTGGCTCACAGGCTACAAAAGTTCTAGCAAACTTCTAAGCTGAAGAAAGCACAATCAAGATGACAAATACAAACGTTCTAGCAAACGTCTACGCTGAAGAAAGCACAATCAAGATGACAAGAACAAACGTTCTAGCAAACGTCTACGCTGAAGAAAGCACAATCAAGATGACAAGTACAAAAGTTATAGCAAACGTCTACGCTGAAGAAAGCACAATCAAGATGACAAGAACAAACGTTCTAGCAAACGTCTACGCTGAAGAAAGCACAATCAAGATGACAAGAACATACGTTCTAGCAAACGTCTACGCTGAAGAAAGCACAATCAAAATGACAAGTACAAAAGTTATAGCAAACGTCTACGCTGAAGAAAGCACAATCAAGATGACAGGAACAAACGTTCTAGCAAACGTCTACGCTGAAGAAAGCACAATCAAGATGACAAGAACAAACGTTCTAGCAAACGTCTACGCTGAAGAAAGCACAATCAAGATGACAAGAACAAACGTTCTAGCAAACGTCTACGCTGAAGAAAGCACAATCAAGATGACAAGAACAAACGTTCTAGCAAACGTCTACGCTGAAGAAAGCACAATCAAGATGACAAGAACAAACGTTCTAGCAAACTTCTACGCTGAAGAAAGCACAATCAAGATGACAAGAACAAACGTTCTAGCAAACGTCTACGCTGAAGAAAGCACAATCAAGATGACAAGAACAAACGTTCTAGCAAACGTCTACGCTGAAGAAAGCACAATCAAGATGACAAGAACAAACGTTCTAGCAAACGTCTACGCTGAAGAAAGCACAATCAAGATGACAAGAACAAACGTTCTAGCAAACTTCTAAGCTGAAGAAAGCACAATCAAGATGACACGAACAAACGTTCTAGCAAACGTCTACGCTGAAGAAAGCACAATCAAGATGACAAGAACAAACGATATAGCAAACGTCTACGCTGAAGAAAGCACAATCAAGATGACAAGAACACACGTTCTAGCAAACTTCTACGCTGAAGAAAGCACAATCAAGATGACAAGAACAAACGTTCTAGCAAACGTCTACGCTGAAGAAAGCACAATCAAGGTGACAAGAAACCTTGAAGAAAACAAGCTACTAGATGACTGCCAAATCAGGCTTCAGAAAACACAGAAGAACTGACGATCAAACCTTTTAGCATATCTCGCCCAAGAAATTGAAGATGCTTTCCAGAAAAAGTCCAAAACTCTTCCTTGTTAGCTACTTTCTTTGATCTCACAAAGGCATTTGATAAAGTCTGGAAAGAGGGAGATCTGCTTGCTAAAACTATGAGTCCCTTTAGAAAGGAATCTATTTATTGTAAGCAGAATACTAGAGTGGATTAAGAAACTTTCCTACGTGGAAGGACTTGCAAGAGTTAAACTCAGGGAAAGAAAAGCAAATGGTTTCATTGTTCATACCAGAAAGGGGTCCCACAGGGAGGAGTCCTATCCCCAACACTCTTTATCATCTTCATAGATAACCTGCCAAAGCTATTCACACCATACATCCACAGGGCACTATAGCTTACGATCTTGCTATATGCACTGAATACACAGGAGTTACAAAAGTGAGGATGCAGGAGGCAATAAATAAAGTTGAAGAGTGGACCAAACCCTGGGGTGTCCAAATAAACAAGAATAAGCGTGTCACTACACTCTTCTCCCTCTCCACTTGGTGACAACAAACCCAAGATGAAAACTAACAGGAGTCACAAATCACGAAGCCAGTCTATGTAGGAAATATCCGACCAACTCTGGAATATGGAATGGGCACATATGCAACAGCAGCAAATACAAATCTCCAGAAGCTGGACAAAATACAGAATGCAGGACTCAGAATCATTATGGGAGGACTAAGGAGTACACCAATAACAGCAATGGAAGCAACAGCAGGACTGCAAAATCTAAGAGAACGCAGAGATCAGAAAATCACCATCATGACAGAAAAATTCAGACGCCTAAAACAGCACCCCATGCACGAGAAAATAAAAGAACTAACCAAAAACCGATTGAAAAGATCAAGCTTCAACCACCTATCAAGACAGCTGATGGTTGTCAATGGAGAAGTAAACTAAAAAAAACCAGAGGAATGGGAGCAGCTCGTAGCATACTATAACATCACAAACACCATACCCATGTACATTGTACACCTTACAATCCGAGGCATTGAGAACAGAACTGGGAAGACTCCCACTATTCTGAAAACGAAAACACTGGATCACCTCAACATTTAATACCCCAGTCAACAGTGGATTCATGTCTTCACCGACGGATCTTCAGAAGAAGCAGTAAGGAAAGGAGGAGCAGGGATCCTAATACTAATGCCAAATGCTCCAAAAATAGAAAAATCAATTGCTACTGGAGAACTGTCAACAAACTACAGGACAAAGCTACAGGCAATCCTAGAGGCTACAAAGATACTGGAGGAACACAGACTTAAAGGATCAAACATGGTCTTTCTTATGCGACTGCATGTCAATTCCCCAGACTATTCAAAATGAATCTGAAGATCTCCTAACAAGAACAGCCATAGAACTTCTGAACCAGCTGTCCGTCAACAACAACGTTTCACTGCAGTGGATTCCTGCACGCTGTGGTATTGCAGGAAATGAAGCAGCCGACAGACTGGCAAAAGCAGGCACCCAGAAGGAACAGTTTCCCCACAGTCTCATTGAAGGAAGCAAAGACACTTATCAAAAGAAAGTACAAAAATGCATGGAGCCAGAGAACAAGCAGCAATTACCCACAAGACCCCATCCTAAAGCTAGACAGAAAACAACAAACCACCATTTTTAGGCTCCGCACAGGACACTGCAGACTACAAGCCCATCTCCACAAAATGAAAGCTGCCCCAAGTGACCAGTTCACATGCCGAAAAGTCCCACAGACTCAGGAACACAATCTGCAAACGTGCCCTCTCTTTGGTGACTTGAGAGCTCAAACCTGGCCACAGGAGACGAAAGTAAAAGAGAAACTGTGGGGCACCTGCGATGACCTCCTACTGACGACTGGATTCATAGAGGCAACTCATCTCCTTGTTTAGACTGCTGAGCATAGGAAACTGAACGTAGAAGACGAAGAAGAAGTATTCGCTTATACTATCAGGATGTGAAAGTATTTTGAAACCGCGATTTATTTACTTCGGGATACTTTGAGATGGTTTACGGCATTGTTACGTTGTGATCAGGCGCCTGTTTGTTGTTGTGAGTTGTCAGATCTGGGTCAGTGTAGAACCAGTCGGCGGTACGGGACTGTTAAGAAGGTCACAGGTTGGCGCGATATAGTGTCCAGGGTTTCTGTAATATTATACTATCGAGATTTAGGTGCGTTGTTTTGGAAAGTGTTGTGAAAGTGCAGGTTTTGATTAGATTTTTCTTTTCATGGTATACGTTGGCGAAGATGGTCAGTGCAAGAAGCTTGGGATGGCAGACCGAGTAGATAGACATATTACAAGATATATTTCGCATGTGAATGCTAGGAAGCTTGTGCTCCCTGTGGAGCAGGTGACTTGGTCTATTTCAAGTGTGATAGTTCAAGGTTGTTGTAGTCCTTGTCAGGGCTAACGGTCGTGCTGCCTGACTTTACGTGTCGGCAAGTTAGGTAGTTTAAGGTTGTGGTAGTCCTTGTCAGGTCTAACGGTCTTTTTGCCTGACTTTACGTGTCGGCAAAGATTTTCTGCTTGTTTGGTGTTGCTATTGTGTTCATAGGGAAGACTGGCACAGGCAGGCTGCTGGTTTTGCAAGGGGACTGTGGAATGTTAAGCATACCTGATCCAGAGTGCGTCTCACCTGGCACATAGGTGGGAGGCTGCCAGTGTATCCTGCCCACTAGTCTGCCAGAGGATATCTGGTATTGTGATGGTTACTTCATCGAATTGCAGTACCTGTTGCCCAAGTTTGCTTCATCAAACTGCAATATATGTTGCTGATGTTCACTTCATCGAACTGCATTACCGGTTGGTTATGTTTTCTCTCCAAATTTGAAGACTCTTAATGAGCAACTTTAAATAAATATTTGATGCACTTTAGGGTTTTAAATCTTGAGTTAAGTCTTGGTGGTCCGCGGAAACAAAAGATATTTAATGGTGGTCCGTGGTAAAGTAAAGGTTAAGAACCGCTGCTCTAGGATAATATGAAGTAGTTCATAGGTATATACCTTCATCTGGATTGTTAGATCATCATTTCAGACTTACATGAACACACACTTTCTGCGAAATATATTTAACACGTATCATGTGCGTCTCATGTCATATATCTGTCATGGTGTGACCGCTTGGCATACACTTAAATTAATACGTGTTAAAAACCAAGTAAAATGAGAAATAACAACGTTAAAAGCAGTTAAGACATTTGTGCACAAAATACAGTATCACTCAAAGTTCACGGCTTCGGGAAAAGTTGTCCCAGAACAACAAAGTAATAAGTGCCTGTTTATTGAGTGGAAAAATTTGAGAGAAGTTGCAAGTCATGGGTTTTTCCGTTGCTAAAGTCGAAATAACAGAGAGTCGTGTGCATAAAAGTCGAAAAACTGAGGAGCGGAGTGCAAAATGTAGATGTTTGGTGCCGAGTGAAAAATAAAGCATCGTGTGAAAATTGGCGGGAAAAAAGAGTGGGCAGTATATAAAGAGGAGACTTTGGCGATTGATAGGAACCCAGGACTTGTACAGATTTTAGGAGTCGTTAGGCGAGAGAATTTTTACAGAACTTCGTCTTTGAGATTATCAAGACAAGTTGTTTTTTTAACTTGAGAAGTTTTTTCAAGTGAGCCTAGTATGTTAAAGTAGACAGTTTGTATTTTACCCTGTCAGATATATTATTCCTGTGGATATAATTTTCATTTTGTTTTGGATATTCACTACTTTGGGTAAGAAAGAAATACGTGCTTCATTATTGTGCCAATGACATTTTGCTGTTCCAATCACGTTAATAAAATATATTCTATTTTTCTACATTGCTGCGTTTTCCTTGAAACATTACGGTTGGATTATTTGATTAAACCACTATACAAGACATTGCTTTTCACTAACCATAAAAAAGGTACGAAAGAACGCTGGGTTAAGGAAGAATAAAATAAGGTCAAGTATTTCCATCTCAGGCGGTCAGACCTGTAACGACTTGAACTAAGAAACGTACAAGAGTTAACGCTCTTCAAAATATTTACCTGCGGTCAACCATTAACGGAACTGACCCGGTCAGCTGACGGACACATACACATTCTTTTCATTGATGCCGCGACCTGCGCACAAATAGCTGCACGGTCACACTTTACTACTTGATGCCGTAACCAGTTCGCTCTAGCGCGGTTACACTTACTACTTGGCGCCGTGACTAACCCTTTTTTGTTAGTGAAAGCATACTACAAACATTTACGGCGCGACCAGCCCTTTTCGTTTGTGGAAACATACTCATCTTGGCGAGCGGACAGCTACATTTTTTTAGTGATAGCAGACAGGCCTAATCACTATTAATCACTATCATGGATCCGCAAGCGTTGCAACAGCGGCTTGACCAGCAACAACACTTGATTAATATCCAGCAACAGCGACAACAACAACATTTAATAAATATCCAGCAACAGCAACAGCAATATGATTTTCAACCATACAAACCTAAATGGGAAAGAGACAATGTCCAAACACGAGCAGATTGGAGTAGTTTGCATAGAAGACATCAACGGATGTAAGAGATTTTGTTAGTCAAATAAAGAAAGGAATAACACTGCACATAACTAACATCAACAGTGGGAAGTGTCAGTTAACAACCGAGAATGGTTGGATAATGTATGTACAGCCTGTATTTCCTATGCACAACCTTCTCCAACCACAACGCAAATATACGGAAGAAGATCGAACAGACAACTTCGACATCCTACAGGAACAAATGAAAGACCCGGAAGTTGTTACACTAATGAACCAAATTACAGAAACACCAGCAACAGTCAAGGATAGCAACACAACTTTACAGGCAGAACAAGCACAGAAGTACTGTACTTCAAATCAACCGGAACCCGGTACTACCTGTCACCACTCACATTCGCCTACACATAGCGAAGACAACATTCCTTCTAAAATACAACAGGAACGACTACCCCAACAACAGCAGACTGTACAAGATGCCAACACCCATCTACCTACACAACTATCTTCTGATACACAGTTTTCGTCTGCCTCATTAACTGAACGAAATGCTTGCGTTCCCACTTCCACACAAGATGAGTCAGAGTCAAATTTTATACGCCTTCCACAACAGTATATTCGTAAAAAGCTGTACGCGAAACGGCGAACAAAACCAAAGAACATCGCACAGCACAGTGCATCAACTTCGCAACACCCCACCTGTTACACTACATCAACTGCTGTAGACACTGAGAAGAAACACGATAGAAGATTGTCTACGACAGAGGCTCTGTACAGGAAACGTTCAACTAAGCGACAGAACATCGCACATCACAGTGCATCAACTTCGCAACACCCTACCTGTAACATTACATCAACCGTCACTGCTGCAGACACTGAGAAGAAGTCTAGGAGAGAAGCTATATTAGAGATGGCCTTAGAGATGGCCAAGTTGCTCTAGCTTGGCTACTCTCAATGGGTTCATTTTTGTCCGTGTACGATAGCAGATTTGTCCAGGAGAGACAATGCTATATTTAGAGTTAATGCAGTTTTGCTCTGGCTGGGTTACCCTAAATGGTTCCATTTTCCTTGTCCGAGTACGATAGAATTGTCTAGACGAGACATGATATTTTAGAGTCGGCCGGCTTGCTCTGCTGGCTGCTCTAAAAAGGTTTTCTGATGATGATGCCAGCCACCTCCTATGTCTTCCAATTGATGCTATCAGCGGCAGTCATAACCGCCAGTGAAGAGAAAAATCTGCAGAGGCGCAACTCTATTCAACATTTACACAGTTACAGGATTTAAACCGTTATATTTTGTATTAGAAGATTTAAATTACATTTTGTTTGCACTTGGAAATATATGTATTGTTGTACATTATACCAGTACTTAACCAAACACATGCATGTACTATTTGCCACTAAGGAAGAATCTCAAGGGTTAAAGAAGACATTGTTTGATCGTAAGACACGCACATCAACCAAAACGGGCGATTTTGCCGTTTGTAGGCAATGCGCTTCAGTTTTGTTGGCACTGCACCCCACGACAACTATGACAGTTTATGTCATAATATTAAGACTTTGGCGGAAAACCAAAACATTATTACACATGTGATTAGCCGGAGCATCACAAATGATGAACGATACTCAGAGCATTTTTTCTCAATTAACATATTTTTTACTTGTCTAACAGACATATGCTATGGATCGATTTGTGATTACTTATAATGCATTGTTGGAATTTCATTTATATCGCATAAATAACTATGTACCATACATCATGCCTTTTTAACAAATTACTGTGTTGAGACACACAGATGTTTTACTCGTCCAGTACAAATTATTTAACATCTAATGCGTATATAAAATGATGACCCACACCTCTACTCCCTTTTCCCTACGCGCAGACTGTCCACACGTGACCTTAACACCACCTCGCTGTTTTTCGCTATGTCAAATCCAATCTTCGTTTTCACCACCTTAATCTTCCCCCCGTGTCGATTTCCCCATGCGAGTTCTTCTTCTATTTTTTCTTTACCTTTCTCCCACGCCTCGCGTTCATTCATCCATCCAGCACAGGAACTACTTTCTCTACTCCCCCCAGCTATTTCATTGTACTATAAACCCCCACCACCCCTCCCTCTCCTTCAGTTGACGCCACACTGTGCCGTCAATGAGAGTTCAAATATCCAGTGTGACCTTTCACCGCTCCCGTTCACACTAGCGAAAGCCATGGTCACAGGTAAACAGCTATGGTCAGTTACTATTCCGACGTAAATATTAAGATAGGATTCACTTATTGTCCTGAGTGTTGATTAACACTCGAGTTTTTGTTTGGCATGACCAAACCTTATATGTGTCGACTTTAAACAAAAAGTTCAATAAGTTTAACATTAAGTATGTATATTTCATATCATAACTCCATGTTTTATGTATTATTATTAGCGTGTTAAGTAAAGATTATATAAGTATTGTATTAATACATTAACAATTTACATTGCGTATTGCACATTGCTATCCATATCCCTTACTGTTTAATGACATAGTGTATAAACAACTTGTATGTCTCCCCCGTTTTCGGCAATATGAAACTACTAGATCACTCCTTTTAAGAAATAATAATTTTTTTTCCTTTTTTTCGGCTCACATGTATACTGAGATCTTGTAATACATTTTTAAGTTAGCTTACAGGTATACTAAGATCTTGAAAAAATGCTGCGTTTTCCTTGAAACATTACGGTTGGATTATTTGATTAAACCACTATACAAGACATTGCTTTTCACTAACCATAAAAAAGGTACGAAAGAACCCTGGGTTAAGGAAGAATAAAATAAGGTCAAGTATTTCCATCTCAGGCGGTCAGACCTGTAACGACTTGAACTAAGAAACGTACAAGAGTTAACGCTCTTCAAAATATTTACCTGCGGTCAACCATTAACGGAACTGACCCGGTCAGCTGACGGACACACACACATTCTTTTCATTGATGCCGCGACCTGCGCACAAATAGCTGCACGGTCACACTTTACTACTTGATGCCGTAACCAGTTCGCTCTAGCGCGGTTACAATGGGTTGCCTCCCCTTTGCTCTGCAGGGATGGTCCAATAATTGCCAAAACCTAGAGTATCTAATGTGGGTCTTCAAAGGTGTCTACCTTCCCACAAGATTACTCTTGGGAGAGATACAGATAGAAGGATGATATTGCTTCTACCTCGAGGGAGTGTTCACAACTTATTTCAGAAGTCAAGAACAGTGCTGAATGTGTCTTAGCACAGTGTACTTATTATCTGCCCGACAACTTTTGTGAAGAGATATATTGTATGGATTAGCTCGTTCAAGTCCCAACTGATTTAATTCAGTGAAATATTAATTTAGTAGCTCTGTTTAAGTGTATTTAAGGTGACTGTGACATACGGGTGTAGTACACTCAAAAGGATTAAATCACCTATAAATGTGTGCATATAACAATAACAAACTTAATAATCAATTAAATTTAACAGTGTAAAATGAATAATTCTTTAAAAAAAAGGTAATCATCACAGGGTGATGTTATAGATACTGATAGAACTGTCTGAAAGTTCAATTGGCAGCTTTTAAGTTTGTACTTAGCTGCCAGTAAGTTTATTGGATTCTGCTCCAGCCGATGGTTGGTTCTTTGCAGGTTGTGGACTGGTACACTCTCGTCACCGGTCACGTCTGGAGGTTGTGACACGTTCCAAGAAATACCAGGGACTAATCACGAAGCTGGTCCAGCATCTTCAAGACCTGTCTGATGCTGGTGTCTAGCGTTGACAGCAGCCCACTTATACCACACACTTTGTTCCAGAGATAGCACCCTCCACTGGTACCACCGACTAGTATTTTGACAGAAAAGATACAAATACTCTCCTGAATATTGAGTTTCATGACACACAATCTTGTACCCCCACCTTTTTCTTCCACCATCACATCTACCTCAGAACTTTACCATCTCTGAGCATTTATATTAATCCTAGTGAGCGGAAAACATTCATTACATTTATTTTGAATATCTTTATATTTGCACTGGTTGAAAAGGTGAATAATATAATTTTCCTAGTATGATAGTAGTGGTAGAGCAGAAGTAGAATCTCTCTCCAGAAAGTATGAAGTTCCAGTGCCCGAGAAGTACACTGGTATCACAAGTGAGTTACAGCTGTGAATACTCTGAGCTGGACAATAGATTTAGGCTTCAGAAGTATAAGATGCTACTTCGCTATCGTAACCCTATGTGATATTATAATTAAATTAGAAAAAGTAACTCAAAATTTAACAGTTAAAAATTTAACAAGTCAAATGAGTACAATTATCCAATTTATTATGTACATCTATATATTCTTGTAATGATAAATGGGTGTTGGAAGATGGTAAAATGTATGATTATTTACAGTTACAAATTAAAATAACTAATAGAAAAAGTCTTGGATTTATCTTCCACTGAATTTATAAAACAAGTTTGTCACATTATCTCTTGCCATCTAGTTTTCATCATTAGAAAGTCGTTTTAGAACTGCTCACAGGATTTGTTGGATGGAAATATATAAACTCAACTTTATCCACGTCTGCTCGAGGTTCCTCCGACACACTGGAGTACGGAAGACTTTCCTTCAGCCCGCCCTATAACTACGGGGGACTAAGGTGTTGAAGTTTGGTTGACCTCTAGGCTTCAGTGAGCTGGATCAACTTCTTCAAGTCTTTAGTTTCTCGATCAGGAATGATCATAAACATTGATCATAAAAACCTGGAACAAGAAGTAATAGGTGGCCATTGTTCTAACAATCTCACCACCCTCTGCTGTTCATGATGCGACCATGTCTTCAGTGTTTGTATGTAAATGAATGAATCATGGTAGTATATTACAGAGATAGCATGATAAGATAATGTATAAGGTGCAGAATTAACAATATACATGAATAAATCACATGTTATGATACATGGGTACGATATAACCTTTGCCTTCCACTTATGGATGTCAAGTCACTTATGTACTTGCTGGTATGTCGTAAGCTTCCAGGCAAGAATTAGCCATAATATATTTGGCTAACCAATTAATGGTTATGCTTCCTGACAATGCCGGTGAAGGTTATCTCTGGTTAGCGTCATTCCCTTTTTTATTATATCTGCTACAATCAATCAGAAATAAAATCTGAAATAAAATGATATTAGTAATACATATATTTTTAATAAACTTACATACCCTCTTAGGATTAATAAGCTCACGGTGAGACTGTATTGGCTTAACTTAATCTGCCCTGCATGCAGCGTGAAAATAGAACTTTTCTTGCAGAGGCTGTCCTCCAGTTTCTCACTCTGGCTTCTGGATTTGGTGTGTGATTTACAATGCGCCGCTCTGTCCTTATATTTCAGTCTCTCGCGCGTACGAGAAAGCAGCTCCCAAATTCCCCAAAAGATTTTAGTTTCATCTCCTGTTTTGAAGCTATTTGAAACAATCTGTGCTTTTCCTGTACTCGTTTTTCTCTTCTGTCACTCACACACTTATCTCCTTCCTTCCTTCCTATATATCATTTCCTTTTCCCCATATGGGGCTTTCATTACATATAAGTTTTATACAATTCCGTTGAGGCTTGTTAGTGTAATAAATTTTTAAAGATTATTAGCTAACTTTTAGCCGATGTGATGAAGGTGAAAAATATTAATTATCTTTAAAACTATTTATATTTGAATAATATCCTTTTGGATATAATTCCTAGCCTATCTCCTTTGTTGAGTTATATTTATTTAATATTATTCCAACCATGCGTTCTCCTGTAGTGAATAATTTAATGTCCAGTAAATGCAAACTTTTAAAGTCGGCCATACATTCCTATATAGCTATTTCCTCATTCTTCAGTAATACTGTATGGCTTTTAACCGTAAGTCACATTTCCGCTGTCTACCAACTTCAAAGAAAGACCGCAGCGCTGACCTTGCGCTGGTGTGTGTGGGTGTCGCGTGGGCGTGTCGCGCTACAACCAAGCAAGTGTTTACCAAATCTCGCTACAGAGCCCTCTTCTTTAAAACAGTGCCTGCACGGTTAACTTTTTGGTAACACATGCTGCAGTTCCTCCTTAATTTTCTGTTTCTCTATATCTCCTTTGATAGGATGCCTACTTAAAAAATCGGGTCCAAGATTGTCCCGTCCTGGTATGTATCTCACATTGAACGAATATGGAGATAACAGTAAACTCCACCTTAAAAGTCGTGAATTTAATTTTTTAGACACTGCTAAAAACATCAAAGGCTGGTGATCACTTTCCACAATGAAGTGTTTCCCGTAAAGAAAAGGGGCGAATTTGTTGATCGACCAGACCAAAGCGAGGCATTCACGTTCAACGGTAGAATAATTTCTCTCAGCTGTATTTAACTTTCTACTGGCAAAAGCTACTGGTAATAGCATATGTGGCGGTGTGTCTGCCCGCTGTAGTAATGTTGCTCCGATGCCTACATTGCTAGCATCCGTTCTTAGTACGAATTCTTGTGTGAGATCGGGAAGGGCAAGGATAGGTTTATTTGTCAGCTTATTTTTCAACTCTGTATAAGCCTGTTCACACTCCACAGTCCATTGTATTTTATCCGGCTGACCTTTTTTGGTTAAGTCGGTTAATGGCGCGCACAATGAGTTAAAATGGGGTATATATTTCTGATAAAACCCGCACAGTGACACAAAGGATCTTACATCCTTCTTAGTTTGTGGTCTTGGTGCTTTTCTCATTTTCTCTACATTCTTTGGGTCCGGAGACATTTGCCCTGTAGAGATAGTGTGACCTAAAAATTCCAATGTCTCACATCCAATATGACACTTAGTTGGGCGTGCTGTCAATCCCGTTTCTCTTAATCTACCTAACAACATGGAGAGTGCTACTACGTGTTCCTCGAATGTAGTGGTAGCAATCAGAATATCATCCATGAAGTTGGTGATATGAGGATTTTGTAATGGTTCCAACAATTTCCTCATCATTCTGGTGAAGATACTTGGAGCATTCTTTAAACCAAATGGGAGTACATTGAACTCGTAATGTCCATCCGGTGTGTACTAAAGGCTAACAGTTTCCTAACTTCTGGTTTCACTGGTATTTGGTAGTATCCCTTGCTTAGATCTACTTTTGAAAAATACCGAGCCTTACTCAATGTAGCAAACAACTGATTGGTGTCAGGTAATGGGTCTACCTGAGATTCAGTGATAGCATTTAGTTTCCTATAATCAATGCATAACCTGTGTTCACCACTAGGCTTCCTTAATAGCACCACACTTGAGCTGTAGGGAGATTCAGACTTTGAAATAATTTTCTCTTTTAAGAGATAATCAATCTCATCCTTGAGTGCCTGTCCTTTAGCATAAGGTATAGGGTATGTCCGCATACAAACTGGTGTAGGGTCAGTAATCGTCATGTCATACTCTAACAGATTAGTACACCCCGGCTTATCTGTGAGTACATCAGCATGGATTTCTAACACCTCCTGAACCTTTTTCCTCTGCTCAAGAGTTAAATGTTCACTCACATTAACCTGAGCATAGCTTTCCGTAGTTGATAGGGGGTATTCCATGGAGGAAATTGGTTCATCCTGCATTTCTGTTGCAATGGCCAGGGTCATGATATGGGCAACTTCTGATGCTTCCCTGTCATAATACTTTTTAAGAAGGTTGACATGATACACCTTCTCCTTTCCTTTCTTGTCAATCTTATAGTTGGTCCGGGAAAGTTTTTCCAATATGACGTAGGGTCCCTGCCATCCAATTTGCAATTTATTATTGCTGCTGGGCAACAGTAACAGAACCTTTTCTCCCACCTCAAGTTCCCTATCTTTTGCTGTTTTATTGTAGTAAGCAGCCTGCTTCCTCCTGGCCTGTCTCAAGTTATCATTTGCCAGTTTCCAACTTGTTTTCAATCGAGATGTCAACTCGTTGACGTATTGGTATGAAGAAGTCACGGTTTCTTCTGCTTTTTTCATCAGTCCATGTCCGCAACAATGCTTCCAGTGGACCTTTGATTGGTCGTCCAAACAACAATGTAGCTGGAGCCAATCCTGTGGAGTTATGTGGGACTTCCCTATAGGCAAATAGTGCTGAGGGTAAGTATGTGTCCCAAGTTTCAGGTTTCTCACTAGCCAACTTTCTAAGGATTGAAATGAGCGTGCCATTGAACCGCTCTACTTGACCATTCCCTTGGGCGTGGTACGGGCTACAGTGATAATGTCTAGCTTGAAATAACCTGAATACTTCTTGTGTTAGCTTTCCCCTAAACTGAGAACCATTGTCAGTCAATATTTGATGTGGGAAACCTAATCGGGTGAATATTGTTAACAGTGCCTCTGCCACATGTTTCGAATCTATCGATGACATTGCTACTGCCTCTCCCCACATAGAGCAAGTATCGACCAAGGTTAAGATATATGCATTTCTCTTCTTGGTCCTACTGAGGGGTCCAACAATATCCACGGCAACACGTTCGAAGGGCGTTCCCATGATGGGCATTTCTCCCAGTGTTGCTGGTGCAGTCCTATGTTTAGGAGCTACTCTTTGGCATTCTGGACAGGATCTCACATACCTCTTTATGTCCTCTGTGATCCCTGGCCAAAAGTAGTGACAGGCTATCCGTTGTCCAGTGGCCCCTATTCCCATATGTCCACTGAAGGGTATAGCATGTCCTAGCTTCATAACCTGCTCCCTGTATGATTTTGGCACTACAAGCTGTCCATGTCCTTTTGGTCCTGTTCCAGCTTTTCTATATAGTAGGCCTTTTTTCATATATAAGTCTCCTTTCTCTGGAGGGTTATGGCTTTTAGGTAATTTGCCAAAGCAAGGCTTCAATGTACTGTCAGCAGTTTGAGCCTTTCTCATCTCTTCTGGATGAGTATTGATGATAGTGTCCTCCTCTTTCTTAGAGCTTGCCCTGGTCTGGACTGTTGCCATCACTATGGGTCTTATAGGTTCTCCTAGAAAGACATATCTACATCCCAGTATTAATGGGTAGATAGGGTTGTCCATCACTGCTGCTTTGATCTCTCCTTCCACATAGCGAGATCTTATGTTGATTCGGGCTATGGGCAGTGTCATGGTTCCTGCTCCCTTGACTGGTCCTCTGATTTCCACTGTTTCTGTGGTTATCTGTTCCGGACTCACCAGAGAAGAGCACACTACTGAGTCAAAGTCCAAGCCTGTATCATATAAGCACAGTACTTGGGTGCCATTCAAGGTCACTTCCTCACAGACAGGGGGATGATGGAGGTCATTCTGACTATCTGCCAGGTCCTTCCTTCCCTTGTTCTCTGTTGTAAGGCATGCAGCGTGATGAGGAGGGTTTTTCCGTCTGCATTCCGCAGTATTGTGGTTACTCATTTGGCAAGATTTACACCACTTTCCTTCCTTTCTTGGAGGTTTCTTTTCTGATCCTAGAGGGTTTTTGTCTTTATAATCAGTTCTGTGTTTGTTCTTGTTGGAATTGTCCCTGTGTTCATAGTTGGTAAAGTTTTGTGAAGGTTTGAAGTTCTCACCCTGCTTCTTCTTATTTCCTGATACTTCTGACTGAGCTGCTTGATATCTTTCAGCCATGGTTAAAATATCTTCCAATCTCTCAGCTCCTTGTTCCATAAGAAATTTTCTCATTTCTTGAGGCATGGATTCTCTCAGTTGCTCCATCATGACCATTTCTTTTATATCTTGACACTTTCCTAAGCTAATCCATTTTGTCAGATAAGTTTCCAATCTGGCAGAAAACTGGTGATAGTTTTCTCCTGGAAGTAGCTTAGCAGTTCGGAATCTCTTTCTATAAGATTCAGAATTCTTTTCGTACCTGACCAGTAAAGCTTGTTTTAAGATTTCATAATCTTCCTGGTCTTCTTTTGAGAGTTTTAAATAAACATCGTATGAAACTCCCCTCAACCCCTGAGATAGCTTAAGGCTCCATTTTTCCTTTTCCAATCCATAGGTAGAGGCCAGTCTCTCATATCTATCCAGGTACGACTCAATGGCGTCCTCTTTTTCAATAAATGGATCCAGGTGGAAACTCATGGCTCCATTTGCCGCGCTATGGTTGGAGCTACTCTCAGAGTGAGGTGAGCTAGCACCATGATTGCTAGCTGCTCCCTGGAGTTCAAGTTCCTTTAAACTTAACTCATGCGCTCTTTGTAACCTTCTTTCTTCAGCTTCCAAAATTAGTCTCTTTTCTTCTCTTTCCAGTCTTTTGGCTTCTCTCTCTGCTTCTAATTTCTTAGCTTCAGTCTCAACTTCCATTCTTTTAGTCTCTCTTTCTGCCTCTAATTTCTTAGCTTCAGCCTCAACTTCCATTCTTTTGGTCTCTCTTTCTGCCTCTAATTTCTTAGCTTCAGCCTCAACTTCCATTCTTTTGGTCTCTCTATCTAAATATTTATCCACTTCAGTTGTGATATATCGAATTAGAGCATCTCCTGTCATACCCAAGTCTTTTCCTTCCTGCATAATCGCAGCTCTAAACTTCACCAATTCAGCCATGATGCTTACTTACCAGAGGGTATATAATTTTATCTTCACTAACAAACTAACTTAATTAAAATCAATTAATTACTTTGAACAAGACAAATCCTTAAAACCTTGTGAGCGTTTCCTATTTACTTCGTACTCAATGGTACTACTATTACAAACAAATTTCTAAGTTTTTAGAATTTTTTCCAAAAAAAAAAAATTTATTTTTACAAACTATTTGTGGCTCAAGATAGAAGAATACATAGATAGTGGCCCAGGATACAAAATAATATCCCGCGAAAGAGCCCCCAATGTAGCGAAAGGTTTTCCTAGTATGATAGTAGTGGTAGAGCAGAAGTAGAATCTCTCTCCAGAAAGTATGAAGTTCCAGTGCCCGAGAAGTACACTGGTATCACAAGTGAGTTACAGCTGTGAATACTCTGAGCTGGACAATAGATTTAGGCTTCAGAAGTATAAGATGCTACTTCGCTATCGTAACCCTATGTGATATTATAATTAAATTAGAAAAAGTAACTCAAAATTTAACAGTTAAAAATTTAACAAGTCAAATGAGTACAATTATCCAATTTATTATGTACATCTATATATTCTTGTAATGATAAATGGGTGTTGGAAGATGGTAAAATGTATGATTATTTACAGTTACAAATTAAAATAACTAATAGAAAAAGTCTTGGATTTATCTTCCACTGAATTTATAAAACAAGTTTGTCACATTATCTCTTGCCATCTAGTTTTCATCATTAGAAAGTCGTTTTAGAACTGCTCACAGGATTTGTTGGATGGAAATATATAAACTCAACTTTATCCACGTCTGCTCGAGGTTCCTCCGACACACTGGAGTACGGAAGACTTTCCTTCAGCCCGCCCTATAACTACGGGGGACTAAGGTGTTGAAGTTTGGTTGACCTCTAGGCTTCAGTGAGCTGGATCAACTTCTTCAAGTCTTTAGTTTCTCGATCAGGAATGATCATAAACATTGATCATAAAAACCTGGAACAAGAAGTAATAGGTGGCCATTGTTCTAACAATCTCACCACCCTCTGCTGTTCATGATGCGACCATGTCTTCAGTGTTTGTATGTAAATGAATGAATCATGGTAGTATATTACAGAGATAGCATGATAAGATAATGTATAAGGTGCAGAATTAACAATATACATGAATAAATCACATGTTATGATACATGGGTACGATATAACCTTTGCCTTCCACTTATGGATGTCAAGTCACTTATGTACTTGCTGGTATGTCGTAAGCTTCCAGGCAAGAATTAGCCATAATATATTTGGCTAACCAATTAATGGTTATGCTTCCTGACAATGCCGGTGAAGGTTATCTCTGGTTAGCGTCATTCCCTTTTTTATTATATCTGCTACAATCAATCAGAAATAAAATCTGAAATAAAATGATATTAGTAATACATATATTTTTAATAAACTTACATACCCTCTTAGGATTAATAAGCTCACGGTGAGACTGTATTGGCTTAACTTAATCTGCCCTGCATGCAGCGTGAAAATAGAACTTTTCTTGCAGAGGCTGTCCTCCAGTTTCTCACTCTGGCTTCTGGATTTGGTGTGTGATTTACAATGCGCCGCTCTGTCCTTATATTTCAGTCTCTCGCGCGTACGAGAAAGCAGCTCCCAAATTCCCCAAAAGATTTTAGTTTCATCTCCTGTTTTGAAGCTATTTGAAACAATCTGTGCTTTTCCTGTACTCGTTTTTCTCTTCTGTCACTCACACACTTATCTCCTTCCTTCCTTCCTATATATCATTTCCTTTTCCCCATATGGGGCTTTCATTACATATAAGTTTTATACAATTCCGTTGAGGCTTGTTAGTGTAATAAATTTTTAAAGATTATTAGCTAACTTTTAGCCGATGTGATGAAGGTGAAAAATATTAATTATCTTTAAAACTATTTATATTTGAATAATATCCTTTTGGATATAATTCCTAGCCTATCTCCTTTGTTGAGTTATATTTATTTAATATTATTCCAACCATGCGTTCTCCTGTAGTGAATAATTTAATGTCCAGTAAATGCAAACTTTTAAAGTCGGCCATACATTCCTATATAGCTATTTCCTCATTCTTCAGTAATACTGTATGGCTTTTAACCGTAAGTCACATTTCCGCTGTCTACCAACTTCAAAGAAAGACCGCAGCGCTGACCTTGCGCTGGTGTGTGTGGGTGTCGCGTGGGCGTGTCGCGCTACAACCAAGCAAGTGTTTACCAAATCTCGCTACACTTACATGCGGTCTGCGGTATTACTTTACAAAAGGCTCCCACTCTGACTTTGTGTTTCAGATTCCTAGGATTCTTGCTTTCAGTGTTAATGTGGATATAGTTTTCCTAGAATATAAGTCCACAAGATGCTCAAACAAGGTCCGGTCCGATTGTAGTGGTATTGATGGTATTGTATGATGGTGATATTACTAAATGTAATTGTATGAGGCCAGCTGTGAAGGCTCCTGAGATAAAATGTAGTTGAGAATTGTCAGAAGGCCTTTCTTGCTACCACTACGACCTCACACTTAATTTTTTTTTTAATGAATGTGGCTACGTAAAGTGTCTAGGGTTATGATATGTAGTGTGGTGTAATAGGTTATAGATATACCCACAGATATTTAACAAGACTAATAATATTAATAAATGTTAAAATACACTGAACTAACTCACGTGTGTAAAATTTTTTGATAGAATTATATTACATTTATTTTGTTCTGGATCAATTTTTTAGGTTGACCAGAACTTAAAAGGATTTAGAGATTATGAAAGAAATGCATGGAATATTATATCATAAATGCAATAGTGTACATATATATGTACTATACTAGTTAGTTTTATTAAAATGTTCTAGTAGTCATCTACTTGGGAGGATAGTTAATGTTTGTGCTGTTGGGGTGGCCTCATCACACCTGTCTATATTGACTACACAGTGTCCAGAAAATGGTGGGAATTTTTATGGGGTATTAGTAACTACACAGCGTTGGTGAATGTCCAGCAGACCAGAGGCTCACTCATCTTGTAGTTGTAGCTCTGGTGCTGAAATCAGGTGGTCCCACCTCTCCGTGCTGGCGGGCAATAATGGTGGTCTCTGTCACAAGTACTGCACAGATACACTCGAGTAAAGTCACCAACTGAATAGACACTGCTTGGTTGACAACAGAAACTCACAGCTCTGCAATCAAAGTATGGGCCATGTGTCAAAATCTATTCTCTACCCACGTCTGGACACAACACTGACACAACAACCACATCATACAGACAGGTCAGATCTCTCTGACCAAACAGCACATTTACCATGGTGGTTTTACATCAGATAGATCCTCCCAGACCATAGATTCTGAAAAATATTTATTAGTTTTCTGCCCTAAAAGAGGATAGGTAATATGTTTCATTATTCTCAACACTTGATCTGTCTTGCATAATCCTTGCTGGAGTTTATGTACATTGTTGGTCCCTAGACCCTGACTAGGGCGGGGGGTCTAGAGCAAATCCCTACTTGTTTGTAAGGCTAGATTTCGATATGGCAGTATCAAATCACTCGAACATGAAACAATATTCAAAATATATAAGGAAATAATTTCAATCTTACCAGATTATGAATAAATAACACAGAATTGCTAGCAAAACTCAGCTGAGCTGCTGGCTATAGTATGGCGTCCCTAAATTTCTTTCACTTTCTTTCATATGGAAATCACCACACTTTAAAATCGGTGTCTATCACTGAACAACTATTGAAGAATGGCCCCAAATTCGCTCTGAGCGCTAATAATATGATTGTCTGTGGCCAATCACTGCCTAGGTTTATTTTAAATTCAAATTTCCTACCCTAAAGTCATTTCAGTCATGCTTCAGTCAAGTATGGATGGTTATCTGTTAGTCTGTCCGTCTCTACTTGTGTTTCTACAAAAATGTACTTGATTTTTGAACCAACCTTTCTCTCCCCTCCAAATTTTGTCGTTAAAAGTTATATTTAGACACAGCTACCACCCAAAACCCCTCTCTTCCATACTACGTAGATTTGAACACCTGCGTCTCAAGGTCGTGTTTTTTTGTGCAATTAGCGACACTTTTAGATTCAATACAGTCTGTCGATGATGTGAACAACACTGTCTTTTGTCATTATCTTCAATATTATCTATCCGTCTGTAAAATTAAGAACATATTAGTTCACTGCTCTGAATGGGCCATCCGGCCAGCTAATTTTTATATTCCTAACATTAATATTAAGAAAAAAGTACTTTTTAAATTTTGTAATATTTCGAACATCTGCGTTTTAGCCGCTGAATTCAAATCAAGGGCTTGGTATTGCAAAAGCGTCCAATAAATGACTGTGGCGTAACATATCTATGGTCCCTTCTGTCGAGTTGCTTACTTTTTATGTCAACTTGGGAAACGTGACTTTTCTCCGTTTCCCCCCCAATTGCGTCTCCTTAGCCTTTCCAGTCTCACGCAATCTTTCCAGTCATATTTTTTTCCTTTTTTGATCCGCCGTTCCCCTCCTGTCTAGCGAGTCAATTTTTATGGAGGGTGATGACCCGCGGTCTGGGCGATCATGTACATCAGCAGCCTACGCATTAGGTTTTTTTATCCTTATATGTTATCCTTGGAGGTATTTTACCGTTGTATCTCTGTCAATTTCACTACACATCTCCCCACTTGAAAACATGCCTATGGCAAGTTTCAAAACCAGCGATACACATAGGTAAAATTACTCCTCACGTCTGCCACTACTCTAATTTTGATCACAGGGGTGCCGACTGAGGAAATCTGCACCGACATTCACTTTGCCTGGGATATATTGGATACTGAACTGATAAGGTTGAAGCAATAAAGACCACCTCAGCAATCTTGCGTTTTCATGCTTAGCCTGAGACAAGAACACGAGAGGCTGATGGTCCGTCTCCACCACAAAAGTCCTACCATACAGATAGATTTGAAACTTCTTTATTGCCCAGATTAATGCTAAACATTCCTTTTCGCTTGTGGAGTATCCTTGTTCCGCCTTATTCAATTTGCGGCTTGCATAAGCGACTGGTTTAAGTTCCCCATCAGGTGAAGATGATCTTTGCAACAAAGCCCCTCCTAGTCCTACATTACTTGCATTGGTTCTTAAGACAAAGTCCTGTGTCAAATCAGGTAGTTTGAGAATAGGCTTGCTAGTGAGTTTTTCCTTTAACTCTTGGAACGCTAGTTCACATTGTGCAGTCCAAATAATTTTATCTGGAAGTCCCTTGCGAGTCAGATCAGTCACAGGAGCACAAATAGCGTTAAAATTCTTGATGTATTTCTGATAAAATCCGCATAACGACACAAATGATCGCACGTCCTTTTTTGTTTGCGGCCTAGGTGCTCTCTGCAGTTTTTCCAAGTTCTTAGGATCAGGGGTCATATTACCCTGATATACAGTGTGTCCCAAGAATTCCAACTCTTTGCATCCAATACAACATTTTGTTGGCCTAGCAGTTAAGTTCGCCTCCCGAAGTCTATCAAACAACATCTCCAGAGCTTCAATGTGTTCTTCAAATGTCTCTGTGGCGACGAGAATATCATCCATGAAATTCGTGATACATGGGTTATTCAGGGGATCCAACAATTTGCGCATCATCCTTGAAAACACACTCGGAGCATTTTTCAGTCCGAATGGTAGCATATTGAATTCATAATGTCCATCCGAAGTGCTAAAAGCCAAATAAGGTCTCACTTCAGGCTTCACTGGGATCTGGTAATAGCCTTTACTAAGATCCACCTTTGAAAAGTATTTTGCCTTGTTCAGTCTGGGAAATAGCTGTTTTGTGTCTGGTAATGGATCCACTTGTCCTTCTGTGACAGCATTCAGTTTCCTGTAATCTATGCACAGTCTGTGTTCCCCAGACGGTTTTCTCAACAAAACGACACTAGAACTAAAAGATGATTCACTGTGCGAAATAATCCCCTCCTTCAACAAATACTCTATTTCTTCCTTCAATGCCTTCTCCTTCGCGAACGGAATAGAATAGGCTCTCATACAGATTGGGTTTGAGTCTACCAGTTTCATGTCATACTGTAGCAAATTTGTATGGCCTGGTTTATCTGTTAATACATCTGTATGTTCCTCCAGAACCTTTTGAACTCTCTCCCTCTGGTTTTTAGTCAGGTGCTTACTGACTTTTACCTGTGCTGCTGTTTCACAAGGATGTAATGGGTATTCATGTGAGGTGAGTGGTTCTTTTTGTATCTGGGTTGCAATAGCTAAGGTCAATAAGGGGGTGCTTTCCTGGAGTGGTCTGTCCAGATACTTCTTTAACAGGTTTACATGATAAACTTTTTCCTTCCCCTTTTTGTCAATTTTATAGTTTGTTCTAGACACCTTCTCTAGAACCGTATATGGACCTTGCCAACCAATTTGTAATTTATTCTGGCTTCCGGGTAGTAGAAGCAGCACCTTCTCTCCGACTGCCAGTTCTCTGTCCTTTGCCTTCCTATTAAAATATGCTGCATGTTTCTTCCTGGCTTGCTTCAAATTATCATTTGCCAGTTTCCATCCAGCTTTCAAACGAGTGGTCAGTTCGTTCACGTATTGATACGATGAGGTAACAGTCTCTTCCGCCTTCTCATCTGTCCAGGTCCTTAATAAAGCTTCTAAAGGACCTTTTATTGGCCTCCCAAATAGCAGAGTTGCGGGAGCCATCCCGGTTGAACTATGTGGTACCTCCCGGTAAGCAAACAATGCGGCGGGCAGGAATTGATCCCACAGATCCAGTTTTTCGTGTGCCAGCTTTCTCAGGATAGAAATGAGAGTCCCGTTGAACCTCTCTACCTGGTCGTTCCCTTGTGGATGGTACGGACTACAATGAAAGTGCCTGGCTTGAAATAGCTTAAAAACTTCTTCCGTTAGTTTCCCCTTGAACTGAGAACCATTATCCGTCAAGATTTGATGCGGGAATCCTAATCGGGTAAATATTGTAAGTAGTGCCTCTGCTACATGTTTTGAATCAATTGATGGCAGGGCTACCGCCTCTCCCCACATAGAACAAGTGTCCACCAGAGTAAGGATGTAACTGTTCCTCCTCTTGGTCCGAGTGAGAGGTCCTACAATATCCACTGCAACCCTCTCAAAAGGTGTTCCCACTATAGGCATTTCCCCTAGAGTTGCAGGAGCAGTCCAGTGCTTTGGAGCTACCCTTTGACATTCTGGGCAGGATTTGACATATCTTTTTATATCCTCCGTTATCCCTGGCCAGAAGTAATGACAAGCTATACGCTGTCCTGTGGCGCTGATCCCCATGTGACCACTGAAGGGAATCGCATGCCCGAGTTCCATCACTTTATCTCTATATGAAGTGGGAAGAACCAGCTGGTTGTGACCATTTGTTCCAGTTCCGGCCTTCCTGTATAAGAGTTTGTTCTTCATGAAATATTCCCCCTTGCTCGGAGGTGTGTGGCATTTGGGTAATTTTTTAAAACAGGGCTTGAGTGTCCTATCCTCAGCCTGCGCCTTCCTCATCTCCTCTGGATGAGCATTTATAGGTTCACCTTCTTCCTCCTTCTTCTGTGACCTGGTCTGCACTGTCGCCATGATCACAGGTTTCTCGGGATTCCCCAAGAAGACGTATCTACACCCCAATATCAGAGGGTAGATTGGTTCATCTATCACTGCTGCTCTGATTTCTCCTTCCACATAGCGAGTTTTCACCGTTATCCTTGCGATGGGAAGTGTCATGAGTGGTATGTCCTTAGTCGCCCCTTGTATTTCCACTGTTTCTGTGGTATACTGACTTGGGTCCACTAGGCTAGACTTCACAACTGAATCATAATCCAAACCTGTATCATAAAGACACCTTATGGTGACCCCATTACAAATAACATCCTCACAAACTGGGGGGTGATAAGGTTCCTGTTGCTCCTTTGGATTAACCTTTAATCTTTGCGTCCCCGACTTCATTGCAGCAATGTTTGAAGGTTTCCTTCTACAAAATTCGGTGTTATGGTTATCCTTCTTGCACCATTTACACCATCTTTTTCCTTGGTTCAACGGTTTTCTTTCATTGAACTTTTGGTCATTGAACTGTGAGTTTCTGTCGCGATAGTCATTTCTTGGCCGCTCAAAGTTTGTCCTACCTTTATTTCCCTGCTCTCTATTATCAAATTTATTAAATTGCTGTGGAGCTTTAAAATTGTCTATGTGCTTCTTCTTAGCACCACTTACCTCTGCCTGGGCTGCCTGATACCTCTCAGCAACATTTAAAATTTCCCCCAACTTCTCTGCACCTTGTTCCATGAGAAATTTTCTCATGTCTGGAGCCATGGACTCTCTCAATTGCTCAATCATGATCATTTCCTTAAGATCTTGGGTCTTCCCCAGAGCCGTCCATTTCTCCAAATAGGTTTCTAGTCTAGCAGAGAATTGGTGGTATGTCTCCCCAGACAACAGTTTGGCATTTCTAAATTTCTTACGATAAAATTCACCATTCTTCTCGTACCTTAATAACAAAGCCTGCTTTAACATGTCATAATTGTCTTGGTCTTCCCTGTTCATTTTGGCAAATACTTCATAAGAAGTACCTCTCAATCCCTGTGATAGCTTTAAGCTCCACCTCTCTCTCTCTAACCCATATGTAGTAGCTAATAACTCAAAACGTCCTAGGTACCCCTCTATGTCATCGTCTTTTTCAACAAAATGGTCTAAATGAAACCCCATAGCGGAGTTTGAGGCTCCCAGACTGGGCGTAGCATCTGAGGCAAAAGGGCTGGCACCATTTTCAGGAGCCTGGCCTTGTAATTCCAGCTCCCTTAGTCGTAATTCGTGCTCCCTTTGCAACCTTCTATCTTCTGCCTCCCTTTCGGCCTTTTTATCTTCTGCCTCCCTTTCGGCCTTTTTATCTTCTGCCTCCCTTTCGGCCTTTTTATCTTCTGCCTCCCTTTGCTGTCGTTTTTCTTCTGCCTCAATCTGCAGCCTCTTAATTTCTCTATCAGCCTCAATTTGTAACCTCTTCTCTTCAGCTACCTTTCTATCTTCCCTTTCAATATATTTATCACATTCAGTCGTTACGTATTGAATTAAAATTTGACCATCCATTCCCATCTCCTTCGCGGTGAGCACAGCAGCTGATCTAAATTTTGCCAGCTCCGCCATACTTTTTAGACAATATAATAATATACAAGATAAATCTCTAACCAGTAAATACACTAAGTACTTCTTATGACTATAGTCTAACCAATTCTAACCAACCAGTTAACTAATTAATTATTACTGGCTGTGAAGATTCACAAACTTTTATCTGCAGGGACACTTTTAATTTTAAAGGGAATTTTACAATTTATTTCCCTACTTTTATTTCTCCCACCAGGAGATCCTAATATTTCTGTTGGGCTAATTATCCTGGACAAGACCCCAATTTATGTAGTGGTATTGATGGTATTGTATGATGGTGATATTACTAAATGTAATTGTATGAGGCCAGCTGTGAAGGCTCCTGAGATAAAATGTACTTGAGAATTGTCAGAAGGCCTTTCTTGCTACCACTACGACCTCACACTTAATTTTTTTTTAATGAATGTGGCTACGTAAAGTGTCTAGGGTTATGATATGTAGTGTGGTGTAATAGGTTATAGATATACCCACAGATATTTAACAAGACTAATAATATTAATAAATGTTAAAATACACTGAACTAACTCACGTGTGTAAAATTTTTTGATAGAATTATATTACATTTATTTTGTTCTGGATCAATTTTTTAGGTTGACCAGAACTTAAAAGGATTTAGAGATTATGAAAGAAATGCATGGAATATTATATCATAAATGCAATAGTGTACATATATATGTACTATACTAGTTAGTTTTATTAAAATGTTCTAGTAGTCATCTACTTGGGAGGATAGTTAATGTTTGTGCTGTTGGGGTGGCCTCATCACACCTGTCTATATTGACTACAGTGTCCAGAAAATGGTGGGAATTTTTATGGGGTATTAGTAACTACACAGCGTTGGTGAATGTCCAGCAGACCAGAGGCTCACTCATCTTGTAGTTGTAGCTCTGGTGCTGAAATCAGGTGGTCCCACCTCTCCGTGCTGGCGGGCAATAATGGTGGTCTCTGTCACAAGTACTGCACAGATACACTCGAGTAAAGTCACCAACTGAATAGACACTGCTTGGTTAACAACAGAAACTCACAGCTCTGCAATCAAAGTATGGGCCATGTGTCAAAATCTATTCTCTACCCACGTCTGGACACAACACTGACACAACAACCACATCATACAGACAGGTCAGATCTCTCTGACCAAACAGCACATTTACCATGGTGGTTTTACATCAGATAGATCCTCCCAGACCATAGATTCTGAAAAATATTTATTAGTTTTCTGCCCTAAAAGAGGATAGGTAATATGTTTCATTATTCTCAACACTTGATCTGTCTTGCATAATCCTTGCTGGACTTTATGTACATTGTTGGTCCCTAGACCCTGACTAGGGCGGGGGGTCTAGAGCAAATCCCTACTTGTTTGTAAGGCTAGATTTCGATATGGCAGTATCAAATCACTCGAACATGAAACAATATTCAAAATATATAAGGAAATAATTTCAATCTTACCAGATTATGAATAAATAACACAGAATTGCTAGCAAAACTCAGCTGAGCTGCTGGCTATAGTATGGCGTCCCTAAATTTCTTTCACTTTCTTTCATATGGAAATCACCACACTTTAAAATCTGTGTCTATCACTGAACAACTATTGAAGAATGGCCCCAAATTCGCTCTGAGCGCTAATAATATGATTGTCTGTGGCCAATCACTGCCTAGGTTTATTTTAAATTCAAATTTCCTACCCTAAAGTCATTTCAATCATGCTTCAGTCAAGTATGGATGGTTATCTGTTAGTCTGTCCGTCTCTACTTGTGTTTCTACAAAATGTACTTGATTTTTGAACCAACCTTTCTCTCCCCTCCAAATTTTTGTCGTTAAAAGTTATATTTAGACACAGCTACCACCCAAAACCCCTCTCTTCCATACTACGTAGATTTGAACACCTGCGTCTCAAGGTCGTGTTTTTTTGTGCAATTAGCGACACTTTTAGATTCAATACAGTCTGTCGATGATGTGAACAACACTGTCTTTTGTCATTATCTTCAATATTATCTATCCGTCTGTAAAATTAAGAACATATTAGTTCACTGCTCTGAATGGGCCATCCGGCCAGCTAATTTTTATATTCCTAACATTAATATTAAGAAAAAAGTACTTTTTAAATTTTGTAATATTTCGAACATCTGCGTTTTAGCCGCTGAATTCAAATCAAGGGCTTGGTATTGCAAAAGCGTCCAATAAATGACTGTGGCGTAACATATCTATGGTCCCTTCTGTCGAGTTGCTTACTTTTTTATGTCAACTTGGGAAACGTGACTTTTCTCCGTTTCCCCCCAATTGCGTCTCCTTAGCCTTTCCAGTCTCACGCAATCTTTCCAGTCATATTTTTTTCCTTTTTTGATCCGCCGTTCCCCTCCTGTCTAGCGAGTCAATTTTTATGGAGGGTGATGACCCGCGGTCTGGGCGATCATGTACATCAGCAGCCTACGCATTAGGTTTTTTTATCCTTATATGTTATCCTTGGAGGTATTTTACCGTTGTATCTCTGTCAATTTCACTACACCGATAAATGGAATTTTGATCTTATTCCTTACTCGGGCTAGCTTGTTTGTCTTCTTGACGAGGTGAATTTCACAGTGCTGTAAACCAGCGAAGGTGTCAGATTATATTGCAATTTTCGTCCAACGTACTTGGTTGTTACAATCTGACCAGGCTCCAATCATAAGTGTTGTTTATAACATCGAGAATTGTCCAGCCAATTGTATTCAATCATATATGTTATGATAACTTTCCTCGCGGAATTTTCTGCATGACTCACGCGTGTGTAAAATTCAAGCGGTCACTCTCCGTAAATAGAATTGTTATTTCCGTCAATTCTCGGTAATATTTACATTACCCGTCCTACTGCAGCGTCTTGGCAAAACAAGTCTGTCCTGAAGTTTCTTACATCATCCATGTGTCTGTAATTTGTCACCAGTTTCGATAATGGACTGGCGCTCCCCGTGAAACACAACACTGGGTCACTACATGAAAATGACCTTGCTCCCAATCTGGTGTGATTTGTATCAACTCTCAGGTAAACAAACAAGGCACAAATGAATAGAAGACGTGTAAAAATTGACTCGAAAATATCAAATACTGTCGGAGGTAGGGAAATAGAATGTGCCAACAATCGAATGGCGCACATAATTAATACGTACAATAAAAATAGATCAATACTACCGGAGTGGAAAAGAGAAGAAATAAAATTATGTGACAACATCATTACCAGAGAGTTAAAAACAGAGTGATCAGTAGTTAGGATAAGATAAAAGAAAGTCAACTATTGATTTTACATGTTCTTCTTCTTCTTCCTCGTTCGCCCTGAAAAGGACGTTGGTTGCGTTGTGTCTGTTTACGCCGGAGCTGTGATATCTGCACCTTTCGGTCGACACATCCGACTTCAGCACGGCATTTTTTGGGACCGGGTTTGCCTTCCCTCTGCGATCCCTACTCGCTCAGCCAGACTGCACTGCTGCAGCCTGTTTCCAAGACCACCACGTGGAGGTGGAGTATGGTTTTGGTCAGCTCTGGTTCGCTGACCCTGATGCAAGCAGTCAAGCTATGGGTCGCTGACTGCATTCTCTATCGCTGCATCTGTTTTTAGATGTTAAACTAATGAAGCCACTTTGTGTGTAATTAGTCCAGCAGAAGTCTGAGTCTACACATTATGTGCTTGGTGTCTAACCGCAAAGAAGCTAGGAAATCGAACGTCTGAATAGCCGAATTCACAAGATAGGACATCCTACACTTCCTACGTTACAAAGGAGTCTCGCCCACATTTGTAAACGTTGTTGGCGCAGCATTTTATTCACCTGTTATCAAGTGCTCACAAGTTGATTCCATATCCTTATATCACGTTCAACAGACTCGAAAGCTTACCGCCTGAGTCAAGCTAAAGCACGCACAAGTTGATTCTCATATTTATATCGAGATCAACTCACTCAAAAGCGTATTTTATGAATCAAGAGTACATACTCACACGTTGATCAATGTACCTACCAAGATCATTTAGTCACAAGTTGATTAGTCAGTACATGAAGGGAAGTCATCAACATTCATTACGTATTGCACGACGTAAATTCACTCTGACTAGCTTCATTGCACTAAACTCAACTGTTACATGAAGATCATTTCGAGAAGAGCTCCAGTCTAGCCAGTGCCTTTCAGAGATCAGACAGCAATCATTTTCCTGAGACAACTGTCAACGGTTTGTCAACGCTGGATAGAGATTGCCGAACATTGAAGAACTGTATATCGTCAAAGTTCTAATTGCTACAACGGTTTTCATCAGTACGTTCTCTTCTTGGAGATAAACCCACACAACATACCATACACCCACACTGGACAGTCTATGGATACCTGTGTATAATCATACAGTGGAGGAGCATTGAGAGACACATAGACAGTGTATATTGGACATCAGTGCGGCAACACATAATATATCACATCATTATTTCACTATTCGCATATATTTACTCCCCTATTTAACTAACTTCTTCTTCTTCTTCTTCTTCTTCTTCTTCCATCCTTAGCCATCAACCGGCAAAGCAGTATGTGGCCAGTACGCCTAGTGGCGTCTTAGGGCAACAACAAATTGATCAATCTATCGCTGTTTCCACCACGCCTAGTGGCGTCTTTGTGGAACAAAAACAGACCAAACAATCTATCATTGTTTCCGTAATCAGATTGGTTGGCAAGCAGGTGATCAGCCCACTGTGCGAAGTTTTTACGGGATGGGGTAAACAGCCCCATGCCCATACCCTCCTTAGTCGCCTTTTACGACATGCGTGGTAGGGTGCAGTGTTACTATTCTTTGCTCCCCTTTCGGGCCCCGGTAACACACGGGTGTATTTAACTAACTACATTATTTATATCTCATCTATATGAGTGTGAATTGCCTTCCATCATCACTTTTTATTTTCTACTAACCCTTTATATGCATATATTTAATTAATAAACCCAAAATCGTTTTCACCATTATCCAGTGTAACGAGAGGTTAATTTAGTAGATAAATTTAGAAGACAAGGATGTATCAGATGATACTTAGAATAGATGTCAGATCAGAGAACTGGTCTTAAAAGCAATACCCCATTCTCAGAAATGAGCAATGGTATATGGTTGTCATAAGTAATAGTCAGTCTGTGAAGAATCCTGGCCTAGATGGTAATTTGCAGTACTAGCTTTTAAGGTGTCTCCTCTCTACGACTTTACTATGCGATGATGTGTTACGTAGTGTATGGTAAGTCTAGGAAAATTAACAACCTTAGAGTAAATTCAAACACAACTGTAATGATTTACTCAAGGCTCGGAATACAATTAATTAATTTACTATTTTACAAATGATTTCTCATTTCTCTTGTTGGAAAAGGGATGTTTGACCTTTGATATACGTGCGTACCGCAAATTCGACATCTACCATACGTCGATAATGTTGCTGAGCACCTCTGCGTTGGTGTCTCAACGAGTGACATGGCGTGAAAGAGATGGAGACATGTGGTCTACACTTATTTATAGACCTAACCAGACTTGTACCACGTGATTTATATCGTGGCGCTTGCGACGTGCAAGGTTATCTATGAATTTCCTTTTGTCAGCTCGGGTTTGACGTTTTATTTCCTTGCTCAGCTGACTGTACTGTTCATTATATCCCCCCTCCACCCCCCCCCCCAAGGTTATCAGCCTAAGGGCTTCTATTATCTGTCTTTTTATTACTTCCCACTCCCCCCCCCCCCTTTTTTTGGGGTAATAGTTTTCAATGTTTCTAGTGTTATCCAATCTTGTATCTTTCTTTCTTAGAATCCCAATCACGTTTTCCTGCTTTCTCTTTACACTGTTGAAAATGTACTAAATTTCTGGTCAACGTCGTGAAATGCTGTCTCTTCCTAATAATGTTTCTTTATACCAGATACAAATGTTTGTCTCGTGAGGGGCGTCTTTCAATTTACTGATGTCAAATCTTTTATGTTTTATTATTTTTCACCCAGGAGTCCCGATCTTCATCTTTATTCTTCCATGTACTAAGTAGTGATCACTTACCACATCTGCACCTCTTCCTACTTTCACATCTTACAGAGAATGTTTCCATCTGTCGTTGATTATTAAGTGATCTAGCTAGTTTCTGTCAGAACCATTTGTTCATATGTTGAGGTTGCCAGCCTCTTAGCAAGAAAACATGTCAAATTTACATTTGTAAAATAATTGTTACACTTACCCCAAAGTTTTGGGAATATACAATCTCCTCGCACAGGGTAGAATGGACACGAGCAATTTAGGTTATATGCTCTCGAACCACTTGGTCTGGAAATTCTGAATCGCTTTTATGACGGGTGAATCTGCGAAACACTTGGTCTGGGAAAGTTTCTCTTATGACGGGTGATCCACTTTCACTTGTGGATTCCCTTGTGTAGAAACAGTGCTCCACCAATGACAAGGTTGTTAATGCCACAAAAGCCAAATAATTTATTATCATCTTAGCACTGGGATCTCCAATTAATGTGATAAGATTATATCTTGGTGTACATTCCATTTCTTTTTGTAATTGTTGAGAAAACGCAATCTTGTTCTCTTTGTCACTGTCATTTGTTGGTACATAGCATTGTATTATGGTAATGTTAGTGAACCTCCCTTTCAGTCTCACTCTTATCAATCTATTATTGATTGGCTTCCATTCCATTAATGATCTTTTTATGTCTTTCTTCAGGATAATGGCTACGCCCTCACTCGTCCCAAGTAAAGCTGTTTCCCCTGCTGCTGTTTTTACTCTTTCTGGCCTAGTCCATCTATTCTAAATTATTCCTAGAGTCACAAGATGGAATTTGGGGCAACCTATTTCCGATCTCTCTTTCACTACGGCTGTAATCAGTTTCATTTTTGTACTGATTTTATTGCGATTTTTTTTCGAGTCGCACCTTCTTTCTCTGCACAGGCGCAAATATTTTGTATTTTCATTCTTTCACCCCTCTGAGGGATAAGTCATCACGTCTGTGTGTTACCCGTCCCTTCCCTAAACAGTTGCAAGGGCGCGACAAAGCTTTGCTAAGATTAAGCGCAGATTACAGACATACACGCGGAGGAGACGTATGACATAAATGACAGGTGACCTCTGCAATGAATTCAAAATGTTTCCATGTCACAATATTTTTAAATCACTCCCCCCCCCCCTCCCCCCCCCCCCCCCCCTTCCCCAACCAGCATGTTTGAATGATTGGAGCTTTTGCCTAGCTTCATAACAAACAGAGCGGAGGAGGACAGTGAATATAACCTGACACGTTTCAGTGTTAAGGCACTGTGAAGATCGCTTGCCACAAGCAAGATACAACAAGACCTTGCCAGAGTGAAGCCTAGAATTCAAAATTCCATTTTATCTGTCCTGAACATTTTTTGGAGAATTTATCAGGACTTAAAAAACCGCCCAGGAAATCTCTAGCATGTTAAATAAGGAAATCCGAAATATCTGAGAAAGCTGGACAACACGGAGCTATTTTCACATATTAAAATTCACATGGCAATATATACACGTGTAAAAATGCATCGGTTAGTGCCTTAACGTCATTCATCTGAGGAAAAAGTATGTGAGCCAGGAATGGCGTAAGTTGTCATTTTACATAGGTAAATGCGATAAAACCAGGTAATTATACCGGTCTTACGCTTATCCATTCTATCAATCGGAACATCTGTTGAAACGCGTCGGTCCAACATTTGATCCCAGGTGAAAAGCTGGTGACAATACGGTCTCGTCCGATCGACACGAAAAGAACCCAAGATTGTATGTCTGGGTTGCCGACGTCGGTATCTGTTTGTCTGGCAGATTACATAGCGGGTAGATGCGTTTATCGCTTTTTGTGGGACAATCCATGGTGATCGCTACAGAAAATCTGTCTGGGTAGACATCTTGGCGGAAAACATTACGCCAGGCAAATATGGTCATATGATGTTATGGGTGGGCGGAAATATTACGGCATGATTTGAAAGAGATCATGCGTTGGAATATTAAATGTAATATTTTAAAACACGTGGGGGATATTTTGTAATTAGACAGCTCTACCCAGTGCTAAAGAGCTTACGATCGGATTAAAGTAAGAAGCCGGAATAAACTATGGATCCTATTGGAACATCCAACGGAAGCACCATCTGTGATTCTATGAATCCTATTGGAACATCCGACGGAAGCACCATCTGTGATGTGAACTAAGAACTGCATATATAATGTAGTGAAAACAGAGAACAGAAAACAGAGAGACTGCAGCGCACATCACATGAGCGACTCTCAGAAGCCAGTGAGACATCGGACTCAGAAATCCTATATTATAAGTGACATATCGAAGTATTGGGAAACTTAAAACCTTAAAACGTATGCCCGCCTTTGTAAATACAGAGACTGAAAAACTTAAGGGACCAGGAGTTCAAATACCAAGACTGGAACCCTAAGGAATTGGATCACACGTCATAAGCGTACATTTTCCAGATCAAGTGTTTCGCAGATTCACCCGTCATAAAAGGGATTCAAAATTTCCAGACCAAGTGGTTCGAGAGCATACAAACCTAACTTGCTCGTGTCCATTCTACCCTGCGCGAGAAGATTGTATATTCCCAAAACTTTGGGGTAAGTGTAACAATTATTTTACAAATGTAAATTTGACATGTTTTCTTGCTAAGCGGTTATATATGAGGCTGGCACCCTCAACATATGAAACTAGTATATTCATAAACCACTACAGCAAGCGCTGGTGATTTCATCTGACTAGTCGTGCGGGAAACTGACAGCAGAGGTGACCCCAGACTCCGAATGGAGCAGTGATGACTGATGATTACGTCACCATTGCATAAAGTGTATAATATTTTGTGAGATATATGCACTTCGTTAATTGTAACTCAGGCAACTCATTATTCGCGCTGTCCAGACACATTTTCCCAGTTAATACCCTGAGGAAAATGGTGAATTTTATTCATCTTCCCTGAACTACAGTGAGTACTTGGGAATTAAATGTTTCTGAGAGATTAACATTGGTGGGTGGACAGAGAGAATCCGTCTGTTAATTGGCAGCCCATAAATGTACTTAGCAGAGATATTTGTTTTCTATTTTGTCTAAAAATTTCTTGGTTACAAGATATGTCTCCATTACAGCTGCACTGAACGCATCACGATTCTGAGCAAGTCGACCTGCATCAGCCAAAGACAATTTCAGACTCTCTGTGATGTCCTGGGTCCACCGTTTTCTAGGTCGACCCCTTCCCCTTTTTCCAGAGACCATGCCTTCCATCACTATTTTTCCAGATTATTATGTCTTTTTATATGACCGAAAAATTTCAGCTTCCTTACTGTGATGGTATTTAGGAGCCAATGTTCCTGTACGTTTAGTGAGTGCAGTACTTCTCTGTTGGTCTTTTTTCTGTTCAGGGTATTCTCAACATCCTTCTGTAGCATTTTATTTCGAATGATGTAACCTTTTTTGCAACTGTTTTATTGAGTGTCCAAGTCTCGAAAGCTTTATGTTGCTACTGGGAATATACATGCTCTGATCAGTTGTAATTTTGTTTCTTTGCTTGTGCCTTGCCATAGGTTTTTCATCTGTATTAGTTTATGTGAAGCAATTGCAAGTCTTCTTTTTAATTTCTACTGCAAAGTCGCCATAGCTGTTGATGATTGATCCTAAGTATTCGAATTCATTAACACTTTCCAGTTCTTCGTTATCAATTTCAATTTCTGGTTTGATTTTTATTTTGTCTGTTGTCAATACTTTGGTCTTCTTGGTGTTTAGGTATAGATTCTGGGCCTCGCTGTGTTTTTTGGAGGACAGAATTAATTGTTCAAGTCCTTCTGGGTTGGTCGATAGGAGGACTGAGTCGTCAGCATATCTGATTTCCGGGATCTGGTACCCGCCGATGTTAAATGAGTCAAACTCTGTGTTTTCTTGGTCATCTCTTACGTTTCTCATGATATTCTCGGCATAAATGTTAAACAGGTAAGGGGAAAGGGTACAGCCTTGTCTTACTCCTTTCTGTACTTCAAACCATTTTGATGTTTCCCCCTCTATTCTTACGGCTGCCTGTTGTTCTTGGTACAGCAGTGCGATGCGTTGTATAAGGTGGTTTGGAAATCCCTTATTTTCCATAATAGTCCATAACTGCTGATGTTGTACACAGTCGAAAGCTTTGGTGTAGTCAATGAAACAAGGACTCCCTTATGCTTACAAAAAGGCACCAGCAAAAGGACATAATTTTCTGATTAAACCCTCACCCCAAATCTCTGTGAAGAGAAAATTTTATTCTAATATAAGTCACCAGCATTTTATTTATTTTAAACTGTTAATATTATATGATTATTAAATTTGTTACATGTTATTTTAAAACTAAACAAACATAGTTGATTCAGTTATTAAATGTATGAAAGCAAACGTATGAGCCAGAATATTTCATTTTTATATACATTTAGACATATATTTACTTCTAAATAGAGCTATACCACTATAAGAGGAAATTCGCTGAATTAACTCAGCTGGGGGCTTGAACGGGCTAAAAACCATTGCTTAAATCCTTCACAAAAGGCGACGGACAGATATAAGTTAACAAATGTTCAGCGCTAAGCAGCATTGTTCTTGACTTCATAATTTTCTTGTGAATTCTCCCGTAAGGATAGAAGCGCCATTAACCTTCTATCTACATCTCTGCCAAGAGTAATCTTGTGACAAGGTAGACATCTTTGACGATCCATTTAGATACTATTGTGTTTTGGCCACTGTTGGACCACTACTGCAAAGCAGGGGAGACAATCCGTGACAAGCGGCCAGAATATCCTTGTTCATGTCAGTGGCTTTCTTTCGGCTTTCACCACGGGTAGTCATACGAGCCTCAGATTGTGGATGTCCGTGTTCATGTCAGAGGCTTCCTTTCGGCTTTCACCACTGGCAGTCATACGAGCCTCAGACTCCGGATGTTCATCCCATAGCAAACTTTGTTCATTTGTTGCTACTTCCGTATTGATTGTGATTCTTTACATAGACAGGGGTGTCGGCCTGTTCTAAACCCCCAACCTGGAGGACCAGGGTACCAGCATTAGTTTGACCCCTACCCGTGCTGACCTGTCCAGCTTGATGGAACCGGCCAGGAGAAAAATGCGCTGGCATAGCTCTAGGGGTGGTCAGGGTACACAGGCCGCCAAACCGCTACGATATGTAGGCACCACTGATGTCAGTATATATCTATAATCACAGATAAAAGGAAGATAAGTATGTAGCTCTAATCACAAGCATGTGAAAACGTAATCGTTGAAATAGAGAGTAGCAAGAGTCCAACAGAAACATCTTTTTTGACAATGCCAAGATTGAACCAACAACAGCGAGCAATAGCTATAGAGATGTTAGCTGCTGGAGCGACTATATTAGCTGTATCACAACATTTCAATGTTCACAGGAACACTATATCACGCATTCAAGCTCGTTTCCACCAAACTGGATCCACTGCTGATCGCCATAGAAGTGGCCGACCACGAGTAACCACCCCTGCACAAGACTGTTACACACGCCTTATGCACTCGCGTAACAGGTTTATTCAGGCTACATGGACTGCCAGGAACATTCCAGGTTTAAGACTCGTGTCGTGCAGAACAGTGCGGAATAGGTGGACATACACGGTACTGAAATCAAGATTTCATTTTTTCGTGGGGATGCCACACTGACTTTAGTTTTTATCTTTCTTTCATGACACTTTCACTAAAATCAAAGTGATCACTTGGTCTTTTATTCTATATTCAACCACATTGTGTGCCAATTTTTATTTCATTTCGTCCATGAAATCACGCACAGTGCCCAATAAAGTGTTGCACACTTACTTTTTTCCATGAGTATATATATATATATATATATATATATATATATATATATATATATATATATATATATATATATATATATATATATATATATATATATGTATGTATGCACCCGTTAAGCGGTTTAGTGTTACTTACTTCACCATACTAGGTATCATCTGTATGAGCCGGATGAGCGGTTCCCTTCCACGCTTCCTTTCTTTATCAAAACTCAAGAGCAGAGTCTAATACTCATATACAGCTGGGTAGACTGAAGCATGACGTCACCAGGTGTCGAGCTTAATGACTTTGCCTCTAGAAACAAACCTTTAACCACCCATCCACTTGACGCTGTATAAACAGTCACAAATATATATCATTGTTTTTCACTATCTTAACAATGTGTGTATTTTGTTTATTATTATTTCTCTTTATTTTTCTCTACACAGTCAGTAGTTTGTCTGTGGCGAATAAATCGAGGCTCCTTCTGTGTCACATGTCCTAGTAAGACTCATGCTATTTTTTGCATTTACCCAAATAAACATACATTATCACTATATATTTCTACTTCCAGACTCACGCTGACAGAGAAAGATGGCCGTGTGGACAATGTTCTCTCGTCTTCCCAGGAAAAAGTTATTTTTTCTATTTGGTGTCGCGGCCATAGCCGTAATACTGTTTATGCACTACAATTACATAGCAGATATTCATTATCTTTGGCCGTCATCAGTGTTGATGTTTAAAAACACATCTTGTAGCACAGATCAGGAAATGATAAATTTAACATCATATTTGAGGCCAGCAGTTGTACAGTTTGAGAATGATACTTTCTATGAGATTGGACTCTATGATGGTTTACTTTCTAATCAGTCTGATGAATATTTCAAAGCGAGACCGGAAATTGTGCAAGATCTGGTTACAGACTACCTAATAGTTCCACGGTTTAATTCCTCGAATGTCTTCCTTTTAGCTGTTCAGCTATCAATACTGGACAGACGATATGAGAGAGACACGATCCGTAATACGTGGGCAAGTGTTGCTAGAGAACAAAAATGGCCGAACCGGAAAATGAACGCTAATGTCAAGGTCGTTTTTGTTGTGGCAGGGCAAAATATAATTGCCAAAGTAGAAAACAGCACACGAAATTCCTCACAACTATTTGAAGAAATCAGGTCAGAAGCCGACCAATTTAACGATATCCTTTACATTGATATGATCGATGGTTATTATAACCTAACCTTGAAAGTGTTATCAGCTTTGAAGTGGGTCAAGGACATCTATCCATGTGTCAAGTTTGTCTTAAAAGTTGACTTCGACACTTTTGTAAATGTGCCACTACTTGTGGACACCTTGTTATATTTTGAGGACCGCTTTGAGTTCGCCATTCTTGTCTATCTCTATCTCTCAAATAAATCTCTAATATATCTCTCTATCTCTCTAATCTATCTCTATCTATCTGTCTATCTATATAATCTATCTATCAATCAATCTAATCTATCTAATCTTTATATCTATTTAATCTAATCTATCTATCTAATCTCTCTCTCTCTATCTCTAAAATAAATCTCTCTAATCTATCTCCCTATCCCTCTATCTCTCTAATCTATCTATATCTATCTCTCTAATATCTCTCTCTAATCTCTCTATCTCTCTAACCTATCTGTCTCTCTAATCTATCTCTCTATCTCTCTAATCTGTCTTTCTATCTCTCTCTATCTCTCTAATCTATCTCTATCTCTCTAGTCTATCTGTCTAATCTATATCATCTATCTCTATCTCATCTATCTTATCTATCTCATCTATCATCTATCTCATATTCATATATCTTATCTATCTCACTATCTCATCTATCTCTCTCATCTCTCTCTCCTATCTCTCTATCTCATCTATCTCTCTAGTCTATCTATCTAATCTATATCATCTATCTCTATCTCATCTATCATCTATCTCATATTCATATATCCCTTTCTTATCTCTATCTCTCTTATCTTTTTTCTATCTCTTCTTTTCTCTCCTCCTCCTTTCCTTCTCTCTCCATCTCTCTATCTCTCTTTTTTCTCTCTCTCCCTCCTTTCTTTTCTTCTTCTCTCTTTCTCTTTTTTCTTCTCTCTTTCTTCTCTTTTCTTCTCTCTCTCTCTCTCATCTCTCTCTCCTATCTCTCTATCTCATCTATCTCTATCTCTCTCATCTCTCTCTCTCCTATCTCTCTATCTCATCTATCTCTCTATCTCTCTCATCTCTCTCTCCTATCTCTCTATCTCATCTATCTCTCTATCTCTCTCATCTCTCTCTCCTATCTCTCTATCTCATCTATCTCTCTATCTCTCTCATCTCTCTCCTATCTCTCTCCTATCTCTCTATCTCATCTATCTCTCTCTCTCATCTCTCTCTCCTATCTCTCTATCTCATCTATCTCTCTATCTCTCTCATCTCTCTCTCCTATCTCTCTATCTCATCTATCTCTCTATCTCTCTCATCTCTCTCTCCTTTTTCTCTATCTATCTAACTCTCTCTCTGTCTCTATCTCTCTCACTCACTCTCTCTCATGCTCTCTCAATCTCTCACTTTGACTCTCTCTATTTCACTCCTCTCTCACTCCTCTCTCACTCCTCTCACTCTCTCACTCCTTTCTCACTCCTATCTCACTCCTCTCTTACTCTCTCACTCTCTCACTCCTTTCTCACTCTCTCACTCCTCTCTCACTCTCACAATATCACACTCACACTCTATCACTCTCACTCCTCTCACACTCTCACACTCTCATACTTTCTCTCACTCTCTATCTCTCACACTTTCTCTCTCTCTCTCTCTCTCTCTCTCTATCTATCTATCTATCTATCTATCTATCTATCTATCTATCTATCTATCTATCTATCTATCTATCTATCTATCTATCTATCTATCTATCTATCATCTGTAGTTTGCATTCACCATCGCTATATGGATTCTAGACGCTGTTAAAAGTTAATTAAATGTTCGGTTCTCTTGTGTGTATATAACCATCTGACTGTCATGTAATTCTCTCCCCTAACTAGGGGAGACAACAAATAAACTATCACTTATCTTTGAATTATCAACATTTCTACAGGGCGCGCTTACGTCATGTCCTACAAAGTCCTGTCCCAGATCGTGAACACAGCACCATACGTACCAATGTTTTCTATGGAAGACGCTTTCATCACTGGCGTCATGAGACGCATCATTGGATGTCGGATGTTTTCATTTCCTAAACTGTACACCAGTCATGAGAATCAAAAGTGGTATCGTTGCCTGATGCTACAAGATAAGTTAATATTTGGTACTCACAGGTCTAACGCTGGTAGACACTATTGGATATGGTCATCCTTCACTAAAGGCTGGTGTAAATAGTCAACCAAATAAGTCGACATAGAATGAAAAGTCGACACAAGATTTGTCATTGTTCTTCTTGATCAGAATTGACCTCACTGCACTCCGGGCAAACCCATAGGTGCTCAGTCTCCCTCAGAAAATGGCGAAGGGTATGAATGCATATTGCTCATGTAGCGTGCTGGTTGTATACACGGCGCCTATCTGCGGATCTTATATTTGATGCCAAATTCCAACAGTTTTAGCCTTGTTAATTCATCGATTGTAGTGTCCTTCTCAAAAGGCGACATCAGTTGTGTTATTTATAACTTGTGTCCCCACTACCAGGGCTATCGAAGCTAGCGTAACCCAGCATGATCAGGATAGTAGATACACACCAATTCCTGAAGATTCCAGGCTTCTGTAGATGTTTTCCCTTCATACTGTAATCATAATCATCATCATATTATCATCATCATCACCATCATAATTATCATCATCACCATATTGTAATCATCATCATCATCATATTATCATAATCATCACAATCATAATTATCATCATCATCACCATATTGTAATCATCATCATAATCATATTATCATTATCATCACTATCATAATTATCATCATCATATTGTAATCATCATCATATTGTAATCATCATCATATTGTCATCATCATAGTCATTATCATCATCATCATCATCATCATCATCACCATATTGTAATCATCATCATATTGTAATCATCATCATACTGTCATCATCATAATCATATTATCATCACCATATTGTAATCATCATCATAATCATATTATCATCATCGTCATCATAATCATCATCACCATCATATTATCAACATCATCACCATCATAATTATCATCATCATATTGTAATCATCATCATATTATCATCATCATAATCATAATCATCATCATCATATTGTCATCATCATCAACAATTTCCTTTGCGCTCCTTACGGAGCATGGAAAAACTACCGTAGCCTGTACCAAACATTGCAGGTGTGGTTTATGTGGCAATGTGTTTTGCATGATGAGTTTGCCAGCCAGATGTACACCAGTAATATATCTGCTACCAAACTGCTTATCGCGTTGAAGTCACGGCGATTGAAAACATGTAAGAGACAAAGCCTTAGTGAGACCAGACATGCTAACCAGTTTACCACCACAAGTACTTCGTCAAGCACTAGCCTTCGTCATTTGTTTCCGCTTTGGTTTGATAAGACTTTCGCTGTTTAACTATTTTTATTTATCACAACTTTTTGTGTAGTTTTACTACGGCCATCCTTACGTGAATATTTTTTAGTGTTCTTGCTGCTTGAGCTGTCCATTCAGAGCACAATAAACGTTGCTGTCTTTGTTTGCTTTTGGAGTGATCTAATCTGTACCTTCCACTAACATCATTGTTGTCTTAATGATCTATTCAGCACATGATAGAAACTAGTGCATCATTCTTTTGAATAATCATTTCAGCATGTGGCAGAAGCTAGTGTATCAATCGTTTGAAGGAACAATTCAACACATGATTTAAGCTAGTGTATCAAACCTCAATGATCTATTCAGCACATGACATAAGTTAGTATATCAGCATTTTCAATAATCAGCTCAGCATATGACAGGAAATATCCATTTAGAAGATAATAAAAAAAACGTGTGTACCTGCCACTTGAATGAAACATTTAGTATATGATAAAAGCGAATGTGAGTGTCGTTGAGTTATGTCTTCAGCGCACAGACGCATTAATAATCTGTTTCGCTGTAGTCTCGGGCGTGAGTTTAAATTTGAAATTTTTGCTTCATCTTTACGAGACTGGCTCTGTTCAACCCAGACACAAAGTCCGTCGGTTATATGAAGACGCACGTCTACATATAAAACATTTTCATTGTTGTAAGGAAAAAAAATGGTTGAAGATACCAATTCTGGGGCGCAATTTTTGAAGGCCCCTTCTTGCACGAGCACAAGCCATTTTGATATAATACGGTCTAAATGAAAGAGAGAAAATTTGTAAACGGTCAATAAGCACTGACATTGCTTCAAATGGGGAGAAGGTTCAATTCCTCACGCAGAGAAATCTGGAGAAGTATGACACTCCAAGTTAGTGGTAGGTAACACAGGAGCTGTGGTGATCTACTTTCCAAACTTTAAAAAAAATGTATTATTTATTTATAATTTATAAATTATAAATATTATTATAATTATATATTTTTTTAAAATTTGTTATTTATTTCCAAACTCTGAGCTCTCTAAATATCAACCATGATAAAAAGTAAGCTGTTTTCAAGTGTCAGAATATTTGTATTCTGTTCAAAAAAAGAAACGCAACATTATTGCAGTGGTAATGGACACCACATTTCAAACTTGTACCAAAATTTTATTTTACGGAATTAATGTTTCAATCTTGGCATGAAGAAACTTTCAGACTTTAAAAATGAAATGATGTTCATTAAATTTGGTTTGGACTTTTATTCTTTGCGACTGAGGCCTCCGTTTCAGTAAGGTGCATGGGCTCCTCTGGCCTCTATCAGAGAACGACATCAGTAGTATATAATGCGCAAAACGGTTAGAATTCAGGCGTTGGCGCGTAACTTTTATATAACAAAATATTCCGATCGATTTCAGGCGTTAGCGCGCCAGGCGTTGATGCGTGACTTTTTATATAGCAATATATATTAGCCGGGGTGACTTCCTCTGACGATCAGCTTGCTTCCTGTTGTCCTATCATAGTTCAATAATGGCGGGAGTTTATTTATTGTGTGTAGGTTGTTACAATATTTATGTTATACATATATTTTACAACATAAATTACAATATATATTACAAAACAGGTGTTACAATATATATTACAACAGTTAGACTATATAGCTATACATATAAAAGAAAAAACACTAAAGACATTTTATATATTTATTGACAAAGAGGTGTTAGCGGTCGTGGTGATGGTCTATGGGTGCTGTAGGGTGACGTCTAACCTCACTACTACGGTCGTGCCGGCCATACGGTTAGGAGCTCTCAGAGTCCGAGCAAAGTCGTTTCGGATTACATGGTGAGTCTGTCACTTCTTTTTCGTGGACACCCAGTTGGTGGGTGCAGGGGTAGTCATCTTAAGCGAGGTGAGTGTCTGTTGGTCTGCCAAGCGTCTATGAAGGAAAAGCGTGTCTAGTCTTGTGGCGAGCTAACCAGGGCCCTGACTAGTCAAAAAACTAATCGATCGTCGGCGTGTTGTCTAGCCGAAAAGGGCAGTAGGACGCGCTCATAGTACCACCGCGAGCTTTGACCAATACGAAATAAATGACGGAGAGTCCACAAACGTTGATAACTACATCTTGTAAATGTCTAGCATTGTAGTTAACAGGTCGGTTAGAGTTTCTGGCTGTAAAATTAACCAGGTCCGGGTGTCTAGGCGGTAGTCCAAAAGAATCAAAATATTCAAAAGTTCCAAGTCCATTATAATATAGGGCGACCCAGTGGTTACCGGGGCGATAGCTAGGGTCAGTGTTGATGACGAAAGCAGCCGTCTGGCTTGGATCGATACGTAGAGGTAATTGGTCACGAGCTAAAACTTTAACGAGCCCAGTTCGTTTAACAAATATATCCGACAGGAGGATGGTCCGTATCTCGTCTGTGTTCATCGTTTAAGTGGTGTAGTCTGTCAAAACTTGGCGCGATTTCGAGATCTCCAAGATCGAGTCTTGCTCGGCGTAGACGAGGACCTGTAATGGTTCGGGTGTGATCTCGGAGAATTTAAGTTCTATGGAGACAGGTCCCGTCTTGGCTATCTCAAACTGGTCACCGTCCAATAGACTGGGGGTGAGGTCAAAGGCGTATAAGGCGTACCCATTCTTAAAATGTCTATACTCAAGATTGTTGCCGGCGTCTTTGCCAATTAGTCCCATGGCTAGATTCTTCCCGAAGAATGCTCTCACGTACTGGTTGTGATCATAATCCATTGACAAAGACTTGCCACTGATTGTTCTGCCGTACGCGCTGACATTTAAATATATCAGACCAAAATTAGCCAAATTGAACGGGTTAGACGTGTGCGATCCATTAAAAGCTGTCGAAGTGACTAGGCCAATCACTACGCGGGTCGGGGTTTGACTGAGAAATAGATTATCCTGCATGTGCGATAGCATGCCTTTAGGGAAAGAGAAAGTTTTAGCACAACTCGTTTCAAGGGGTACTTGGCATTACCTCGCAACAAGGCTTTCTCGTGGGCTAGAGAGATAGCCGGATTTAATTTGGCTTTCCGTACAACTAGTGCCGCATAAGTTATAATAGATTTATAACCACCGGCGTGGTCGTGTCCCAGCACGTTGAACGCATCTTTAGAGGGCGTGAGTTTTACTTTAACGGTCACACCGTTTAACATGTAGCGATCTTGGGCGAAAATATCTGAATGTAACCGACCCATCATATCGATGTCCTGAGAACCAGCTGCTATATTTCGACGTAGCCTTAGTCCGTTGTTATTATCGCCACTTGTTTCCGCAATAGAGTTTGGCGTGTCTTTGTAAAACAGAGCCGCTGTCATATGCCTCGCTTGGCTTCCTCCCCGTAATTCAACGTGGCTTCCAGATAAGCTCTATAAGGGTAGGTGTTCTCGCTGGGTGTGATCAGCGTGTCGTTTAGGAAAACGTCAACTTGGGAGAATAAACTGATCTAGACCACTGTAAAGACACTCGCACGAGCTGGGGTGAATAAGCGCCATCATTCAAATATATCAGAGTACCATCGCTTGTTCTTGTGGGAATGAGAAGGGCGAGCTCGGTTACTTCGTTTTATTCTTTTCGGCTCGCCAGGTGGGGCAGCTCTCGTTTTTCTTTTTCTTCTAAGATCGCTACCCGATTGGTTAGTGGTAAGGTGGTCAACTGCTCCCTGTAATAAACGCTGACCCGATTTTTTGGCTCGCTCACGAAATGACTCGCCAACATTTCTGCCAGCTAACGCGTCGCTCGCGACTTGTAGACCGGTGCCAACCCCTTCTCTGAGTAAACTTTGCCTCCAGTTTTTAACCACGGGAGAACCATGCGACCGTGCCCGCTGAAAAAAACTACCTAAGCCATGTCCTCTTTGACTTCTGCCTCCGATAAACACTGGCATCCCGTGTCCAGCTTGGTTGCAGTAAAACTCCTCATACATTTTGGGGTTTCGTCGTATTGGTACATGTCTGACCATTCTTCTAGTCAAAATCAAACCGTCTGTGAGTTCGGAAGTGGAGTGTCAACACCGAAGCTCCGCTAGTGAATGGGATAGTCTTACGCTGGTCATTAGTTAACAGGATTTCCACGGTATCAAACGAAAAACGGCTCAGGGGTACGTAGTGGGGTTTGTCGTAAATCCTAAAAACCGAAGCGGTAGTCCTGTCCAAAATAGGGACAATCCGTAACAAAGGGACAGAGGCATCCCCAACCGGTCTCGCCGCTACGAGGTCGCTGTACAAGTACACATTTTTCATGTCGCTATCCATTTATACTTCAGTCTCTCCTCGTAGTATTGGGTCGATGTCAGTGGCGGTCGAGGAGGGCAAGCCTAACATGTGTTTCAACGTCTCGCTAATTCTTACTTCAGCCCCCGGTTCATACAGATTCAAGGTGGCCTTATTATTGTTAAAATGGATTCTAACTCGGGTTTTTTCATTCACATCCGTGCCTAACAGCAGGCGATTCAACTCATCGATAAGCGTATCGGATGAAGTGTATAAACCGGCGGGGAACGTGAGTATTATTGGTGTTGTTCCCTCGTCTTTGTTTAAGAAGTAATGTATCCATACTTAATTCTCTAGCACGTTATAATAACTTTTGGGAAATTGAATCTCAACCAAACCAACCTCGTAACGTGAAGTCAATTCTATAGTCTGTGGCAATTTGACGAAAAAGTGACCGGCGTTATTGTTCGGGTATATTTTCATCGAGGCATTGCTGGGTAAAGTCACGTAAAAACTCATCATATCTTAGGGTTAGGTAACATGTAACCCAGACAACTGCTCATTAAGGCAATTCAAAACTTGCCGTCAGGTCCCTCGGCGTTGCTCCGACTCAGATTGAATAACGAGACCCCGATGACGACATATAACGATCATCTGCCGGATGAAAACGATCTCTAGTCGCGGGACTAGTTTCCCAAAAATAGGCCAGAACGAGGTTCTCGTGGCCTTGGGAGGGGGTGACCGCAAAACTGGGGTGCTCACTTCTTCTATCTCCATCAGTCTCGATATCTCGCTAGTTGTTTGGAGGAAATCCAGCTGTTGAATGACGAGTTATAACCGAACCATTTGACTAAATACTCTTTAACACCCCTGACACATCGCCGTTCTTGCAAAATGGACTCGATTCGATAAACTATCCTGTCACCGACCCGCTGCAGCTCTTCTTGGTAAAAAGAACCTTTCAGTTCCTCACCCGAATCATCTTTAAGGACGTACGTGACCGGTCTTGTCTGGTTTAGTCGGCTGACCGTAAACAACTCTTCTGTCCACGCTGGCGTATAACCCTTTTTAAACATTTGTCTGGCTTGCGCGATCCGCACGCGATCACCGGCTTTAAAATAGACTTTTCTTACGACGACGTCAAGGGTCGAATACAACGTATGCCACACCTCGTCTTGATTCATCGGGGTAACGTCCGACGGCGCCATCTTAATACTCCGATGATACGAATAGTTGTAGTTGTGGACCAGTCGCTTTATCACGTCGACGTAGCGAAGACTGTTGGTTTTGGTAAAGTAACGCCACGTTTTTTCTTTGAGGGTTCGATTAAACCTCTCGACAATAGCGGCCTTAGTATCTTCCTTCTCCGTAGTGAAGAAATGGATACCTTCGTCTTTAAGAAACTTTAAGAATGTTTTGTTGACGAACTCACTGCCTTTGTCTGTTTGAAAATGTATAGGTTTGCGACTGGTAAAAAATTTTTTCACTGCTTCTACTAAAGCTTTCCCAGTTTTGTTTTTCAACGGAACTTCCCACGCAAATTTACTAAACACATCGATACACGTCATTAGATAGGAAAACCCATCGTTGATTTTTTTTAAACCGCGCAAGTCTATTTAATCAGCCTGGAACTGTTGATCGATACCACCCGAGATGGTCGCGCGTCTTTTAAATTTTCTACGCACCGGTTTTTGTAAGGTGTATGTATCCTGATGACCTAACCACTCTTCAATTTTTTTACGAGTAAGTTTGGAACTACGCTGCAAGGCACCGTCTCCGCTATAAGAATTGGGTAGCTTCGGCTCGTAGTAATGTTGTTTTAAAATCTTATTCACTTCTTTGGCCATGCTTCCCACTTTGGGTTTTTTGTCTTTTTCCTTCTTCTGAGCGAATACGACGATGTTTCTCGCAATTTACTGTCAACCACCTTTTTTCGATTAGTGGGTGGGACTTGTTCGGGTGGGGACTGAAGAATTTTGTCCACGATCTCGTCATTAAGTACAGTGGGTTGGTCGGTAGCTTGTAATGGTGTTGGTTGCTTAATGTCCACAAGGCCTAAAGGCACGTGTCTGTACTGTTCTAGGCGAGTCAAATAACGCTGCTGTGTTCGCTGATATAATCTTGCTTTGTCACCCACCGGTAAATCTTCTCGTTCCAAGACTAGTTGCATTTGAGTGTCCAATTCTCCTAAGTTATCCCTCAGAGCGTCGGGGGTTCTATAAGGTTTTTGAGCCTCTAACAAACGAGGGTCCATCAAAATCATTTTCTTTGCCATCTACACGCCTAAAACGCCTTTTAACACGGTTAGTATTGGAGTTAAAAGGGCCCCCAAGAAACCACCACTTTGTAAAAATTGTTTCCGTCTTTTGAACGACAATTTCTTTTTGGTGAGCGCTCTCATTGTAAAAATTGTTTCCGTCTTTTGAACGACAATTTCTTTTTGGTGAGCGCTCTCAGGGTGTTTTTGTAACGACGCATACGCCTCTTCTGTGGGGTGTCAGTGAAACGTTACCTTTTAATACGTTGTGACAACACTCACAGAGTGTTCCTACGAGGTCGGGTGACGCTGTTTTCATAACAGCCTTGATGACTGGGGTTTTGGCAGTGCCTAGAAATTTCAACATTTCAGCATGTCGTCTCACCTTTTCCCCCATCTCGTTATTTGGGGACGTAAACGACTTGTTGTTCGTCGGGAAATATTTGGATACGTAATCTCAAACCATCCGGTGTTGCCTGTCGCAGGTTGATTAGCAAATAACCGTGTGGGGCCGACGTGGCGTCTTTTAAACTTTCTTGGACATAGGCAGTACGACCTGGGTACATCTGCTTGGCTAGATTTGTAATTTGCGAACCATCTCGTGGATTTTGGAAAAGCACTATATAATGAGAATTCAAACTAATGGTTCTGTGTTCTTTGTTCTTACCAAATAGATTTTGCACGATATAGATCACGCTAATATCACGATGATGGCTGCCTTTCCTGAAAAGTTTAGTTATTCTATCATCCGTCTCACTCATCAGATCATCAATAACAAGCAGGAGTTTCTTATCACCTGACCACTGGTCCATGTCCGGCAGTCCTTCAATAAACAGAATACTCTCCATGGTTTGGTACATGGACTGCTGCTCTCCATAACACAATATAATTTCGTCTGGGGTAGGGGTCATCATATCCCGGATATGTTGCAAGAAACGTTGTACAAAGATAGTTTTTTCACTACCCGTGGGTCCTGCTATCAGGGCTGTGAAGGGATGAGACCATCTTGGATCCATGACTAATAATGATAAATTACACTTACACGCAGTTATTTTATTGTATTCAACAACGTGAGACCCCCTGCGACGTGTTAAAAATCAACATCACGAGAACCACTGCGAAGAAAACACGCAAGTCTGGTTGCTTTCAACATCACGAGAACCACTGCGTGGTGCTAAAAAGCGTTACTCGCCGCATTCCCACCCGGTGTTTCAACATCACGAGAACCACTCTCTAAAGATCATTGCTCACTCAGGCACAATCACGTGACTTTTTTACCATTCACAATAAATATCACTTATATTCGGCTGTTTGCAACATTGTTATTCATTTTTTTTTAGTCAACAGACCATATATAACATGTGTAGTATCACAGGTGCTTTTTAAAGATTTGGTTTTTAAAGAAAGCGTTTAATATACAATATCATTTTTTACAAGCGTTACAATGTTAAGTTCTGCATATATATATATCTATATATCTATATATATATCTATATATATCTATATATATCTATATATATCTATATATCTATATATCTATATATCTATATATATATATATATATATATATATATATATATATATATATATATATATATATATATATATATATATTTACGTACTGTCACACTAACAAATAAAATATCTAGTGTAGGTGAATGTTCGATCTTTAAACGCCATTAATTCTTTCCCCACCAGAGACCAATTATATCAATTAAACTTCGTTTTTGTATCTAAATGCTAAATTACATAATCGATTCCACTTTTCAAAAGTTCTGGCACCGTCAAGAAATACGTGCGCGACAACGTCAAGACATTATCGCTTGTGCGCGTGACAGCCCATACGCATGCGCGCACTATTTTTTTGACAATTCTTTGTCTTGATATAATCTAAGAAAAATCCTTTACACAAATCATTCAAGCAACACAGCTCGACGAACAAAGACCAACTGTTGAAGACAAAGACCAGCCGTTTTGAAGACCAAGAAACGACCTTCTTAAAAATCAACCACTGAAACCAGACCACGTCAAGCTCACAACCGTATGTTTATTTTTATATACTTATGTTCGTTTGTATTCGTGTTTTGTGTTAGGGTGTTAAATATAAATAAATATCTCTGTCATTTCTCTAAACCAAAAATATCATCATCAGCTGTCATCTCCACAACGAAGGTTGGTTGTAATGGATCTGTCTTACAAAAATATGGTTGTGTTTGTTTTCAACAGGAGTATTTCTTAGAGACTCTGTGGAAAAATATATATTTTTATCTGTGCGTGTGTGCTTTTGCTAGGGTGTTAAATCCTACCCATTCTTACATGTCATTTTAAAAAACATGTGTATATGGTTGTTTTCGATAAGTTAAGAAAATATCCTAAACCGGCTTATTTTTTATTGTATATGTCTGTTTTTCACTAGGAAAAGTCTTGGTTCTAAAAAAATATAACCATCAGTTTAAAAAAATTATCTTCTTATCACATATTGTTAAGACAAGCAAGTGTAAAATTCAAAACCACACCTTGGTTTTTTTCTTTGTTCGTTGTCTACAAACAGTATGACTCATCCTGGATTGCACCACACTGGGAAATCGAACATAATTACAAATCGTACGCGCCAAAATTTAATTTTTTACCGGGAAAAATAATTGGTTGGGTGTAGCACAAAGACGGGCGGGTAGATCGATAACTCGTGAAAATGATTGTATCTAACTAAAAAGAGAGCGGGCTTACAAAGCATACCTTTGCTGCCAGGGTGGGGTGGGGTGAGTCGAGTCATTTATGTACTCAGAAACTTTCACCGGTTGGATTTAAAAAATAAGTACCCGAGCCAGTACTAACTATTGAAAGTTCCCTACTAGAGATAATATAGTTGATAAGATCTTTCTTTGGGAGACAGACGTCATCATCAGTTGATAAACTCTTTTAATACAAGACCCTTGCCCTGAGCAAGAGACATGCTGAAAAATCTGAAGCTCACTCGAACATCACCAGAGTTAAATACTGTGTTGTTGTGTTGCTCGTGGTTTGAGTATGGAATGTCAACTTGACCTACGCAGTGGTGTGTAGACATAGATTGAGTGTGTAATATGCGAATGATAGGAAGAGTTCGTGGTGTTGACAAATGTTCTTTTCTCACACTCATGTATGGCTGGAAGTCATCGACACCAACGACTGTGTACCTTTACTACAGTTTAATTGGACGTACACACTCGACAGCACAGATAGTGACAAATCACAGGTTGGCATAATACATCATGGTACAGTGGATAAATGGTCTTGCAATGTTACATGGGCACTCATGTAGAATAATAGTATAATGGACTGTCAATAGCCAAGCACTCAGTATTGCCCATATATATATCATCTGAGTTTACTGACAAAGCACGTCAGATTATAAACAATATCCAAGATGACTTCTAGACCTAATCTCGTCTAGTGAAGATTCCTTAACATAATGTCCAGCACAGATTTTTCCATATAATCAAATTGAACCGCTAGCAATGGGTTCTCATGTGTAGCAGTGATCTCTGGACTAATCAAGCGATAATACGGGCATCCCTTTTCTCTTCTTGAAAGTCACTAAATGTTTTTACAAGATGGCTTCTCTCGTGAGCTGTCACTCACGTTTGGATACAGATAATGAATCTGTCTTAAAGTTAGTCATTCATTAAATGTTTCATTGCTCTGTAGATTCTATCATGATACAATTGACTGCATTCTACAGGATATAGTGCTGCTAGGAATCAGAGTCGTTTTCCATCTAGTTAAATGCATCCTCTCAGATGTACAAGTCATACCTATCGAAAAACGGTGGCTTCGTACGAGAGTTCAAAAGAGTATCTTTTATTACCTGCGTATCAGAAATATGATTCTGCCATTCCTTGGCAATAAGAATAAACACTGGGGTAAAGCATACACGATAGGTCTAGACGACTATCACTTTCCCCATAAATATAGAGATCACTTTTTCCCGGCGACAAGCCGACATAGCAAAACACAGCCCCCATGATCAGGGCGAAGCCAAAACACACCTCTCTAGAGACACATCCGCCGAACAGCCTTTGACCTCTCTAGAGACAAAAGAACATATAGTTCGACTTAGATATGTAAAGATATACAGATATAAGACAGACTCGTCCTACTCAGCCAAACAATACACATAAATTCAGGCCATAGATATTCTGAAGCAAGAACAATCTATTACTACCCAAACAAAGAATAAATCGCAGTAAAACTGGATTCATCCGCGGAGTTCGATCGAAAGAGACGGCACAACTTTCAAGGGAAGTAACTCAATAATGACTTTCCCTTAAGCACTAAAAAATATCTATTTTGTTTACAAAATATTTGCGAACATAACAAGTATACCAATGTATAATATTGTAAGATATCAAAGACTGCACGTAACAGTCTTACCACACCTCCCGGGAAAAAAAAATGGAACTTTTTTTTTTTTTTTTGAAATACATCTAGGAGCAACGTACAATAGGCTCACAACGCATGAATAATGCGTAGATGAAAATATCAGGAATAAATATAACGCCTAATATGAGGCTAAGTCGACATATGGAGCGACTGGTGAGAATGTGTCTCATAAACTGAGAGAAATTATTTCTCTACAAGTATATTTTTCCAGGAAGGTGTCATCAAAGTATAATACAATTCTGGCAATTACACGATGCCTAAAAAATTCATACCATAGTTTCGTATTAGATATCTTACATTTATGATTTATGAAGAAAAATCATCAAAGCACAGCGGTGAATAAACATCAATGAACCGCTATGTAGTGATACAATCATTATATTATTAAATTACAAATGTGTATCTATTATGATATAGAAAAGGAACTACTATAGAACTAGACATATCAAGAATTCTAAGCCCTAATAGTTATGTGGAATCATGTGGGCATCTTGACAGAATGTCTGCCATCACATTATCTGATCCACGAATAGCTCGCACAGAGAAATGAAAAGGTTGAAGAGCAATTGCATATCGAGTAGACCTCGAGCTCTTCAAATTCTTACTCTGTATAGCAGTAAGAGCTTTTTGGTCGGTTTCTACTATGAAATGTGCGCCTAGAAGGAATCTCTGTAGTTTGAGGATCGACCAAACCATAGCTAATAGCTCACGGTCTAAAACCGAATAATTCCTTTCTGCCGCATTAAGTTTTCTGGAAATATACATTACAGGATGCAGAGTTCCAGAGTACTCTTGCATTAGTGCCGCTCCAATCCCAGTGGATGAAGCGTCACTACGAAGAACGAATGTCTTATCTTTAGTAGGTAGCACTAAAATAGGTGGTGTTGAAAACAATGTTTTAATCTTATCCAGAGAGCATTGGCATTCCTGAGACCAGTGGACCATATTAGGCGAACCTTTCTTTAGAAGTGTCGAAAGAGGTGCCATGATAGAGGATAGATTCTGAATGAATCTGCCATAAAATTGAATAAGACCTAACAGACTTCTCACCTGTTTTTTTAGTCTTAGGGATCGAGATGTTAAGTATCTTACTAGTATTATGGTCCTCTGTCTTTAGGAAACCATGACCAACTCGGTGGCCTAGGAAAGAAATTTCGCTAAAACCAATATAGGCTTTAGAGGGTTTCGCTGTCAGGTTGTGCTCGCGCAAAGTAGACAGCAATTCATCTAACCCTGAATAGTGATCTTCCCAAGTATCGCTGAAAAGACAGATGTCGTCTAGATATGCAATGACATCTGACCGATAAGATAGGATTCGGCGCATCATGCGCACGAATGTAGCTGGTGCGTTCATAAGACCGAAAGGCATAAAATTCCATTGGAACAAACCTCTAGGTGTTGAAAAAGCCGTGAGAGGTTTGGCGCGTTCAGATAAAGGAACTTGCCAATATCCTTTAGACAAATCAAGTTTAGTGAAAAAATGAGATTTGGAGAGTCGAGTAAGTAGCTCTTCCAGTAAAGGCATAGGTTCGGCATCGAACTTCGTTACTTGATTCAATTTTCGATAGTCAACGCAAAGACGTATGTTATTGTCTTTTTTACGAACAATAACCATCGGCGAAGAATATGCAGAGGTGGATGGTTCGATTATTTTCAAATCTATCATCTCATCCAACTCTTTCTCAACCTGTGCTTGGAAATGTATAGGTATAGGATAAGGTCTAACCCTAATAGGAGTATGGTCAGTTAGAACAATGTCATGTTCAATGACATGCGTTTGTCCAGGGATGTCAGTGAGTACATCCTGAAATGTTTGCAACATAGTTGAAACTTGTCGCTGTTCTCCTAGAGACAAATCAGGAGAGACAGTAACGTTCTTCCATGATTCACTAGAATGGAGTGGGATCATTGGAAGAGGAAGATTTACATCTGAAAAACTTGTTTCCTCATCCTGTATCACGGACAGTGATGAGTAATGACCATGTTGTACTGGAGAATTGTCCGTTGCTTGGAAAATGGGTTGCAAATAATCCGGACGTTCATGGAATTCAGTAAGCATATTGATGTGGAAGGTTTTATGCTTCCCATCAATATTGACAATATAGTCGACATCGGAAATTTTCGATATTATATCGTACGGACCTTTCCAAGAAATAAGTAGTCTGTTTTCCCTACAAGGTAGTAATACAAATGCTTTGTCACCAGGACAAAGTTGTCGTAAGCATCTCTTCTTATTGGCAAATTGCCTTGCCTTCTGTTTCGCAAATTCAGAAGAAGAAGTTGCTAATTTGCATGCTTCGATAATCTTTTGTCTCAACGCGATGACATATTCGTAGGATGACTTTGTGTCATCGTCAATATTGTCAGCTGTTATGAGATCATGAAGCAGCGACATAGGGCCACGCGGACGCGCGCCAAAGACGAGTTCAAAGGGAGAAAATCCTGTATGTTCATTGGGTACCTCTCTGTAAGCGAAGAGGGCCGCAGGTAAAACTCTGTCCCAGTCTTGAGGATGATCCTCAGTTATCTTCCCTAGTAAGTTTTTAAGTGTTCTATTAAGGCGTTCGACCATACCATTAGACATTGGATGGTAGATACTACTTAAAGATCTATCTATCTGCAGAGTAGACATTACTTGAGACATGGTATCTGATATTAGTTGGGTGCCATGGTCTGACAATATCTCTCCGGGGAACCCCAGACGAGAAAATATAAGCCAAAGAGCATCTGCAATATCAGCAGTAGTAATGCTCTTCAGAGGAATAGCCTCTGGCCAACGTGTGCACATATCAACACACGTCAAGATAAACTGATGTCCTCTGGCAGACTTGATCTTAAATGGACCAATAATGTCTATGGCCATTTTTTGAAACGGCCGAATAGGAATGTCCGCCGCCTGAATGGGTGCAGCATGCCGTGGACCTTTGGATTTAACTTCCTGACATACTTTACAAGATCGACAATAAATCCGTATGTCCTTGTTTACCAATGGCCAAAAGAAAGCCGCAAGGACTCTTGACTTAGTACGGGAAAAACCCATGTGTCCAGCACACTGAGAGTCGTGAGCGTGCTGCAAAATTTTAACTCTCAAATTCTTGGGAACCAGGATTTGAGAATGACTTGACGTAATGGAGTCTTGAACCATACGTACAAGTACGCCATTCTTCTTTGTAATCCACGATTTACGACTTGTGTCTTTATTCGGATCACCTTTAGTTGCAAGAATGAAGAATTTCTTCAGAGTGGGATCATCTTCTTGCTGTTTTATAAACGAGTCACGAGAAATTACCAAGGGATCACCTTGGTTATGCACTTCATTATCTTCAGTAGATGAAGTTTGAGGCATATTAAGAGCCTGCGCTCTAGTGACTACAGCGTTAGCAATCTGCATGTTTTGCCTTTCCCACGCGGAAATTTGTTGCGGAGTGCATTCTTTGACTCCATGAATGCGACCGATGATGAGGTCAGCGATCGGATTCGGAAGAAGACATGCGTGTACATCTCCTGTAAAGAAAGGAGTAGCAATCCTAATGATAGCAGTAGAGTATTTCTCTAATGTGCCGCCAAATGTTACACATTTGACTACTTGTCCAGTGGCACGGGAAGGATCTACGAGTGACTGCCTAACACCAATTGTGGTGCATCCAGAATCAAATAGCACAGAGACTGGATTGTTATTTACTAAAACCCTTATGTAAGACAAGAGAACCTCTTCCATCATGCGCGACTGATGCAGGAAGAGCAGGAAGAGGATGGCCACAGCTTAAAGTAGACACTGTGGTTGGCTCAAATAATGTTTTGCATTGGGGCACTGAGATGCTCTCCCAAAATCAAAAGCGGCACATGCCATATTACTAGCATCATTATTATCTTTACTCTGTTTATAGGCTTCATGGGACTCTTGTTGTGCAGAGTTTGCCTGAAAATGTGGTTTATGTCTTTTGTTTTGAGATCTACCTCGGTTATTATCACCTCTGTAGTTATTGTTACCTCTATTGTAACCCCTATTTGGGTTTGAGTCATAGTTCCCTTGGTTACCATTATCATATTCATTATAATGAGTATCTCTGTAATTATGATCTTGTTGACTCCAAGACGGATAACCCGGATAGTTTCTATAATTACTTCCTCTACGGAAATTCCTATAATTATGACCACCCCTGTGTCGAGAGCTATCAGCTCGTCTCCAGTTCTTTGAAGAAGAACCCTGAAATGATTGGTTACCTTGGTTTTGATAACTATTATGGTTACCTTTTTTATCAAATCTGTTTTGAGGTCCCTGAAATCTGTGTGAATGATTGGGATTGTATGGTGTTGCTGAAGCAACTGGCATACTCTCCTTAATCTTAGTGTTGCCAAAAGTCACGTCGGGGTGTGCAGTGACATATTGGGAACAATATTCTTCCATTTCCTTTAGAGATTTGGGTTTACGCTCATGTATAAATTCCAGGAATGGTTTGTTAACACATGACATAATCTTATCTCTGAGCAACAAATCCATAAGTCCTTCATACGTTTTTTCTGTTTTGGAAAGCTCAATCCAACGATCAACTGTGAGACGTGCCTTTGCAGTGAATTCTGAGAATTCTACACCTGTCTCAGGCACCATCGTCTTAAATAAAAGGCGATAGCCTTCCTCACTTAGCTGGTATTTCTTTATCAAAGCCGCCCTAATGACATCATAATTATCCTTATCTGCTTCTCCTACAAGGCATAATCTAGTCAAAGATTCACCTTTCAAGTTTTCTGCTAATTGATTAGCGTATTGTGATTTATCCACATTATGTGTACGACAAGAACGTTCAAATCTATCCAGCCAGAATGTAATATCGTCACTGGACTGATTGAACGGTGGAACCTTAACCTTGTAAGTAGAAGGTTTACCATTACCACTAGATGCCTGATTAACATTACTCATACTTGTCAATCTCAATTTCTCTAACTCAAATTCATGTTCTCTTATTGCTTTTTTTCTTCAGCTTCTCTGTCTAATCTTTTTTGTTCAGCATCCCTGTCTAATCTTTTTTGTTCAGCTTCCCTGTCTAATCTTTTTTGTTCAGCTTCCCTGTCTAATCTTTTTTGTTCAGCATCACTGTCTAATCTTTTTTGTTCAGCATCACTGTCTAATCTTTTTTGTTCAGCAGCAGCTTCTCTTTCTAATTTTTTTTTTGTTCAGCTTCAAATCTCCTTTGCTCCACCTGCATCTGCAATTTCTTTTGTTCAGCAGCAGCCTCAGCTTCTCTTTCTAATCTTTTCTCTTCAGCCATAGCTTTTCTCTCTTCTGCAGCAGCTTTTCTCTCTTCTGCAGCTAATGCTTTGTCATATTGAGCAACTGCCCATTCTTCTAATTGTTGACCAGTTTTATCAAGGGATTTCCCTTGTGTAATGAAGTATTCTAATGTAGACATGATGTCTAACAATAATACTAATCACTTGAAACAATAATAATACCACAAGTTCTTAATGACTTGATTAATCATATACTATCCCATTATCTGTGGGTCACAAGCCTTAATAAGGTCTTGTATAACAGTAATAATAATCAAGTACTGGTTTATACCATAATCCAAGTGCAGTGCACAGGCAATAGTGTCTTATGAAATATACCTATATAAAACATATGTCAACCAACAGAATACATAAAGTACAAATAGGACTGACAATACGAAAACGTTTGCAGAAATCAAATAAATCAAATAGGGAAATCAATGAAAATAATCACTGAATCTGCAAGGGATAACAACACAAATGACGTCACAGTATATGAATATAAATTGTGAATAGAACTGAAAGATAGAAAAGGGTAGACCAACAAATTACAAACAAATCCAAACAAAACTAAAGAACAAAGAAATATTACAAAAATAACAATAATTACGGTCTTCACAGCTAACACAAATAGCAACTAGTTGTTGCAAGCAAATTTCCAATTAAGGAAATTGCACCTAAAGAAAACGCCCACAACGGACCCTCTATGACGTGGGATATTCTGTTGTGAGGACTCCGCCCAACCTTAAACACAACCCGCTGAAATATAAACTAACATACTGTACAAATAAATAACATGTAAACATAAATATATAAATTATGTGTATGATAGTATGTGTTGCGAAATAGGCTCAGTTTTACAGTAATGGCAAAGTTATTCTTATGAAAATAAACAAACTGCCACTTTATTCAATTAAACATTCTGGCCTTAAATATTAAAGTTCATATATAGAAAACAAGAAGATCCATCGATGAAAATAGGACTTCTTAGTTCAATAATACTGTCTTCCCGTTAATATTGACAAGAATTGATCCAACTGTTCTGTGAAACTCTGTAATGTCTAATGTACAAATGTCAACAACGCTGACCTACATACTGCATTCACTTGACAGGTCACGTGACGAAGTGTTGACAAAGAGCAAACCAATACTGCAAGTGTGTCGTATTAGCCACAGGAAACGGTCTGGTATCGGTAATCTGTTGACTTCTGAACTTCTGCGAGGTCAAACCCAGAAAGCTGGTCCACCAGTTGATAAGATCTTTCTTTGGGAGACAGACGTCATCATCAGTTGATAAACTCTTTTAATACAAGACCCTTGCCCTGAGCAAGAGACATGCTGAAAAATCTGAAGCTCACTCGAACATCACCAGAGTTAAATACTGTGTTGTTGTGTTGCTCGTGGTTTGAGTATGGAATGTCAACTTGACCTACGCAGTGGTGTGTAGACATAGATTGAGTGTGTAATATGCGAATGATAGGAAGAGTTTGTGGTGTTGACAAATGTTCTTTTCTCACACTCATGTATGGCTGGAAGTCATCGACACCAACGACTGTGTACCTTTACTACAGTTTAATTGGACGTACACACTCGACAGCACAGATAGTGACAAATCACAGGTTGGCATAATACATCATGGTACAGTGGATAAATGGTCTTGCAATGTTACATGGGCACTCATGTAGAATAATAGTATAATGGACTGTCAATAGCCAAGCACTCAGTATTGCCCATATATATATCATCTGAGTTTACTGACAAAGCACGTCAGATTATAAACAATATCCAAGATGACTTCTAGACCTAATCTCGTCTAGTGAAGATTCCTTAACATAATGTCCAGCACAGATTTTTCCATATAATCAAATTGAACCGCTAGCAATGGGTTCTCATGTGTAGCAGTGATCTCTGGACTAATCAAACGATAATACGGGCATCCCTTTTCTCTTCTTGAAAGTCACTAAATGTTTTTACAAGATGGCTTCTCTCGTGAGCTGTCACTCACGTTTGGATACAGATAATGAATCTGTCTTAAAGTTAGTCATTCATTAAATGTTTCATTGCTCTGTAGATTCTATCATGATACAATTGACTGCATTCTACAGGATATAGTGCTGCTAGGAATCAGAGTCGTTTTCCATCTAGTTAAATGCATCCTCTCAGATGTACAAGTCATACCTATCGAAAAACGGTGGCTTCGTACGAGAGTTCAAAAGAGTATCTTTTATTATCTGCGTATCAGAAATATGATTCTGCCATTCCTTGGCAATAAGAATAAACACTGGGGTAAAGCATACACGATAGGTCTAGACGACTATCACTTTCCCCATAAATATAGAGATCACTTTTTCCCGGCGACAAGCCGACATAGCAAAACACAGCCCCCATGATCAGGGCGAAGCCAAAACACACCTCTCTAGAGACACATCCGCCGAACAGCCTTTGACCTCTCTAGAGACAAAAGAACATATAGTTCGACTTAGATATGTAAAGATATACAGATATAAGACAGACTCGTCCTACTCAGCCAAACAATACACATAAATTCAGGCCATAGATATTCTGAAGCAAGAACAATCTATTACTACCCAAACAAAGAATAAATCGCAGTAAAACTGGATTCATCCGCGGAGTTCGATCGAAAGAGACGGCACAACTTTCAAGGGAAGTAACTCAATAATGACTTTCCCTTAAGCACTAAAAAATATCTATTTTGTTTACAAAATATTTGCGAACATAACAAGTATACCAATGTATAATATTGTAAGATATCAAAGACTGCACGTAACAATAGTATAAATACGAACAAAAACATATTACATTAAAGGACTGGCGCCCTGCTATAACCAACAACCATGGTTGAAAGTAGCAAACACGTTAATATAAAACTTATATCTTCGTTATTTTAAAAGAAAGGCCAGATCAATACGACTCGTCATTGTCTCATGTCCAGAAAGACGGGTTTTTAAATCAATATTATAATTGGTCTGTATTCAGACTTCCACGCCTATACAATGGCGGAATTTTTGCAGCGAGCGGGGCCTTTCTGATATGTTAAAGAACAAAATTCTTTCACACAGACAGGGATGCACTCTAGTTATTTATTTATTTTTATGTTTAATTTTATTTCTCTATCTCTCTCTCTCTCTCTCTCTCTCTCTCTCTCTCTCTCTCTCTTTCTCTTTCTCTCTCTCTCTCTCTCTCTCTCTCTCTCTCTCTCTATCTCTCGATCAGTTTGTTACATGTATTTTATTTAATTTTATGTTTTATTTTATTTATTTTAATGACTAACTTCTTTCTTCCTCTTCTATTCCACAGATGTCTGCCCCTCAAAGCCTGCGATATACTTGCTCACACTGCGAGCGCTCATTTACCAGGGACCGCGATCTCACTCGTCATATGGACACGGTGCATGGGGAGCAGAGATACGCTTGCTCTCTGTGTGGTAAAAACCTCACCCGAGCGATCAATCTGAAACGGCACATAGAGAGTGAACATGGGTCCGTTTCAAGCACGGAACAAACAGACACTACACTGGGGCACAACTTCATGTGTACCCGCTGCAGGCAGGGGTTCACCAGGCGCGCCGACCTATCACGGCACATCAAGACCGTGCACTCGTTGACTCTGTTTAGTTGTGACATTTGTGGCAAAAACTTTACCCGCGCTGATAACGTGCGGTTCCACCTACAGCTACAACACCCATCTGTCCCTATGCAGATTCCAACATCAGCATCAACACAGAACCCAGCAACATCAGGTACCACAACAACTTCGAGAATGTCAGCATCTGTAAAATCGGCGCACCAACAGACACTAGCAGCAGGCGACACAGCAACTTCGAGAATGCCTTCATCATCAACATCGGCACACCAACACACACTATCATCAGGAGCGTCCTTCAAAACAATTCCTTCCACCCTGGCGCACCCACCATCAACAGCTGCTGGCCAGACCAACCCACTCAAACGTCCCATGTCCAGTCATCAAACCCTAATAAAAAGGCTCCTCTGTCCTCTGAACAAGACAGTTTACGCGACGTACCGTCTGACGTTAGACAGATATTTACTGACAATTGGCTAGCCATCAAGACACATAACAATCTCAACAAATATTTATCCACGTTCACATTCTTTCATAGTCAAGAAAAAACCCACCTCATAGACTGGCTCTCTCTTTTGACCCCCGTCTTTAAACAACAAACAAAACGCTTCAAAATTAATTATAGTCATCATTCAATTTTACGCCATAGAGAAAACAACGACCTCCGTTTCTACCACGCCTCACACAATAACTCATGTGACTTAGAAAATCCTCATCTAGTAAATAACATTACAGATTTCAAGTCTTTTGTCTCAAACTTAAACGACAGCGACATTCTTACACACGCAAGGGTAAACAGACCCAACACAAAATATTATGTTGAATCGATCCCGACTACCTCCTCTACCTATATCACATTCAAGAACATGCAATCGACTGTTGTTTACAAGAGATCCCATCCTTCATCACCGATAATAATAATAATAATAATAATAGTCCCTTCAGTCATAACTGACTATGGGAATGCGCCCCTGAGGTGACAGCCCTCAGCTGCTTATTTTCCTGGTGCTCCTTTCGACGTTTTCTCCTCACCTCTGCTTCTTGTGTGAGCCTCTCTTCGTCCAATCTGAGGTGGCGCCGTAAATAGCAACGCCACTTAGTGCGATCGGCAGCTTCATCCTCCCATGTTGCTGGATCCATGTCCAGTGCCCTCATATCTCTCTTGCACACATCTTTGAACCTCAGCTGTGGTCGCCCAACTGTTCTCTTGCCATCTGCTAATTGTCCGTAGAAGATATCTTTTGGGATGCGACCATCTTCCATGCGGCGAACATGGCCAAGCCAGCGAAGTCTGCGCTGTCTAAGAAGCGTATACATACTTTGAAGGCCAGCACGTGACAACACCTCGACATTTGTCACTTTATCTTTCCACGAGATGCCGAGGATGCGGCGTAGACACCGCAAATGGAAGGTATTGAGCCTTCTTTCTTGCTTAGCATAGGTCGTCCAGGTCTCGCTGCCATATAGGAGTGTGCTGGTGACGCAGGCATTATATACCGCAGATTTGGTCTTCATTGTGAGTTTAGAGTTTCCCCAAACACGCGATGTGAGGCGGGCAAAGGTAGCTGCAGCTTTGCCAATGCGGCTGTCGATTTCTGTATCCAGTGAGAGTTTGTCATTGATGGTAGACCCTAGGCATGTGAAGTGGTGCACCACTGCCAATTCATAGTTATCGATAGTGATAACTGGTGCAGCACCCACATCCTGACTCAGCACATTCGTTTTCTTTAGACTTATTGTGAGGCCAAAGTCCTTGCATGCTTTAGTGAAGCGATTCATCAAGCTCTGAAGCTCCTGTTGGCTTTGAGTGACGACTGCAGCATCATCAGCGAACAACAAGTCTCTTATAGTGACCCTTCTGATTTTTGTTTTTGCCTTCAGCCTTGAAAGATTAAACAGACGGCCATCTGACCTAGTGTGAAGACATATTCCTTCAGTTGCATCTCTGAATGGATGTTTCAAGAGTAAGGCAAAGAAGATTCCGAAGAGGGTCGGAGCCAGAACACAGCCTTGTTTAACGCCACTTCGTATATCAAAGGGCTGTGACGTGCTTCCAGCATATTGGACTGTTCCCTTAATGCCGTCATGGAATGACTTTATCATTTCCAGCATTTTAGAAGGGCAGCCTATTTTCAGGAGGATTTTAAAGAGTCCTTCCCTACTAACCATGTCGAATGCTTTTGTGAGGTCTATAAAGGCGATATATAATGGTCTTTTCTGCTCTCTTGATTTTTCCTGAATCTGGCGGAGAGAGAAGATCATGTCTGTTGTTGATCTGCCAGCTCGGAATCCACACTGTGACTCTGGATATATGCGCTCAGCTAACTTGTGTAGTCGCATTAAGATGACTTTGGCAAAAACCTTACCAACAATACTAAGAAGAGAGATGCCTCTGTAGTTATTGCAATCACTTCTGTCTCCTTTATTTTTATACAGTGTTACAATCTTGGCATCTCGCATGTCTTGAGGAATAGTTGTCTCTTCCCAGCACTGACACAGCATCCTATGCAGGGGATGTAATAGCGTGCTCTTACAGCATTTGATTAAATCAGGAGGAATCCCATCACTGCCTGGTGCTTTGCCAGAGGCCAAGCTATCAATGGCCTTGCTGAGTTCCTCTAATGTTTGTTCGGCATCCAGCTCCTCCATAGTTGGCAGACTGTTGACACCATCAAGGGCTGCAGGCGTAACGGTATTGTCTCTAGCGTAAAGCTCAGAGTAGTGCTCGACCCACCTCTCCATCTGCTTACCCTTATCGGTTAGCTTCTCTCCGCTGATGGTTTTTAGCGGTGCCGTCTTACTTTTATGGGGGCCAAGTGCTTTCTTTATACCGTCATACATTTGTCTAATGTTGCCTGTTTGCGCTGCGATCTGGATGCTCTCACTGAGCTGGAGCCAGTAGTCATTTGCACAGCGTCGAGCAGTTTGTTGAACTTTGCTTCTCGTAGCCCTCAGGATCTGTAGGGTTCTGGCACTCGGTGAACGTTTGTATTCATTCAAAGCACTGCGCTTAGCTTCAATGACAGGTGCCATCACATCTGATGAAGCATCAAACCAGTCATTTGACTTTGCTGTTTTCTTACTAAAGGTGGCAAGTGCAGTACTTTGAATGGTGTTCCGTAGATGCTCCCAGTTCTCTGTAATAGTATCACCATGCTGAGGGCTACTGAGCACTTTCTCGAAGGTCGCAGTGAATTGAGCGATCATGAAAGGGTCTGACATCTTGCTGGTATCAATGCGTGGTTTCCCTTCATGTCTGACACGATAGAGTTTTCTTGGTTGTGCTCTGATTTTGCAGCAAACCAAGGAGTGATCTGTATCACAGTCTGCACTATGGTACGAGCGCGTGGAGAGCACAGACCTGAGGAGTGGCCTTCTGACGAGAATCAGGTCAAGTTGGTGCCAGTGCTTGGATCGTGGGTGTCTCCATGACACCTTATGCTGGGGTTTTGTCTGAAAGTAGGTGTTGGTCACGCAGAGGTCATGGTGGACGCACAACTCTAAGAGCCGTTGTCCATTTTCATTCATCTTGCCAATACCAAACCTGCCCAGACATGAAGGCCATGAAACATTATCGGCACCCACTCTAGCGTTAAAGTCACCAAGGAGAACAAGCTGTTCTTGCCTAGGTATGCTTTTGATAATTGCTGTTAGATTCTCGTAGAACTCATCTTTAGCTTCTGAGGCAGAGTACAGAGTAGGAGCATACACACTGACAAGGGTGATGGGACCTGTGCTAGTTTGCAGGCGGAGCGTTAACAGGCGTTCTGATCCATTCTCGCCTGGTTCAACCATTTTAGTTAGCGATTTTTTGACCGCAAAACCTACTCCGTGTTCTCTAGCTTTATTAAGATCTTTCCCTTGCCAATAAAATGTGTAGTCCATCTCGCTCACCGTTCCAGAGCCCGCCAGGCGCGTTTCCTGAAGTGCAGCTATATCCACCTGAAGTCGTTTAAGCTCATCATTAATTATGGCTGTCTTCCTTACATCGTTTACATCCTGTAGGTTTTCGGTTAGTCCAGTCAACATAGTCCGGACGTTCCAGCATCCCAATCTGAGAGTTTGCTTATTTCTATTTTTTCGATAATTGCTTGGTGCAAAATTTTCTGTCCACAGTTCGGGTTTGACCCTAATCCCCATGCACCCAATGGGGAAAGCAGACAGTGGCGGGACAACACCTTATTGACTGGGGGCTGCCCAGCTTGAAGCGGGCGGTAGCTGTCCAGTGAGATCCTAGAACCTCTCCCACTGTCGGAAGTAGCCCCTGGCGCCATGCCCTACGCCAATTGGGCAAAATGCTTATAACCGGTAACTGCTACTTCCCGTGTTTTGCCGACACCTATAGGGTGAAGCTGGAGTGTCCTCTCCAGGGCGCGAGCTTGGGCACAGTTATATGGAGATCAAGCTGTTGCCCATGCAGCATGTTCCCCCTCTCCACACAGCCGGTAGATCCAAAGGAACGGCAGTAGCCGATACAGTTTGGTACCAGCCATGTCGCAGGAGTTGCCAGAATAATGTCGAATCGACATTAGACTGCCTTAGGGACTCTGACTCCGGATTTATCCTCAGGGTTTACTCCCGAAGCCAATTCCATAAATGGATATTCCCGCAAGGCAGCGGTGGTTTGAATTCAGAGTTCCTTCCCTTAGATAAGCTACCAACCAAGAATCACGAGCCCTATCTGCCCGAAGCTGCTGGTTTTAAGGCGCCAGTCGCTCGCCTTTGCCGCTTCTCCCGTCAGTGGAAACAGTTCCGCCGGGCTCAAATTGAGCCACACGTGAAGGCCGGGAGCTGGACTTGGTTGTCAGAGGCTGTTTGAGGCGCGTGCCATAGAAGTATTTTATCTGCAGTGAGAGCTTATCCTCACTACAACTCCCGGCAGTAACAACCTTTGGAACTATCACTATATTTGGAACTATATTCTTGTATTTTCCTTTTCCTACTTTTGCATTCATATCACCCATTACTATAAATACATCTGTAGATTTGACTGGTTTAAGTGTGTGTTGTAGCTCTTCATAGTATTCTTCTATTTCTTCCTCGCTGTGATCTTTAGTTGGTGCATAAGTTTGTTAGATTGCTATGTCGAATGGCTTTGCTCTCATCTTTAGTAACATCATTCTGTCATTGTGTGTCCAGTATCCACATACGTATTTCACCGATAATATCACCGATAATAAACATATTAATACATTACAACAGGACTCACATTCATAACCTTACAGTGATAACTTTTGCTTTTTTAGATGTTTAGCCGTTTTTAGGGGTGCGCCCGTTAAGGATGTTAATAAACCCACACGCCGACTCGTAGATCAGTGGCAAACACAACAGGGACTAGACTCCTTCATCGATTTTCCCGGGGTGAATTTAATTGACGTTCCTGCCTTAGAGACCTGTTTTAAAATAAATATAGATATTTTTGAGTTTGACGACGCGCAAACTCTGGGAGTTGCAGAGGCAAGACTTTTGGATACAGGCTACATAACAAGAGACAAGTGCACGCTTATACACTCAGGAGGAGAAAAACACGAAAGACTGGTAGGAATGTTGATAAACAAGGAGGCAGAAAAATACGTATGTGGATACTGGACACACAATGACAGAATGATGTTACTAAAGATGAGAGCAAAGCCATTCGACATAGCAATCTAACAAACTTATGCACCAACTAAAGATCACAGCGAGGAAGAAATAGAAGAATACTATGAAGAGCTACAACACACACTTAAACCAGTCAAATCTACAGATGTATTGATAGTAATGGGTGATATGAATGCAAAAGTAGGAAAAGGAAAATACAAGAAAATAGTAGGACAGTATGGATTAGGGACAAGAAATGATAGAGGAGACAGACTTATCCAGTTCTGTGAAGAAAACCAGCTGGTCATATGTAATACCTTTTTTGAACACCACCCACGGAAATTATACACATGGAAAAGCCCAGGAGATGTAACACGAAATCAAATCGACTATATCATGATAAAACATAGATTTAAGAACAGTGCCACAAGTGCAAAGACACATCCTGGCGCCGACATAAATTCAGATCACAATCCAGTCGTCATCAAAGTAAATATAAAGCTGAAAAGAGCAGGAAACAGAAGACAGGAGGAACCACAGATAGAAATATCAGCGCTGAAACAACCAGATATAAAACAGAAATATTTTATCGATGTCAAAAATAAATATCAACAGTTATTGACAGAAAGCATGGAGCAGTATAGAAGAGAAAACCCAGAAGAAAAAGCAACCACAAAATGGGAATGCTTAAAAGCAAGCATACAATCAGCAAATGCAAATTTACCTAAAAAGGAGTCAAAGAAAAATCAAATTTGGATGACAGATGACATCTTGAATAAAATGGCAGAAAGAAAGAAAGCAAAAAACACTCCAGAATATAAAACAATAGACAATGACATACGTACTATGTGTAGAGAAGCAAAAGAACGGTGGATAGAAACAAAATGCAAGGAAATAGAAGACTTTGGAAGCAAAGCACATGACAAGAAATATGCATAAAGAAATAAAGAAATTATCAAATCGGTCGCGGTTTGCACAAGGAGGAAGCTGTATCAAGAACAAAAATGGTGTAATATTATTTGATGAGAAAGACATATCAAACAGATGGACAGAATACGTAAAAGAACTATTCGAGGACAACAGAGGTAAAAAACCATCACCAGATCCTAATGAAGGCCCAAACATTCTCAGATCAGAAGTAGAGAATGCCATTCATATGATACAAAAAGGAAAATCAGCAGGCATGGATAACATAAAAATTGAAATGATAGAAGCTCTGGAGAGCTTTGGTATAGATACAATCACAGAAACATGCAACGATATATACAATACAGGATATATACCACACTACATGAAGACATCAGTTTTCATAACATTGCCCAAAAAACCAAATGCAACAGAATGATCAGACTTCAGAACAATCATCCTGATGAGTCATGCATTAAGATACTGCTCAAAATCATACAGGAAAGAATAAAAAGTAAAGTAGACAGCGAAATCCAAGAAGAACAGTTTGGTTTTAGACGGAACAGTGGAACAAGAGAGGCAATATTTTGCCTAAGAATATTAGCAGAAACATATACAGAGGTCCAAAAAAGTATGTATATGTGCTTTATTGACTATAAGAAGGCTTTTGACAGAGTCCATCATGAGAAAATAATTGAATGCCTCAAAGACATAGGTATTGATCGAAACGATATAAGAATACTCAGTAACCTTTATTGGGAGCAAACTGCCACAGTAAGATCGGGAAGAAATTATTCACCATACATAGACATAAAAAGAGGTGTCAGACAAGGTTGTGTGCTGTCCCCCTGCCTATTTAATTTATACACCGAAAAAATTTTCAAACAGATACAGGAAATACCAGGACTGAACATCAGTGGAAGGTCAATAAACAACCTTAGATATGCAGATGATACCGTGTTGTTAGCTGAAAGCGAACAGGAGTTACAAGAACTAGTGAAGCAAGTGAACAGTATAAGTCATGAATATGGACTCGACATTAATATTGAGAAAACAAAAAACTATGATAATTAGCAAAACAGACGATAAACCCACATTAAAGATAAGCGTAAATGGGAAAATCCTGGAACAAGTCAAGAGCTACGTATATCTTGGTCATATAATAACAGAAGATGGCAGATGTGAAACAGAAATCAAGAAGAAAATAGGAATGGCCAAAGCTACATTCAACAACATGAAACATATACTGACATCCAAACAGTTATCTCACAAATTAAAACTGAGAATCATAAAGTGTTATATATATATTCTGCATTTCTGTATGGTGCAGAAACATGGACAATGAATAAGCATTTGGAAGAAAGAATTGAGGCTCTTGAAATGTGGATATATAGAAGAATGGGGTGTATCTCATGGAAAGAGATGAAAACAAATAAGGAGGTCCTAGAAAATCTAGGTATGAAAAGAGAACTAATGAGGGAGGTCAAAGTTCGGCAGCTAAAATACTTTGGCCACATAAAAAGGCATAACACCTTGCAGAAGATCATAACAGAAGGGAGAGTTGAAGGCAAACGTGCAAGGGGAAGACAGCGCTATAAGTGGGAAGATAACATCAAGAGATAGACAGGAAAGAGTCTATCAGAGTGCACTACCAAGACAAGAGACAGAAGACGTTGGAGATCCATTACAGCAAACCTTCGTTGTGGAGATGGCAACTGATGATGATAATGAAACCCTGACCCCCAAACTTAGAGGTAGTGATATTTATAAAGACACGTTGCGTCTTTTAATGTATAAAAATCATTTCATGTATATAGATGATATAGATAGGGCGGCAAACTCTTTTTCGTGTCCCAAATGCGGCAAGTTATGGAAACTGTTTTGGCTTATGGACAGACATGAGCAGACTTGTACCGGAGAAAAGAGGGTGGAAATATTTAAGGGTGGGGTTTATACCCCACCAGATACCATTTGGGAATCTATTGCCGCGCAGGCTATAGATGTAGATACAAAATTCGCGTTTCCCTATCGCGCCACCTTTTACTACGAATGTTATTTCGATACCTCTGTCGGGACGGGCAGCGGGGGCACTAACATTTTGTCCAAACACGTGCCCCTGTCTTGTTCGGTGGCTTCTGATGTCCCTGGGTTTGAAGATCCCGTTTGTTTTATCACAACGGGCGATCCACAAGACTTGGTCAACAGGATGCTCAATCATCTGACCACCATTGCCGAGGGCGCTTATGCCATTTTGCGTGACCGTTTTGATGAGGTATACACTCAACTCGGTGATTTGGAGGGTCTCATCGAGAGACTCGATGAGTATTTGCGCGAACTGCCAGTGTTAGGATTCAACTCGGGAAAGTACGATGTGAACGTGATAAAACCGTACCTCATCAGATATTTTCTATCTCAAGATTTTAAATATTTAGTCAAAAGAAATAATAATTTTATGTGTATCGCCACGCCGCAGTTAAAATTTTTAGATATCGTTAATTACCTAGCCCCCGGTTTTAGTTATAGCAAATACCTGGCCGCTTATAAAGTGAAAGAAACTAAAGGATTTTTCTGTTACGAATACATCACAGATTTAGAAAAAATAAACGAAACGGCGCTACCACCCCACTCGGCCTTTTTTCCGCCCTAAAAAATACTAACATTTCCAGTGACGAGTACGCCGAATGTCAGAGGGTGTGGGTCGATAACCGTATGGCCACGCTGCGCGAGTTTCTGACTTGGTACAAGAACAAAGACGTGGTACCCTTCTTAATTGCGTTAGAACAACAGGTTAGTTTTTACGCGGGTCTAGGGGTAGACATGTTCAAAGATGCGATTTCGGTGCCCGGTGTAACGTTAAAATATCTTTTCAAAACCCTCCCATCAAATGTATCTTTTTCTTTATGCTCGAAGCTGGAGCAGGATTTACATAACACGTTGAGACAAAATATAGTTGGGGGACCCTCAATTATCTTTCATGGGTTCCACGAGCAAGGCAAAACACGTATTAGTGGCGGTAAAATGGTACAGTCCCTTAAAGGTTATGATGCCAACGCCCTTTATTTGTGGGCGCTAATACAGAAAATGCCCACTGATTTTACCGATAGACTAAACAGGGAGAATGGTTTCAGGTATCACAAGGTCAATAAATACACCGTGCAGTGCGGCAACTGGTTGACGTGGGTCTCGAACCAAAATAACGTGGTTTTAAAAACCCAGTTTAACGGCCGTGAGATGTCGTTGGGCCATAGACACATTATTGTAGACGGCTGGACAAAGACTCTCGCACCGGCTACCAGTTCCATGGCTGCCTGTTCCATGGCCATCCTAACTGCCCACTAACCACCGGTCGTGACATTAACCCAGTCAATAACAAACCCTTGACTGAGTTGTATGAAAAGACGCGGGAAATTGGTGGTTATTTGAAGAACGAATGTGACGTCACCTTGGTAGAAATGTGGGAGTGTGAGTGGCAAAACGTGAAGAAAACCGATCGATCAATCGGTCGATTTCTGAGCGCCACCTTCCCGACCCTGAAGCCGTCGTATAATAAGTGTCGGTACCCGTTAACGGAGCAACAGATTCTCGCCTCTGTGAGAGACGAGACCTTGTTTGGCTTAGTCGAGTGTGACATTCATGTCCCCGATAACTTGAAAAAGCATTTCTCGGAAAACGCCGATTTTCAAAAACGTTGACGTCACGAGAGATGATATTGGATCTTTCATGAGGGAATACGCCGAAAAGAATAAACTCCTGACTACTCCCAGAAGGACTTGATCGGCAGTTACGTAGGTGAAAAGATTCTGTTGGCAACGCCTCTGCTTCGCTGGTACCTGTCCAAAGGCTTAGAAGTCACCTGTATTTACCAGGTGGTTGAATATACGCCCGCGACTTGTTTCAAGCAGTTTGGGGATACTGTTTCCGACGCGCGCCGTCAGGAAGATATCGATGATATCTACGCTATAACGAGCGAAACAATGAAATTGTTAGGTAACGCCGCCTATGGCAAGACGTTGACCAATAAAGCGAAGCATGTATAGGTCTCGTATACGACGGGGGAGGGGACATCTAAATTAATAAATTACCCCCCGGTTTAGAAAGATGACTTTAGTGACTGATGACATATTCGAAGTAGAAATGGTTAAAAAGAAAATTAGTTGGGATCTACCCGCGCAGATAGGGTTTTTCGTTTACCAGTACGCTAAACTGCGCATGTTAGAGTTTTATTACGACTGCTTAGATAAATTTGTAGATAGGGCAGATATTCAGTTGTGCGAGACAGATACCGACAGTCTTTACTTGGCCCTTAGTACAGACAACCTAGCCGACGCTGTTAAGCTCGATATGCGACGTTAATTTTATAGTACCTACGACCAGTGGTTCCCCGCTGAAGTGTGTCCCGACCATAGATCCGAATTTATTAATAGTGAGGGTAAGACGCGCCTCGTTTGTCAAAAATGCCGCGATCAAATATTATTTGACAAACGGACACCGGGACTCTTTAAATTAGAATACGAGGGCAGTGGGATGATTTCCCTCTGCAGCAAAACTTACCACTATTTTGGTAATTACGACAAAACTACGACTAAAGGACTGAGTAAACAACATAACAACATAGACAAAAACACGTTCTTAGAAGTTCTCAACACGCAACAAGCACAGGGCGGGAAAAATGTAGGTTTCAGAACACGCAACTCTGCCATCTACACATACGAACAACACAGAAAGGCCCTGTCTTATTTCTACATCAAGAGACAGGTACACCACGACAATGTTACCACATCTCCCCTCAACATCTAAAAAAAGCTCTCTGCCACTATGTACACGCACACAGATACCTAGGTATATACATCCCCAAAACCATACCACACAGATACCTAGGCAGGTATATACACGCACCTCTCAGTCCTATTTTTACGACACGACGACACCCCTCCCTCAACCTCTATAATTGGTCTGGTCTGCAGCCTAGAACATAACTGTGATATATTTATTAAAGACCCTTTGTTACTGTTGTTTACCATTAAAAAGTACCCCTCTTTCCAATATGTACCCCTACTCATATAATTTTGTTACCCTATAAATACTGTACACACTTCCCGTCTTCCAATTTATACTCCTATGTGTTACTGCTACTTGATAATACTGTACACGACTCTCACCAATATGTGATCCTATGTGTTACTGCTGATTGCTAATACTGTACACTACCAATATATGATCCTATATGTTTGTTATTTAAAAAAAAAAATATTTATTAACTAAATTCTTTGTTACCTATATATATAACTATATATGGCTATATATATGTCTATATATATATATATATATATATATATATATATATATATATATATATATATATATATATATATATATATATATATATATATATATAGTCTAACTGTTGTAATATATATATTGTAATATATGTTGTAAAATATATGTATAACATAAATATTGTACTACCTGTTGTAATATAAATATCGTCTACATATTGTAAACATAAACAAACAAACACCCGCCATTATTGAACTATGATAGGACAACAGGAAGAAAGTTGATCGTCAGAGGAAGTCACCTTGGCTAATATATATCGCTATATAAAAAGTCACGCGCCAACGCCTGGCGGGCCAACGCCTGAAATCGATCGGAGTATTTTGTTATATAAAAGTTACGCGCCAAAGCCTGAATGCTAACCGTTTTGCGCATTATATACTACTGACATCTCCTTGATATGGATCCGATTAGCCGTTGGATCTGTTGTTGTGGGATGGCTACCCGCTCTTCCCGCAGTGCAAGAGACAACTGTCGGAGATTAGCTGGAGCCACGTCTCGCTGGCGGAGTCGTCTGTCGAGTTCATCCCATAAGTGATCTATGGGGTTCATGTCTGATGACATGGCTGGCCACGGAATGGTCTGGACGTTGTTGTCAGCGAGGAACTGGGTAGTGAGTTGAGCCACATGAGGTCGTGCGTTATCCTGCTGAAAAATCGACCCTCGTGCAGCCAGAAGTGGAAGGACGTGAGGACGAAGAATTTCAGCGACGTATCGTTGGGCATTCAGGCGTCCTTCAATTTGCACCAGGTCACTTCTTCCCATGAAGTTGATCGCCCCCCACATCAGTACAACTCCACCACCATGTGGAGGAGCCTCATCAACGCTGTTCTGGGCGTAGCGCTCATTGACTTTGCGGTAAACTCTTCTCAGTCTATCGTGTCGCTGGAGGACAAAAAATGATTCATCACTAAACCAAACCCGTTTCCAGTCATTCCCAACGGTCCATTGACATGCTGGTTTGCCCACTGCAGTCGGTTCTGGCGATGCCGGTCCGTAAGAACAGGACCTCTGTAGGGTCTTCTAGCCCAAAGACCAGAGTCGTGCAGCCGGTTCCTGACCGTTTGATCTGAAATTCGACGAGCTGCTGACATTGACTGGACTGTGGAGGACGCAGATGCAAGTCGATTCCTGAGGTATCGCAGCCGTATGAAGCGGTCTTTGGCAGGAGTTGTGACTCTGGGTCTTCCACTGCGCGGCCGGTCTGCCACTGAGCTAGTTTCTTGAAATCGCCTCCAAAGGCGACTAATGGTGCTTCTAACCACATTAAATTGTCTGGCCACTACACTTTGTGACTGTCCAGTCTGTAAACGTCCAATGATGATAAGCCGTTGTTCTGTATTTTTTTTTTTTTAAAGTGGAATAAAAAAAGTTGATTTAATTTTAAAGAAGAAAGAAAATTTGAATTGGTTTAGAGCTAAGTAAAATCCTATTTAGTTCCTTGTATTTTACATGTACACTTGAAACTACTGATTAGACACTCCGAAAAGAGCCAAAGCATTTAAGGAAACTGAAGAAGAAAAGAAGCCTGGAATCTGCACCTATATACCGATATATACGTACACACACGTACATACATTCGTTCTGTTTTATTCCTAATTTATATTTCTTTTTCAATTAAAACTAAAAACCAGTACAATTTTATAGTACATATAACCACTCACTCGTACTCGCACTCACTGGCCCACTTAAAAGAAAGTTTCCATATAAACTCGCTCACAAACACTTTGGAAATTTCACCCATAAAGCCAAAAATGGCTATCATTTTTTAACATATGTACAGTCAATTCTGGGTTGAAATTACTTTCCGTTTTTTTTTAACACGTACACTACTTATACATTTCCCTTAAAATACAATTGCAGTATATGCAAAAAAAGTATAGTGTTTGTCTTTTTTTGAAGATTACGTCAGCTGGGTTAAATGCTTTGTTTTCTGGGTGAAAATATGTAGAAAAAGTTTTACATTAAAGACCATTTGCTCGTAGAGGGCTTTATTTCTACAAATCCATGCCAGATGTCTATATTCTGCTAAAAATGTTTGTAAATGTAATTCAATGTGTGGAGTCATCCTTGGAAGGATGCAGAGCATAACTGCTTTATACATATCTACTTCTGTTGTTGCATACTTTTGTAATATCTGTTTCAAAGTGTTCACAGTTTGTGTCACTGTGTCGCAATAAAAGAAAATGTGTTCCTCTGTCTCCATGAAGTTTAATCTACAGAGTTTACATTTTATTCGTACCGTGATTTTTTTCCTTTCTCTATACATGATTGGTGTTAAATTAAATAATAATCTATAAGTTATTTCTTTTACCCTTGGTGATGTGTTTGTTTTATGTAAACTGAAAGAACACCTGCGAGTAGTCTGATATGCCATATTTATATCCTCTTTTTATTCTTTGGTATAGCGGAGGTTCCTGTGCTAACACTAAATCTTGATATATCTCTTTAGTTGTTCGGTGTATTGTTTTTTCTTTTCCTTGTATGCATGCGACGCATTGTTTATAGAAATTAGGTAAGACTCCGGAATGGTGCGGTGCTGTATTGTTAAATTTACATAATTTTGCTAATGGTAGTCCAACATAGTAGTGTGCTAAAGGATATCTCTGTGGTTCATTTATTATACTACTTATAAATTTGATTCTCATAGCTTGAATTTTGGTGGATATATCTTGTAGGGATATTCCTCCTCTTGCTTTGTTCTGTATTAATGTTTTATGTTTTATGTTATGTATTGTGTGACGGAAAATGAAATGTCTGATTAAAGAATTTATTTTTATTAGAGTTCTTTTTGGAGGGTTAAAAATATTGGATATATATAGTAGCTTTGGAATAACATATGTGTTTACTATGATGCCCCTACCGAATATTGTAGCGTTTTTATATTTGTAACATTCTAATTTCTTTTCAGTTTTTAAGATTATGTTTTTCCACATTTATTTGTTTGTTTTATATGGTATAGACATGAAATTTACTCCATATACTTTCATACTGTTAGTTTGTGTTAGCTGTAGGGGAAAGTCTGTTTTGTTAGCCCAATGTCCTATGCCCATTATTTGTGATTTTTTAATGTTGATTTTTGAACCGCTAGTTATGCTAAATTTATCGAAAGTATTTAAAATGTTTTTTATTGATAATCTGCTTGAGGGGAAGAAGATTGTGTCATCCGCGTATGCTATTAGTTTCTTTTCACCTATACCTGGCACATGGACGCCTTTAATACTTGTATTTTTCCTGATGCTCTCTAATAAAGGTTCCAACACAAGTACATATAGTAAAGGAGACATTGGGCAACCTTGTCTGACTGATCGAGTGAGAGGAATTGTTTCAGATATATTGTGATTTATCAGCAATCTGCTTTCCGGTGCTTTGTATATGATTTTTATCCAAGATCTGAAATACTGGCCGAAATTATTTTCTTGTAAAATTTTGTGCAAGAATACTGTGGTAAAGTGGGATGATATAAATATTTATAGGGACTTAGTGTACTGACTGAGATCAGCTGTGAAGGTATCTGTATCTAATATGTGTAGTGTTTTACAGATAACCTTACTTACTGCCACATATTTATATCTCAGTCAGAATTATTCTGGAATATTGTGTTGGCAACGTTATATGTCTAGGGTTATGCAAATGATGAAGTGTAAGTCACCACAACAACAACAGATAAACAATTTAATTATTCCATCACACTTGACAATACTGTGACACTCACAAACAGTCAACACTCTAGAAGACTATCTTAAAAGATTCAATGATAAATTTCAGATATGTACATATGTATTGATTTCCTCTACAATAGTGATCCTGATTCAACTACACAGTGAACCAGGCAATATAATAACATGTAATTTCAAATATTATGTACACAGATATAAATGTGGTCTTTGCATTGACATACAATATTAGTATTCTATGTGTGTGAGTTGTGATGTGGTAATATGAGGTAATACTGGTTTTGTTCTTCAAGATAGATTCTTATTAGACATCATGACTGCATGTGCTTGTGTATGTTTGGAACTAGTATTGGAGATGGTCTCAGTTCCGAACATTAAAACAATTAATTGCCCCTCTTTAATTAAGTTAGTGTCATTTACGAGGGGTACATAGTGTTGAGCTCTTTTGGCCACAGTGGGCTTAACTTTCGTGATGGCGGCAGGCAAGGACTCCTCTGCTCGACTATTCACTGTTTCTGAAGACACCTCACTGGTTACTATAGGGACCCAAGAGTATGTTGTAGCCTCTGGATTCAGCAAACGCTGAGACCAGGTGCGGCTTCAATAACTAGGACCACAATTCCTGAAACAAGAAGGATGTACCTCCTACTTCAGAACCAATTTATACTATCTGGCTAGACTGAGCACAATACATCACAAACACAGAGTTCAGAGCTTTAGTTTAACTGCTATCTTCTTCTGAAGCAGCTTACTCCAGTATTAACCTCCTTAATGGTTACTACGCCTCTGCACTTTCAGCTATAAGTCCTTCCATATCATAAGGTAGGTGTCAGTGTACTATCTGGTAATTCCATGTAGTGTTACTTTTCTCCGACACCTTCTGTTCAGGTTGGAGCACTATATATATTATAGGCCTTGCCTCTTGTTCGCTACTGAACTGCACATATATACAGACATAAATTATCAATGTACATTCAATTTTCATTAAAAAGAGATCAAATATTTCAGCCTACCACAATTCATGGAAATAAACACAGATACGTTGACTAGCACTGAATGTAGGCACAAATACTGGCACAAATTCCCATCTGCTTATGTTCCAGGCTTTTATTTAGCAAAAATATGAGCTGGCTTCAACGCACTGTTGCTTTATCAAGCTTATTTGAACTAGTGGTCTCGAACTAACGCTATCAATTAACTATATTAACAGACCTAACCAATCAGGCCATCTCTACCCAATCGTTTGAAAAAAAGTACTCTTACTTCCGTCTCCCTTGACAACAAAAGATAGCATTTATAGTCCGACTAATCGTGTTTAGCCTTACATATCATTCCATCCAATCAATTCAAATGTAACTTGTGGCCTATTTCCGTACAATGGCGGTTTAAAATTCTTTCACTGAGCGACTCCGAGTTTTTAGGTTGTCTGACACCCTCATTATTTTCTTTTGCCTATAATTTATTAATTCCTGGACTATTTGCGTAACACTTAACATATTCTGTGTCAGCAAGCCCTAAGGAATCCAAATATCTCAATCTAAGGGAGCTAGGTGGCTGCGTTCAAAATGTGCATTTTCTACCACCTCCTGTTCACTTCAATCCCCATGTGGTGTCTGGGTACTGTCATGTTTTCAAACGTAAATCCATCTAATGTCATCTTTCCTAATAAGCGTTTTCCAGGTTTTTTAAAACCTAACTCTGGGAAGGGTAGTGTTTTTTTATCACTGTCCGTCTGAAAAAAAGTTAGTGCATGTGGCCTTACACGCGTGATAGTAGTAATTGTATATCGCGTTACGCTTGTTGGGGGTGGCATTAATAGCGAGACGCGTGTTTAGTGTTGCATGCGTTCCTGATTTTCAGCCCTCTCTTCTTTCCATCCTACATCCATCTGTCCATTCGTAGTGTAATTAATTTAGGTCATACGCAGTGTGCCTCTCAATGTTTTTTCTTAGAAATGCAATACCCGTTTTAATGTGTTGTGGAAACGCTTGTATTATGCAGTGGCTTATATTTATCGTGGAAACGTTACAATTTGCAGACGAAGCATAAAACAAAGGGGATTTCGAGTACTGTCATTGTGACAGCACTGTTCTTTACCATTCTTCTTCCTTTTATAGAATTTATTTGTTAGGCTTTACATTTACCTGATAATTTATATATGTGGATTAGAATATTTCACGACATCTCCCCTCTTAAAACAGACATCTTATGTCAGTCCTTTATTCTATATACACATAGATAAATGTAAGTCAACTTGACTTTACTCTGCTGTTGTGCTATCATGGTTTTATGTAGTTGGGTCCATTCAGAGTAGGCACTACTCATTAAATCTGTCTCAGACTTCTACAACCAATAATATATTTCGGTTATGTTACTGAACAGCCGCAAGTGTGACTGCTTGTCTTAATGCTGCTTCGCAACCCGTATTCACCATTTCTCTTCTCTGAGTCTGCGCAATGACATGTCCAGAGAACATTATATTTCCCTCAAAATGTACGTTATGAGGAGATAACATATATCTGGTGATAGCAGAGTTTTCGTAGTGGATCCCATAATCCTCTTATTAGCCTGTATGAAACATTCGGAATATCCTCAATCAAAGAGGCAACTCAGGGATTCATTACGTTCCTCCGAAATGTTTACTTCCAACAATTTTGTCTGATCTCAGGTTTTTCTGGAATCTGATAGTATCCTTTACTCAGATCCACTTTTGAGAAATATTTAGCTTTATTTAGCCTGGCAAACAACTGATTTGTATCCGGCAATGGATCCACCTGTCCTTCTGTAATAGCATTCAGTCTCCTGTAATCTATACAGAGTCTATGTTCTCCAGAGGGTTTCCTTAAAAGTACAACACTGGAACTATACGAAGATTCACTGTGTGAAATAATTCCTTCCTTCAACAAATAGTCTATCTCTTCCTTCAAAGCTTTCTCCTTAGCAAAAGGAATCGAATAAGGCTTCATACAGACAGGTGTGGGTGTAGCCGGGGCAGGTGTTCCTTAGGACTGGAACGGCACCATATTTCCTTCATGTGGCAGTGCCGGTATATGCAGTATTTTCAGTTTACTTTACAGAGAGCAGATGTTTAACTGGCCTAATCACCAGAGATTTAGATTTCTCTCTTAAATTTGTGTTACCAGGTTCGATTTTCTTCTCTTAGGTGTTGATGTAGCGAATTTAATTGAAATGGATAGATTTCTTATCTTGATCTCAAAACTGTAGTAATTCACTTTTTCAACAGCGTTCGATTTCATGCAAAACTTTTAATATCTTTCAGCATGAAACTTAAAATTTCAACAAAGTCTGGAATTCAGAACATTTTTACAATAATAAGTATATTAAAATTCTATCATCTCATCAGATGCTTTCATCGATGCAAAAATCCCTTTTTTGTATCCTTGTCTCGTAGGCCTACTCAATTGTCAAATATGGCGAACCTTCTCATTCCACCGTGTTCCTTCTTTTAAGTTACAGTCTTATTTTAGGTTCGACGACATTTACCCATCTCCTCAGATTTGTCCTTGATTTCTTTATAATCATAAGCATTCCTTGAGTTAAATGCTTTCCAACACAAGAATATTTTCTACTCTACATGGTTTGAGGTGTAAGACTATTTTTTTGCAAATTGACTCAAATCCTCGAACCTAGTTCTGCTGCGACTAGGGTTGGGAGCTCTATTCAAAATACATATTTAACGATTGTCACTACTTACGCCAGTAAGAAATATATATATATAACCACTCAATGTCCTGAAATACACATTTTATAAGAAATGTTGAAGTTTGATTTTCTCAAACTAAGAAATATGTAGAGCTGGACCAGATACGACCTCTTGAGTTGCGCTCTTTCATTCTACTGCCAAAATGGCGTCGTTGTTCCACTTTCCCCGGGGTAAATCTGAGCTATCCGATTGGTCAGGGGAAATCACCCAATTATTAGAAATGGCGTGTAGAAGCGACTCTACCCTAAATATGTGACACTATTTATTATTTTCTGTTTCTCATAAAATATAAAATTATGGGGTGGTCTGTGCTTCCTCTGTCTTGTAAGAATATAGTCTGTTTCCAAAGGAACAACTATGTACACGGCCACATATAGATCCCGGGGCTCCGCAAATGTATCCCGTAGGGAGACATTTGAGTACTATCAATAACAAAAATCCATCCCCAAAAATTTCTAAGTTCAAAAAAAATTTTTCAGAAAAATTTAAAGTTCAAAAATTTTTCTAGGTCCATAAATATTTCCAAAAAATTTAATCTAATTCCTATACTGGGGTCCTATGTCTATATGAGGTCGTCTGCTATGTAAAAAAAAAACTAGTAGTGGACATCAACTTCAAAAAGTGTAACTTATTCATCACATCATAATATTTTTCACCAAATTTACAAATTGGCAACACTGCCCAACAAAATCTGCAAAACACTCATAAGGTCATCACTAAAAAAAAATGTGACGAGTGGCAACACTGGGGAATGAACAATAAACTATCTTATTTGCAGAACTTGGCTGGATTATCATAATCTATTACATTTCATTCAAAAATATAGTTGATTACATTCTCTTGGATGTGGTAGGGGTGTTATCTCTTTTCTGTACTGTTATTTGCTCCATATTAAAAGCCTGCAAGTACTAAAAAAAATCTTTTTTTTTTTTTTCTGGCGTACTTATTTATTCTATTTCCCAAGTACTCTGCAATATTCCAAGAAATGTCCAAAATCTCTAATTCCTATGGTAATGGCAATCCACTTTCATAGATTAGCCAATGTTCTCATGGGTACTCATCACTTTTTTTTTTTTTTTTTTTTTTTTGGTGAATGAGCCACTTGCTCATTATTACATGTAGAAAACATCTCTAGACATAATATGCATATTTATCAGACGATAATATAACTAGCATCATTTTTATAAGTAATCATTTTTCACAATAAAAGCATTGAAACCTCATGGCTTATCCTTATTTATCTATCTGAATGTTTCCTTGTTATAGACATTTTCTAAATGGTAAGTGTATAAATTCGTTTTAAGTCCGTCACTGTAGAAAATGTTCTATATTACATTTTTTTTTTTTTTTTTTTTTTTTTTTTAAATATGTGATGTTTGTCTCCAATATCCGTACGTCTGGTGGTGATCCTGTCCATTAGTCAGTTATTTCTAATCATTCCTTCTTTTCTGTCAATACAGTATTTTTTTTTTTTTTTTTTTTTTTGAACTCTTCCCTAGAAATATTATTTTATATATATATATTTATTCTTCAAAGATCTTCTTTGACTTCCCATACATCAATTTTCAAACATCACATTATTCAGCAACCAACAGACGAATGTGTTACTATCATATTATGAAATATAAGGGAAAAGAAAAATATAGTTTCCAAATCATCATGAATTTTCTACATTGGGTTCCGTATTACTTTATTTTCTCTTTTAAGACAACTGCTTATACTCTTGACAATATGTATCCATGTTGTCACTCTCGAGGCATCCTTGTATACAATTTATATTTGTCTCCTTTTTTTTTTTCATAACACCAATGTATCATTTATGGTGTTCCAATATCATTGTATCTATTCTAGTCCTCCTGTTATCTTGAGAATTCATCCTTAGTAACTCCCTATGTACCTTATCTAGCAATACCTTTATGCAAAACACATCAAACAATTATTTATGGAACTATCAACTGAGATGTAAGAACTTTTGACAATATGAGATGAAAAAAAAAATTTTGGGGTCATCACTCAAAAAAAAAATGTGACATAGAAAGGAAGAAAATAATCAATTGATCGTGAGGAATCTACAATATTCTCGTAAGACAAAGTTCCTGGCACTCTGACTACTATTTATCCATATTATTTCTGGTTATCCTTGCATACAGTGTACCATTTCCATTTTCTTTATAAGTCCAATTCCTCGCTCATGGTGCTCCAATATTTAAAATGTGGATCCTTCCTATTCCTCTTATTCTGTACTGGAAATATATCCTTATTAATTGTCCATGTACTATATTTGCGAATATTTATCATCAATATATCAACTAATCATTTATAGAACTATTAACATAAATGTCTAGACTTTACTAAAACATGAACAAAAACATGTCTTTTTACATATGTGCAAAATTTCGACACCAACTCTGCCTTCGCTGGTCGAGGGTTAGTCAGAGTTATGTGGTGCCTGTAACATCCGCTGACTACAGCCAGATGGGTGACTTATGGTACTTATAATTCAAAAATCTCATCCGTCAGTTATCTTAAGTGTGGGGCGGGGGTCTATTTCATGGTGTCCTTGACCAAGTTTGCTGCATTTCTAATCTAGATATTCTTTTTTTTTTTTTTTTTTTTTCATAGTATCTCCATGATATATCTGTGACATGTCTGTCCTTGGGATAACATTATTTTTTTTTTTTTTTTTCCAATATCCTCGGGGTGAGCAAATCTCAGTGTGTCCACTTTCATCAATCATTTATTTATTTTCTCTCCTGTAATTCTGGGTATGTTATGAGTATTTTAAATTGTCAATTTATTCCAACTATCTTACAACATTCTGTAATTCGTGATAAGGAATAGTCATTTGTTATACAACAATGTTCATATTACAAAGGCAATAAGCAAAAATCAAAGAGATATCTTCTCCAAAATGCGGATGCATCTCTATTTCCTTTACCTCTGGGCGTAGCAATTATTCAGTCATTATTTTTTTTCTCCATTATTTAATCTCCATTTTGTGTCCTTAGTACCTGTGGTTCCATGGGATTATCATAATTCATTTGTGTCTCTTGTCTACTGATAATCCTTCAATAATGACTTCAAATATGGTCCTCATATGTGCAACAATCATCTGCTCTGATTTGTTCCATGGTATTCATCAAATATTCTATTATATCCTTGTCTTATCTCGTAACCACGAAAGACTAAGATTATTCCTCCTCCAATGTTAATGTGGGGGATTTTGTGCATAAACATTACAACAAAATCTCAGCTGTGACAACATAAAGTTTCACCTTAATATAAAATGTCATCTTCATCATACATAACCTGTTGCTTCTTCATCTCATGTGTCATTAGTGGTTATCATGCGGTAATGGGGTATTTCATTTGCTAGGTCAGCATGTGCAAATGCTATTTCTTTAACATGGGCAAAGGCATCATCAACAAATAGGTGCAATTTGTTCAATCTGGGGTTAGCATATACTAATGCTCTCAAGGGATTGTTCATTTGCAGAAAATCAGCATGCACAAATGTCATTGGGGTACTTGTGATATCAACAAAATATTGTTGGAATATCAGGGATCAAGCTGGTGGGGTATGACTGGTAATGGGCATAGGGTGATTTATTTATTTTCTTCTTCATCTGCTAACCTCAGGGCAGTCAATGTTTTACAATATTGTCTTATCATCATCAAAATGTGTGTGGGTGGCATATAAACATATAGCATTTTATATAAAAAAACATTCTAATTGTTTTTTTCTTTTATGTCTTTTCTGTTTGTATCACAAGTACTAAAGAATGATAAAAATCAATTCACTAAACACTAGATATTCTAATAGTAAATCCTAACCAATAGGGTTGCAAGTAATAGTTTAGGTTAGAATAGAAGGAATGTTGTAGCAGTGTCTGTTGTCAATAAGTGGCGAGGAAAGGGTACATCAAGGATCTCCTGATTACAACATGATTGTAATTCCAAGGAATGAATATGATTGGGATTTAAAAAAATCACAAGTCTAGAATGTCGTCTCAATATAGTGGAAAGGAAAAATAGTAAGTTAAAGATGTTGTAACAGTGGAGTGAAGAAAATCTTACTATAGAGAGTCAAGGTTGGGATATGGAATCTCTTTAGGAGAATGTTTAAAATTCTTGACAGTACTAATATACATCTGGGTCTAAAATAATAATGTACATTTGAAAATAAATAATCCTGTGGAGAAAAATAGCATAACCTACAATACTGGTTTTGGGTATGAATTATGTGCTGTTAAGAGATGTCATGGTAGGAACAGTATGATTGATCAAGGTGGCAGATATCAAGGAGTTTAGCATATTATAGATCAAAGAAATATTAGTATGGGGTAAGAAAAAAAAAACTACTGGTGTAAAGTGTCTGCATGAAAATGCTGGTGAATGGAGCGTGGAATATGATCAGTTACAAAAGTGGAGATGAATGTTACAACAGAATAGTGTGACACATGTGTTATAGGTAAAGTTGTGTAGCATTCTAAATATTAAGAAAATGTATGTAACTAAATAAGGGTGTCTGTAAACTCGTAACACCGTGTGTTATCAATTGTTTTAACATTTTTATTTCACAATTATGCTATCTAAAGAAAATCCTCCGTGTGCTGGTCTTGATTTCTTTCTGGGCATCAGTATTCTAAGGCTGGAAAAAATAACTTTCTCAGTGAGGTTTTGACATCTTAGTCTGTAAGCAAGTCATTTGAACTGTCAAAAACTGAAAATAGAGTACATGGGGGAGAGTTAGTACATTGTTAAAAAGGTTTGTTCACATATGCGTTGACCGTGTTCGGATTTGCGAACATATAAAACACCTGGGCGTGTTTTTCAGAACAGCTTCGCTAGTTCCTTCACCATCTCTAACCTTGCAATGTCCCGACTGCTTAGGCGAGCATCATACTGAGTAGCAGTGGTGACGGGTGTGATAGGCGACGACACTGCATTTGCTGATTGTTGGGACACTGAGGACATTGACGAATGCGGTGATGGCTTAACATCATTTGATTGCGGTGATGGTTTTACTGTGGTTAGGGTTTGTATGGCTGGAACATCTGTTGGTTTTGAGGCAGGTATATGTTTCGCCTTGATTTTTCTTCTGACCTGGTTGTGCTGAACGTTAGCACTGGTTACAATGGGCACAGTAATTTGCACACTGTTGTTTTTGACTAGTTGAGATGAGGCTAACACTTCTCGGCTTGGTTTTGGAACATGATTGCGTTTCTTCAGAATCTTTCGTCTGATATAGTTGTGCTGTATACGCGGAATTTTGTTGCTAGGGATTGAGTCATCAGATTCTGTTTTATAGGCGCGTTTGACGCTGGAGCTGACTGGTACAAATAATGTACTATCCGCATCACTGGTTTCAATGGAACTAGCTGTATCAATGTCTGTTTCTTGTTGGTATAATTCTACCATTTTTCTGTCATTATGTTCGTTGGGGTCTGACAAAGCTGTGCTGGGGTTGACACTGTCTTCTCTCATGTCTTGTTCTGTTTCGTCTCCATAAAGATCGCTGGTATATGGTTCAACAATCTGCTTGGGTATAGTTTCTTCAGGATCTGATTGTTTTGAACGAGCAATCTTGTTCTTGTGGTATAGCAGTGTTTGGTTTTCACTAGTGTTAAAACTAGAACTGCCTGAACTGGGCTGACGATTTATCACTGCGGGAGTAAGTTTGAGGGTGGATATAAGGTGTTTTCGTGTTGTCATCGTGTGACGTCTGTGGCATGATTTCTTCATTTCTAATGCGCAGGTCTCTGTCTTGTAGTCTATTACGTAATTCAAGTGGTGGGATATCTTCTTCGCTTTCGGACGAGTCTCGTTGTTGTCTTGCTCGATGTATTTCATCTGTGGGTGGTCTGGGTATGTGGTCGTCTTGGTAAAATTCAGAGTCTGTCGTCTCTGACTCTGATATGTCAGACGAATCTGTGCTGGATGGATTATAATTTAGGGTGGCTTTTCTGACTGGTCTTGTATTTGTCGTCAGAGGCGGAATGGGCCGGTGATTATCAATTTTTATTTGTTTTACGTGAGCTTTTGTTTGGTGTTGTTTCTCTTCATTCCAAATAATGAAGTTTACAGGCGTAGTTTGTTTCATGATTTTGTAGCCATCTAACCATCGGTCATCGAATTTTGAACTGCGTACATGTTTCTTGTAGTATACTCTGTCTCCTATTTTGTACGTTGGTAGCTTGGCTGATTTATCATGTTGTTTCTGTTTCTTGTGAAATGCCTTCTGCGTATTTCGTTGTGCAATCTGGTGAGCTTTATACTTTTCTTGAAGGATTATTTCGATGGGGTCTTCTCCCATGTATTTTCTTTGTGGGCGAAGTAGGTTGTCTAACGGAAAGTTTGGTTCTCTTCCGTATAGCATGAGAAAGGGTGACATTCCTGTGGTATCGTTCACGTTTACTCGGATGGCTTCAAGAGCTTGGTTAATGTATAGGTCCCAGTATTGGTGGTTCCCCTTGATATATTTGCTAATAATATCATGTAGGGTGGCGTGCATGCGTTCATTTCTGCCATTTGCATTTGGGCAATAATAAGTGGTTGTAGTATGCTCAATATTCAGCTGGTGTAAGGTGGCTTTAAATGGGTTACCTATAAACTGTTTACCGTTGTCTGAAATGATTCGTTTTGGACAGCCATGCCTGGGAATGAATTCTTGTAAAAAAATTTGCGTGATGGACTGCGATGTGGCATCACTGAGTGGGTAACTTTCTGGCCAAACAGAGTATTGGTCAACTATGTGCAGGAGGTATTTGTTGCCTGATTGGGTGAGTGGGTAAGGACCTGATAAGTCAATGCTCACTGTTTGCATGGGGTAATGGGAAGGTTGCATTTCTTGAAGGGGAATTAAATGTGGCTTCATGTTTCTCAATTTACATGTTCTACAGGTGGCTACATATTCTGTAATGTCCTTGTAGAAAGTTTGCCAATAATACCTTTTCTTTATGACATCAATTGTTTTGTCTCTTCCCATGTGCCCGTTGTTATCATGAAACTGTAGCAATACTTCTGGGACTAGATGTGCTGGAATGACTTTTCTTAGTGTCCCTTCTTGTTTCTGATCAATATAGTATAGAATTCCATCCGTTGGGTGTACTGTAAAATCTTTACTTTTTGTTGGGTTTTCTTTCACGTATGTGAGCAGCTTGACAATTTCTGCATCTTTCGCTTGTTCTACTCTACTCTCATGTCAAACATCTCTTGGCTTTCTTCTTCTACTTGAGTGGCGGAATCTGAGGTACTTCTTCGACTTGATGAAGTAATTTCATTAATTTCTTTAGCATTATCGTCAATCTCTGAGGATGTGCCATCATTTTTGACTCTATTTGTTTTCACTTCAGTTTCATCATCATATTTAATCCTGGATAAGAGGTCTGCACAGGTGTTCATTTCGCCTGGGATATGTTCGATAGTGGTGTCGTAGGACTGTAAATTCATTGCCCATGTCTGTAACTTCTTTGGCTGTTCTTGTGTTTTGGTGAGCCAGTTAACCAAAGGTTGATGATCAGTTCTTATAATGAGTTTAGTTCCTCTGACGTAAAAGTCAAACTTTTGTACTGCATAGTGAATAGCATATGCTTCTTTCTCAGTGGTGGTCCACCGTTTTTGTGACTTTGACAATGCGTGGGATAGGAATGCAATGGGTTTCTCATTTGGAATGTTTGGTAGGATGGGTGTTTCATCTTCTAGTACAGGTTGGACCAAACAAGCACCAATTGCGTTATCTGAGGCATCGGCGTATAGTATCATGGGCTGAGAAATATCTGGATGTCCAAGCAGTGGGATGGTGGTTAGGGCATTTTTTAGATACTCAAAGGATCTCTGGCAGTCTTCTGTCCATTTGAAGCGTGCATACTTGCGGGTAAGGGCTATCAAAGGCTCTGCTGCTCTGGAGAAATTGATGATGTGGCGCCTATAGTACCCTATTGTACCAATAAATGAGCGTGTTTGTCTCACCGTCTTGGGGCTAGGCATTTCTCTTATGGCTTTGACTTTATCTTCATCAGGTCTGACGCCATGTCTATTGATGACAAAGCCTAAATATTTTGTTTCTGTCTTTAGAAACTCACACTTCGACAGTTTTAACTTTATTTGGTGATGCCTGAGTCTATCAAACACTGTTTCAACCTTGCGGAGGTGGTCTTCCATCGTGCCTGCGGTATGTATCAGGATATCGTCTATGTATGCCAGGGCAAATGGATGTAGACCCTTTAACACTTCATCCATGAGTGACATATATGTTGCTGGAGATCCTTTTAGACCAAATGGCATAACATTCCAAAAAAGAAACTTCCCATATGTGAACAGAATGTCGATTTCTGTTTTGCCTCAGGTGTCATGGGGATGCACCAAAAGCCTGACCTTGCATCAAGTGTGGTAAAGTATGTAGACTTTCGTAACGTCGCAAGTAGATCGTCTATCCTGGGGAGGGGGTAGGAAATGACTTTTGTGATTTTGTTAAGGGCACGGTAGTCGCAGCAAAAGCGACTGGAGCCGTCTTTCTTTGTTACGATCACTATGGGTGAGGACCATTGGGAACGGGATCTTTCGATGATTCCTGCCTGTAGCATTTCATTTATAGACCTTTCCACGAGTTCTCTGTTTTTCAAGGGCGTATGATAGGGTTTCATATGTATTGGCTCCTCTGTGGTTGTTTGAATGTCCATTTTGACAGTGTTAGTTCTGCCTAATTCCATGTCATTGAGTGCGAATACATCCTGGTGCTTTTCTACAAACGTTTTCAAACGTTGCTTATTATCTTCTGTGGCATTCAGGGTTGCAAGTAACTGAGCTATTCTCTCTCTGTATTTATGATCTGCTATGATATCTCTGGTCTGTCTTGATGCCTCCGTTTCATTCCCATAATTTTGGGACATTTTTCTTGCATCTTGTGAAAATCTGTGCTCCTGGTATGTGGCTTTCTTTTGCGTAGTTCTTTGCCGTTCATTGGGCTGTGCTTGGTACTGTCTCCTCTGCCATGTACTGTGTGCATTTCCATTTGTCACTGCATTTACTGTATATTCATTTCTTATTATATTTCTGGGGTAGTCGTTGTTGTGCCATTTTTTTCTGATTATTTCTGCCGTAACTGCGCTTATCCGCGTACGTTACTGTATTTCTTCTGTTTGTGCTATAGGGCTGTCTTCTTTCCCTGGGCGAAAATTTTTCATTCTTTCTATTTCCAACTTTGCTGCTATAGTATCCTCCTGTGGTATAGTCATATAAGAATTCTTCCTTTTCTTCGGAAATTTCAATTGGTTTTGGGACTTTATCATATCCACCTGTTTTTGAGTTATATTGATACTCCATGGGGCATGTATCACTGTCTTGTCGCTTTGGATATCCTCCTGGCAAGACAATTTCTGTTTCTCTGTTACTCTGTGATATACAGCACTTCATCTTTTCTCTTGGTGTGCTGGGGCGCAAGAATGAGTAATTATAGTCATTTTCATACTGTGGCCTTTCTCTTCTTATGGATGGACTGGTTCGTTTCTGCCATCTGGGTAGGGTATGCTGTGGTGTAACATAACTGTGACTGATGTTACTGCCTTTTTCTGCATAAGCCTTATAACTGTTTACTTTCCGTGTACTATGGTTATTTGTACTGCGATTTCGTGCATTATGTCCAGTGGGAGTGGTTGAGACAATTTGTGGATGGTCTCTATTGGTTTTGGTTTGTCTTATTGTTGACGTATCTACTTGCGCTACAACTGTGCCTCTTTTTATAGTGGTAGTTTTTTTTCCTGACATATTCAATATCATGATGGGGAAATCTCTGGACTTCGAGACTTCAGCGATTCCCTCTGTAATTTGCAACAATGGGTCATCAATAATGCTTTCTTCTGCTAGGGGCTGTACTTGAATTGATTGCCCTGGTGTTATGTACTCAGAATTTTTTTTACTCTGCCTTTTGCTATGACCAGGGAGTTTGGAGCCACCGTTATGGGAGCTGTAATCCTTACTAAAGACGCTATGTGGATATCGTCCTGGAGATCTATGTACGTATTGTTGACTTTGATTTTGTGGAGGTCATAGTATATTCGAACTTTGTGTTTGTTAAAAAAATCTCTCCCTAGGATAAGATTTCTAGACATTCCTTTAGTAATGACAAATGGGTGTTCAAAATTTGTTTCGCCTAAGGAAAATTTTAGCCATGCTGTCCCAACTGAATTTAGTCTTTGTCCCGTGACTGAAGCTAGGTGTGTTTTGGACGGTTGAAATCGTACTAAGTGTTGGATCCTCTTGAACAGCTGGAACCTAATAAGGCTGATGGATGCTCCTGTATCTACCAGTGCCCTATATTGTTGGCCCTGTATAGACATGATGCAGGAACTGGGGTCCGGATGTATTTTAGTTCCATCATGCAACATTTCTTCATATTGTATTTTACTGGATGGGCCCACTTGACAATTTCTGTTCTGTGTTGTTTCTTTTGTTTTGGACCAGTTTCTGTGATTGTTGCCCTCACTAACGGTCCTGTTTAGTGAGTGGCGCGGCCGTTTCCCTGACGCATGAGGGGTTGAGGTGCGCCTCTGGTATACTGATTTCTGGTGTAATCACGTGGGGGTGGTGCGGGTTGTTGTGGTTGGTAACCTCCTCTTCTGAATGGTGCATGATTGTAATTTGCTCTACAGGACTTGTAACCATGTCCGAGCCTACCGCATGTAAAGCATCCGTTTGTATTGACATTATTGACGTCGTTTTGCCTCTGTGTGGGGGGGGTCTATAATTGCGGGGCCTATCATCTCGTTGTCGTGGGCGAGTCCATTGCCTCCTGGTATGGTCAACTTCCATAGGCTCATGCTCATCATAGTCCCTATATTCTGGTCGGGGTTCCCTACCTGCTCTTTGTTGGAACCTTCGGTGAAGATTTTCCTCCTGTATTGCTGCTTGGATTGTTTCAGCAATAGTCTTGGTGTCTTTTCTAATAAGATGCCTTCTGATATTTTCCGCTCTAAGGCCATCGGCAAATATCCCCACTAACTGTATTTCTACATCAGGTGTGGTAGGGATTTCTCCGCAAAATGCCTCTTCTGCCATATTGAGGAATCGATCTCCAAAAAGTTGTACCGATTCATCTCTTTCCTGTTTCATGCTTCTAAGGACTGACCAAGCATGCATTTTGTCTATGATTTCCCCATATCTCTGGGTGAGCTCTTTTTTTAGGGACTCGTAGGTTTCTGTGGGGTACTGCTGGGACCTCCTTCTTAAAAAATCAGTCACGTACGAATCAGAACCTAACAGAGCGATTTTCTTTTTCTCTTCATCCGTTGTTGCCTCTGCTAGTGCCGCAAATTTTTCCATGTCGGACAACCATCTTCTGAATTTTTTCTTGTTTCCATCGAACGGCTGAACAATGGATCTAACCTGTGTGAATTTCGCGTAGTTGTCATTTTTCTGTAGGGTTTCAGTAATTTGCCGTAGCGCTATTATTGTTGGTCCTTCCATATTTTGTCTGTCCTGGGGCTGCAGTGGTTGTGTATTTACGGGTTGGTTCTGTGGTTGTTGTTGTTGTTGTTCCACACCCAGCTGTTGAAAATTTTGTAGTAAATCGTCCATGGTCTATGATCGCTAGTTATTCGCTTTATCAAAGAGAAGTGGTCACGGGCACCATATTACCTTCATGTAGCCGGGACAGGTGTTCATTAGGACTGGAACGGCACCATATTTCCTTCATGTGGCAGTGCCGGTATATGCAGTATTTTCAGTTTACTTTACAGAGAGCAGATGTTTAACTGGCCTAATCACCAGAGATTTAGATTTCTCTCTTAAATTTGTGTTACCAGGTTCGATTTTCTTCTCTTAGGTGTTGATGTAGCGAATTTAATTGAAATGGATAGATTTCTTATCTAGATCTCAAAACTGTAGTAATTCACCTTTTCAACAGCGTTCGATTTCATGCAAAACTTTTAATATCTTTCAGCATGAAACTTAAAATTTCAACAAAGTCTGGAATTCAGAACATTTTTACAATAATAAGTATATTAAAATTCTATCATCTCATCAGATGCTTTCATGATGCAAAAATCCCTTTTTTGCATCCTTGTCTCGTAGGCCTACTCAATTGTCAAATATGGCGAACCTTCTCATTCCACCGTGTTCCTTCTTTTAAGTTACAGTCTTATTTTAGGTTCGACGACATTTACCCATCTCCTCAGATTTGTCCTTGATTTCTTTATAATCATGAGCATTCCTTGAGTTAAATGCTTTCCAACACAAGAATATTTTCTACTCTACATGGTTTGAGGTGTAAGACTATTTTTTTGCAAATTGACTCAAATCCTCGAACCTAGTTCTGCTGCGACTAGGGTTGGGAGCTCTATTCAAAATACATATTTAACGATTGTCACTACTTACGCCAGTAAGAAATATATATATATATAACCACTCAATGTCCTGAAATACACATTTTATAAGAAATGTTGAAGTTTGATTTTCTCAAACTAAGAAATATGTAGAGCTGGACCAGATACGACCTCTTGAGTTGCGCTCTTTCATTCTACTGCCAAAATGGCGTCGTTGTTCCACTTTCCCCGGGGTAAATCTGAGCTATCCGATTGGTCAGGGGAAATCACCCAATTATTAGAAATGGCGTGTAGAAGCGACTCTACCCTAAATATGTGACACTATTTATTATTTTCTGTTTCTCATAAAATATAAAATTATGGGGTGGTCTGTGCTTCCTCTGTCTTGTAAGAATATAGTCTGTTTCCAAAGGAACAACTATGTACACGGCCACATGGGGTCTATCAGTTTCATATCATATTCCAATAAGTTTGTATGCCCCGGTCGATCTGTTAACACCTCTGTATGATTATCTAGAACCTGTTGCACTCTCTCCTTCTGATTTTTCGTTAAATGCGTACTGATTTTCACCTGTGCCGCTGTCTCACAGGGGTGTAATGGATATTCAAATGATGAAAGTGGTTCCTTCTTCATCTCCATTGCAATGGACAAGGTTAGCAAGTGTGTCTCTTCCTGATGTTCTCTTTCCAAATATTTCTTCAGGAGATTCACATGATAGATTTTTTTCTTTCCCCTTCTTATCTATCTTATAATTGGTTCTAGACACCTTCTCTAGAACTGTATATGGACCTTGCCATCCAATTTGTAACTTATTCTGATTTCCGGGTAAAAGAAGCAGTACCTTCTCTCCCACAGCCAAATCTCTGTCTTTTGCCTTCCTGTTATAATAAGCAGCATGTTTCTTCCTGGCTTGTTTCAAATTTTCATTGGCAAGTTTCCAGCCAGTTTTTAAACGAGTGGTCAGCTCATTTACATATTGGTATGAGGATGTAATATTTTCCTCTGCTTTTTCATCCGTCCACGTTCTTAACAGTGCTTCAAGTGGACCTTTTATTGTGTGGACCTATTTGTCCATGCACCGGTATGGTCTCTTCCACTAGAAGCGCTATAGTGATGATTTTTCCTCCCAGAATTTTCATGCATAAAACGACCGCTACCAATTTTCCTTTTGGGGCTTTCTCCCCACTTAAAATTCTTGATGAGAGATTTCCTCTCTACATCCTCTTCCTCCAGTTTGTTTAAGTCCGATTGAGGGATTTTCGGCTTATCCTGGGGTAAGACATCTTTTTGCACTCTCCGCATAGTGGCCATTGTAAAACAGTTAAGTGAAGCTTGTCCGTGAAAAGGGGCTTCCCATTCCATTTGGTCCACTTTATTAAATTTATTTTTCTTCTTATTTTCAGGCCTACTTTTGCCCCGTGGCGTGTCCAGGTCCTGATCAATGTTCCCACTTGTGGGTGTTCCCTCATGTGCTATGCTACACCTTTCTACAAAATTCTCAATGTCCCATCTTGCTTTGGGCCAATAATAATTGTGAGCCACCTTTTGGATGATGGTACCTATTTTCTCATGGTCCCCATCTGGTTTCACATGTAGGCTCCTTATTAATTCTGTCCTATATCTCTTTGGAAGAACCAGCTGTCCGTGACCATGGGATCTAGTTCCGGCCTTCCTATACATCAACTTGTTTTTCATATAAAATTCTCCCTTGCCTGGAGTTGTATGACAAGTTGACAATTTCCTGAAACAAGGCTTGAGGGTCCTGTCCCCAGCCTGTGCCTTCCTCATTTCTTCTGGAGTGGTATCTAACATAATATCCTCCTCCTGTCTTGAGGTCGACCTGACCTGAAGGGTTGCCATATACACAGGTTTCCTTCTGCAATGGTCAGTGTCATGATTGTTCATCTGACAATTCTTACACCACCTTTTTCCTTGGTTGAAATATTTTCTTTCATCATATTTCCTTTCATCGAATTGTGGGATTTTATTTTTATTGTCATACCGTGGCCTATCAAATTGGTGCTTACCTTTGTTTTGATCCCTATGATCAAATTTATTAAAGTTCTGTGGTGCCCTAAAATTATCCACCTGTTTCTTTTTATTACCTGATACTTCTGCTTGGGCCGCTTGATACCTTTCTGCAACATTTAGCAACTCACCCAGTCTCTCTGCACCTTGTTCCATGAGAAACTTTCTCAGGTCTGGAGCCATGGACTCTCTTAATTGTTCTATAAGGATTATTTCCTTAAGATCTTGGGTTTTCCCCAGAGAAGTCCATTTCTCCAAGTATGTCTCTATCCGTGCAGAGAACTGGTGATAGGTTTCACCTGACAGTAGTTTAGCATTCCTAAATTTTTTTCTGTAAAATTCTGCGTTCTTCTCATATCTTAACAAAAGAGCCTGCTTTAGCATGTCATAATTTTCCTGATCATCTCTGTGCATTTTGGCAAAAACTTCATAAGCTGCCCCACGAAGTCCTTGAGATAACTTTAAGCTCCACCTTTCTCTCTCTAACCCATATGTGGTAGCTAATAATTCGTATCTATTTATATAGCTCTCAATATCATCGTCTTTCTCAACAAAATGATCTAAATGAAAGTTCATAGCTGAGGTTGAGGCTCCCTGAGTAGCAGTAGCATCAGAGGCAAAGGGACTGGCACCATTTTCAGGAGCATGGCCCTGAAACTCAAACTCCCTTAGTCGTAGCTCATGTTCCCTTTGTAATCTCTTCTCCTCCTTTTCTGCTTCCCTTTCTGCAGCTAATCTCTTCTCTTCCCTTTCTGCAGCTAATCTCTTCTCTTTTACCTTTCTGCCTTTTGTTCTTCTACTTGGAGCCTCTTAATCTCCCTATCAGCCTCCAATGCTTTAGCCTCTTTGTCAGCCTCAATCTGCAACCTCTTAATTTCTTTTTCAGCCTCTAACCTTCTTTCGGCCTCAAACCTTCTTTCTTCGCGTTCAATAAATTTGTCACATTCAGTAGTGACATAGGTAATCATAACTTGCCCATCTAATCCCAACTCTTTTGCAGTCTGTACAGCCGCAGATCGAAATTTGGCCAGGTCCGCCATTTTATATCAGGTAATTAAATAAAATATCTAACTAAACAATATAATCTGTAATTATATATCCAATGGACAAAACAGGCACCAAGAGCTCAACCTTATTTACTTCCACCCAAGGATACCTTTTAACTTTTTATATTCCCTGAAGTGAATTACCCCCAATATTTATACTAGTAAAGGATTCAATATCCCGGACCGGACCCCAATATATGTGGTAAAGTGGGATGATATAAATATTTATAGGGACTTAGTGTACTGACTGAGATCAGCTGTGAAGGTATCTGTATCTAATATGTGTAGTGTTTTACAGATAACCTTACTTACTGCCACATATTTATATCTCAGTCAGAATTATTCTGGAATATTGTGTTGGCAACGTTATATGTCTAGGGTTATGCAAATGATGAAGTGTAAGTCACCACAACAACAAACAGATAAACAATTTAATTATTCCATCACACTTGACAATACTGTGACCCTCACAAACAGTCAACACTCTAGAAGACTATCTTAAAAGATTCAATGTTAAATTGCAGATATGTACATATGTATTGATTTTCTCTACAATAGTGATCCTGATTCAACTACACAGTGAACCAGGCAATATAATAACATGTAATTTCAAATATTATGTACACAGATATAAATGTGGTCTTTGCATTGACATACAATATTAGTATTCTATGTGTGTGAGTTGTGATGTGGTAATATGAGGTAATACTGGTTTTGTTCTTCAAGATAGATTCTTATTAGACATCATGACTGCATGTGCTTGTGTATGTTTGGAACTAGTATTGGAGATGGTCTCAGTTCCGAACATTAAAACAATTAATTGCTCCTCTTTAATTAAGTTAGTGTCATTTACGAGGGGTACATAGTGTTGAGCTCTTTTGGCCACAGTGGGCTTAACTTTCGTGATGGCGGCAGGCAAGGACTCCTCTGCTCGACTATTCACTGTTTCTGAAGACACCTCACTGGTTACTATAGGGACCCAAGAGTATGTTGTAGCCTCTGGATTCAGCAAACGCTGAGACCAGGTGCGGCTTCAATAACTAGGACCACAGTTCCTGAAACAAGAAGGATGTACCTCCTACTTCAGAACCAATTTATACTATCTGGCTAGACTGAGCACAATACATCACAAACACAGAGTTCAGAGCTTTAGTTTAACTGCTATCTTCTTCTGAAGCAGCTTACTCCAGTATTAACCTCCTTAATGGTTACTACGCCTCTGCACTTTCAGCTATTAGTCCTTCCATATCATAAGGTAGGTGTCAGTGTACTATCTGGTAATTCCATGTAGTGTTACTTTTCTCCGACACCTTCTGTTCAGGTTGGAGCACTATATATATATTATAGGCCTTGCCTCTTGTTCGCTACTGAACTGCACATATATACAGACATAAATTATCAATGTACATTCAATTTTCATTAAAAAGAGATCAAATATTTCAGCCTACCACAATTCATGGAAATAAACACAGATACGTTGACTAGCACTGAATGTAGGCACAAATACTGGCACAAATTCCCATCTGCTTATGTTCCAGGCTTTTATTTAGCAAAAATATGAGCTGGCTTCAACGCACTGTTGCTTTATCAAGCTTATTTGAACTAGTGGTCTCGAACTAACGCTATCAATTAACTATATTAACAGACCTAACCAATCAGGCCATCTCTACCCAATCGTTTGAAAAAAAGTACTCTTACTTCCGTCTCCCCTGACAACAAAAGATAGCATTTATAGTCCGACTAATCGTGTTTAGCCTTACATATCATTCCATCCAATCAATTCAAATGTAACTTGTGGCCTATTTCCGTACAATGGCGGTTTAAAATTCTTTCACTGAGCGACTCCGAGTTTTTAGGTTGTCTGACACCCTCATTATTTTCTTTTGCCTATAATTTATTAATTCCTGGACTATTTGCGTAACACTTAACATATTCTGTGTCAGCAAGCCCTAAGGAATCCAAATATCTCAATCTAAGGGAGCTAGGTGGCTGCGTTCAAAATGTGCATTTTCTACCACCTCCTGTTCACTTCAATCCCCATGTGGTGTCTGGGTACTGTCATGTTTTCAAACGTAAATCCATCTAATGTCATCTTTCCTAATAAGCGTTTTCCAGGTTTTTTAAAACCTAACTCTGGGAAGGGTAGTGTTTTTATCACTGTCCGTCTGAAAAAAAGTTAGTGCATGTGGCCTTACACGCGTGATAGTAGTAATTGTATATCGCGTTACGCTTGTTGGGGGTGGCATTAATAGCGAGACGCGTGTTTAGTGTTGCATGCGTTCCTGATTTTCAGCCCTCCCTTCTTTCCATCCTACATCCATCTGTCCATTCGTAGTGTAATTAATTTAGGTCATACGCAGTGTGCCTCTCAATGTTTTTTCTTAGAAATGCAATACCCGTTTTAATGTGTTGTGGAAACGCTTGTATTATGCAGTGGCTTATATTTAACGTGGAAACGTTACAATTTGCAGACGAAGCATAAAACAAAGGGGATTTCGAGTACTGTCATTGTGACAGACCTGTTCTTTACCATTCTTCTTCCTTTTATAGAATTTATTTGTTAGGCTTTACATTTACCTGATAATTTATATATGTGGATTAGAATATTTCACGACAAATACATGTGAAACCCTATCAAAGGCTTTTTCTTGATCTATGGACATTATTGCTGCAGGTGTGTTTTTGTCATGCGTGTATTGAATGATATCCCGAATGAAATGTGTATGTTTGTTTACGTTTCTATTTTTAACTCCACATTGTTGATCCTGATGGATGAGTTTATGCATAAAGGGTTGTAGTTTTAATGTTAAGGCCTTGGCAAGAATTTTGTAATCTGTATTAAGGAGAGAGATTGGTCTGTAATTTTGCATGTATTTCTTATCTGTACTTACTTTGTGTATTAATGTTATGTAGGACTGGTTTAAACTAGCGGGGAGTTCTTCTTTCTTAAAAGCTTCGTGAAGTGTTTTTAAAAGGAGAGGTCCGAGTAGGTGAAAAAATTTCAAGTAGAATTCCACTGATAGACCGTCAGGACCAGGGGTTTTTTGTTTTTGTAGTGTGTTTAAGGCGGACTGTAGGTTGTTTATTGTGAGAGGCTCATCCATAATGTTTTTCTCGTAGTCATTCAACCGTGAGCTGTAGGCTGGGGAGAATTGTTCTGTTGGTGACTGTGTAGGGTCCTGAGTGTATAATTGCGAATAAAACTCGTGAAAGGCTTGGGTTATTTCCGGGGTGGTTGTTAATTCTTTGTTTTCTTTATCAGCAATTTTGTGCATTTGTCTGCTCTTTTGTATGTTTTGTTCTATTGCTAGAAATTGTTTACTCGGTGTCTCTTGTATTGGGGCGTATGGTCTGGTTCTTGCTTGAGCCCCGTTAAATGTGTACTGGTCATACTTTGATATTTCTTCTTGTAGTGAAAAAATTTGTGGGGCGTTTCTGTCTAACTTTTCAGTTAGAAATAGTGCTTTTCCTAGCATCTGTTTTTGTTTTTTAATACTTTTTTGTATGAACGTTGCAATAGACTGTGTTACTTCTTTAATTGTTCCTTTTAGCAAATTCCAGTATTGTGTTATGTTTTCTGTTGGTACATTACTGGCGTAGTCTTGAATGAGTTTTGCCACAGTTTTAACATAAAATTCATTTTGTAATAGAGAATTGTTAAACTTCCAGTGGGGAGATCTTTTCGTAAGGTTTATATGTTCTTTTCCGTTGACCGTTAGAAGGACTGCTTTGTGATCCGAAAAGTTGGTAGTATGATTTATATTTCTTATTTTATTAATGGTTTAACTACTATGTATATAAAATCTGTCCAGCCTCGAAGAACTTCCAAAGGGGCGTGTTCTATCTGTGTATGTTGTTTCTGTTCCTTTTGGGTATTTTTTCCTGTATGCGTCTGATAAGTCGAGTTCCTCTAAGATATCTTGTAGTATGTCTATTTGTTTATGTTCTGTCTTTCTTTCTTTGTTCCTTGACTGTATTTTCGCTCCTACTCTATCCATTTCATGTAATACTAAGTTAAAATCTCCTCCTATTATGACTCGATTTCCTTTATAATGTTGAGTTACCGTATCAGACAGTGTTTGGTAGAAGTGAAATTGTCGTGTCCTGACTGCTGGGGCATAGACGTTTATTAAGGTGTGTGTATCTGTGTGCTCGTTTGAATTTCTTATTTGTATTATTGCAAATCTACCTTCTCTATCTTTATTTTTATGTGTTATTTCCCATTGATCTGAAGTCTGTAAGATAGCTACTCCTGTGTGTGATGTTCCTAGGCTAAAATGTGTATCTCGTAAACCTAGGATTGTTGTGATGCGGTTTGCACGTGATTCATCATTTACAAGGGTTTCTTGTAGAAAAACAAAGTCTGGTTTGTATGTTTGTATTAGGGCTACAATTGTATCTGTCTTATTTGCGAGACCTCTCACATTGAGGGTCATAACGGTTAGAATGCTTGTCATTGTTGGGAAGAATTAATTTTGTTGTGTTTATTTAAACCGAATTCTCTAGTACATAGTATAATACAAAGTTTCGAAGTTATGAGGGTATGAAAAACAAACATTACCTTCATGAAATCCATACAGACACTTGCATATACACCTGTGCTTATATATTTAACTATGTATCTATTCATACTTATATCTACACAACTTGAGTGTGCCCAAGAGGGAATTGTGAATGTATAAAGATAGATCAGTAATGTTTTTAAATATTCACGAGTTCCCTTTCTGTCCGTTCGCATCGTCCCTTTACCACACCACGTTCTTAAGTGGGAGTTCATTTTGTATGTTTCAAAAAGTCTGAGTTTGTATAAGTGCGTTTTCGTTGTCATCCATCCTTAAGGCAGTTTCATCACAATTTGGGTCGTAGTAACCTTCTTCAGCTGTGAGGGTAGCCCAGGGAGGGGAGGTGTAATGCTTGAAAGGCGTGTCTGGAGCCGAATCACTTGAACTATTCTTTTCTTTCTGTATGCTGGGGTGACTAATGCTGGTCCCTGGCATGGGTTGAGAAGATGGCTGTGTTGTTCTCCTGATTTTCGTCTGTGTGGTTTTCTTTTTGTTTTGTTTTCTCTTGTTGACAAATAATGTGAACCTGTCATTGGTATTACTTTCAGAATCCGATTCTGACAACAAAACGTTATTTATGTTTTCTGAAGAGTTGTTGACAACTGGCAGGATGGTTGTTTGGGTCTCCTGTGTCGGTGGTACAGGTTGTACCTGTTCTGTAGTTTGTTCCTTGACAGGAGCTGCATTGAGAGTCGCTACCTGGGTTTTTTTCCGGGGGCATTGGTTAACCCAGTGATTATCTTTCCACACATCGCACATGGTGTGCGTCGACCTGGGATAGTGACGAAGACTTTCAGGTTTTTCTCCTGGCCTTGTGATTGTAATTTCATGTTTATATAATGGGGAATGTCTCTTGTTGGGTTATACAGAACAGCCCACTTATCTGACGCATTTTGAATTTGAAAGGCCGCGGCCTCTTTATCCCCCGTGATAGAGGCAACGATTGAAAGTACTGCTTCTTTTTTAATCGTGGGGGGTAGCCAGTTCAACACACCGTTTGCTTTCTCCTTTTCTTGGTGTTCAATGATGATGGACATTTTTGGGTTGTCCCACTCGAACTTTTTGGCATGTAAATTCTTATAGTGGGTGATATGCGCCGAAGTGGTTAAAGTCGCGTACCACTTTAAGGGGTCAGCAAAGCGATAAAGGGCTGCGATGCCTCTTGGGCCAACTCCTGCTGGTCCAGTCAAATTACTTGAAATAAAAGAGTACGACGCCCTTGCTGCCTGTGGACCGGAGGTTGTTAACACCAGCGTACCAGGTCTGTGGAGTAAACCACCCTCAAAAGCCTCATCCATATTTAGAGTAATTTCTGGAATTTCCATGTTGGATTGTTATTTGTCTAAACCAATATCCACTAGGAAAGGAAACACACACTCTCGCACAAAAATCAGCACGAGAAATCAGAGTAGAAAGCACAAGTAAATCCAAACCTATGTTACTGCAGCTAAAGTCTCAAATCCATGCTTGCGCATTGAATTTTCAACTGAATTTATTCGAGGAGCGTCAATCTTTTATAGACATTCAATAATGTGGTCAGAGAGTTTTGTGTTCAGTAAGTTTCACGGGATTCTCATGAACCTGTCACGAGGTATTGTCAAAAATGTTGTTTGGACCTTGACCTCTTTCATGACCTCACGAATCATGAGGTGAGTACAATTCAGATAACCATGAGAAGTTAATGACCAGGTGGACACAGTCGATAGGTTGACTGATGTCCAATCAGCGAATTTCTTTTATAAAAGTAACACCAAATAAGTTGCGTTTCTTTTTTTGAACAGTAAAATTAGGAATACGTGAAGCCTACTTGTAACTTGGTATCTCTGACGGAGGGTATATTTCCTACAACACCACTAGCAGAGCAGTGACAAATATTGAAACTAAATGTTGTTTAACCAAGTGTTAACTTAACTTACAGGACAACATCTTAATGCAGATCACAAACAAATTGAACTTTAGTCACTCGGTAGAGTCACTTAAATCTGTGGGGATATAGCGTTTTTAATTATCGGAGAGTGGGATAATTAGAAAGGTAAATAGCTGAAAGTTCTTTATTTTCTCCCTTTGTTCCCAGAGATTTACAGAGAAGAATTCGAACAGAGGTTCTCAAATTATTAGATGCTGATAGAATCAATAAATGTTTTTGATAGGAAAAAAATAAAAATCAGGACTGATATGAACTGTAAAGTGCATTTGTTTATATGTCTATATTTATTTGTTATCTTGGTGGAGGAAATTGTATAACTCTGATATAATCTTATTAAAACCATTATATCTCATTGAAGTAATTGGTCAGCGATTTAGTTTATTGGTGTCAGAGAAATAGTAAGTTGTTGTTAGTGACTTGCTGGTTTGATGTCAGTGGATCCATTAGTTATTGTTTATTACCTGGTTGGTGTTCGTCAATGACTTAATACGTGCGACTGAAATATGAAGTGTGTGTCAACAAATTAAGGTGATAAATAATATAACACTAAGTCAAACATCACTTGCCAAGTAACATCACACAAGTACTTGCATTCTCCTCCTGACGAACGAGCCTACAGTGTTGAGGTTGCCCTAGTCTCAATAGACTAGTGGTAATCATCATCTGAGGCAGGTAGCCTGTCAGGACACTGGACATAACTGTTACGTATAAGTGAACTCATACATGAACATGTATCCTGTACCTCGTCGCTTAATGGCTACAATAAGCTCAGATGAATGAAGATAAGGCACTAGCCGATGCCTTTTTACACGTATACTTGACTTGGGGTCGTTAACACATTAACTACCGAATTGAAAAACACACTGTGGCCGAATTAAATTTTTTTCCCATTTTCATCCTGTAGGCGTTTGCACACAGTAAGCTGTAGTTTTCGTAATTGTTTACATATTTTTATGAATTACACGTCATTTTAAAGATAAATGAATGTACTATTACAATAAACACCGGTTGTAACTCTAATAGAGGTTGTTGCTATTAAACGGCCCTCCGATGGCCAAGGACTTGCAATATTTTCACAATTATAACTGCTTGCACCCCATCTCTATTAAAATCACAATTTCAATCAATGTGCACACCGTTTTCACTCTTGTCCTCGTCACTAGATCTATCAGTCAATTGTTGAAACAAGTTTCTATCCTATTCAGCCGTTAGACGAGATGTACACGCATTTTTTGTAGTCCTATCACAAGTTGCCACGGTAAACAGTTTTACACGATTTGGTAACTAACCCAAAACGTTGAAAAATATGAACATAATATCAATTTTCCAGTGTTCTACAACAACTATGCTTTGGGAATTTGTTTTCCGGTGGCAACTTAAAATCTCGAACCAGGTCAGAGAGTGTTTCAGTACATTTTTCATTCGTTTCATTACTAAAATTAGATTGGCGCTCTGAGCGGCTTGCGGTCCAAATGTGATTATTTTGTGAGCCACTGACAGCGGCTTGCGGTAGTTAATTTTAACTTTAATTCCCTCTCTGACTCCGTGTGTTCAGTTTCCTCAGATATTCCGGATTTCCTTATTTAAAATTATAGAGATTTCCTGGGCTGTTTAGTAAGTCCTGATAAATACTCCAATAAAATGTCTGGTCTGATAAAATGGAATTCTGAATTCTAGGCTTCACTCTGGCAAGGTCTGGTTGTGTCGTCTTGGCAAGCGATCTTCACAGTGTCTTAACACTGAAGCGTGTCACGTTATATTTCTGTCCCACCCCCGCATCTGTTTGTTATGAAGCTAAGTATCAGCAACTAGACAAATACGCTGGCGATTTTAGTGTTAATCGGTAGCGGCCAAGGGTGGGTACACGAGAATATGCCTGTCGTTAATATTATCTCTGCCGCTACTTGCAAAGTTTTAGGGAAGGGACGGGTAACAACAGACTTATCAGTGAGAGGAATGTAAGAAGGAAAATACAAAATATCTGCTAAAGTGGTCAGAGAAAGAAAAGGGTGCGACTCGGAAAAATTGCAATAAAACCAGTACAAAAATGTAACTGATTACTGCCGTAGTCAAAGAAAGATCGGAAAGAGGTCGCCCCAAAATCCATCTTGTGACAGTTGTTTTACATGTTTTAGTCAACCAATATGAGACTTAGCACAAATACGCTCCATACTAAAATAAAAACTGTTGTCGGATCGAAGTGTTTATTTCTTAGCAAAAGTTTGATTTATTGCAAATAATGTGGTATCATTAAGAAAAAAAAAACGGTTACTATGTGTAGGCAAAAAATGTTTTATATCTTACGTTTTGACAAAAGTTGTAAAATATAATGATAAACATTCTTTTTCAATTTGATAATGATAGATTAATGAAAAAAAATTGCCTTAGCAAATTGAAGTAGAACAATAGATTTCAACATGGCCACGATTTCCATGGTAAGCAGAGATCTGATACCATCATACTCTCCATTATATGTATCTATGATTGAAGTAGGTTAAGTCTGCACATTTGTATTGAAATCGTATAATTAGCAATGAATACAGCATCTCACTGTAGCTCATCCCCATAACAAATATTTTCTGCTATTTACATAGGATAAAACAATGCTCTATATGATCAACGTCTTTCCTATTTTCTTACTCTGTTTTTACGTTCGTTCACTTATTTGATACCTTCAGTATACTCGGACCCGCAGAGTGAAGCTCTACGTGTATCATATTCTTCATAACCTATAGTTTAAAACCGCTTGCGAATTACTAATCTGCACCTGCGGCATGAAACTATCATTCAAACATTTCGTCGTACTATATAGATCGTGAGAAATCACCATCTCAATTTTTATTTATTGTCCGCATCCACAGAATGGAAATGTAATTATAGAAGCTCACAAACTTTATAATTTGAGACCCACCACTAACTTAGCAGCTCACATAATCATCATTTGTAGAATGAAAGCGTTGATTATACAATATCTTTAATCTTCACAACTTGAGAATCTTCTCTCCTACTATCTTCACTTATAAAGTTAGCTATTCACTACAGATCCTGTACTTAAAGAATATTCATGTTCTAAAATTGTTGTTTCTAATAAACTGTCACTAGGTATCCAGTGGTTGTCACTAACACTCTAGTCACACAATCTGATAATGTAGTGTGGACCTACAATATTAATTCTACATTCTAACTCTCATCTCTACTAGTCCTCTCTCTCTCTCTCTCTCTCTCTCTCTCTCTCTTTCTCTCTCTCTCTCTCTCTCTCTCTCTATTTTTCTCTGTCTCTCTCTTAGTCTCTGTGTCTCTCTCTATCTCTCTCTCTTTATATCTCTCTATTTCTCTCTCTGTCTCTCTGTCTGAATCTAACTGCACGAACATGAATATTTATATTCCTGCCTCGGGATGCCTGTTCTCACCGTATTTGTAATTATTTAACAGATGTCACATTTAATCTAATGTTAGCTGACAGATGTCAAATTTAATCTAATGTTAGCTGACAGATGTCAAATTTAATCTAATGTTAGCTGACAGATGTCACATTTAATCTAATGTTAGCTGACAGATGTCACATTTAATCTAATGTTAGCTGACAGATGTCACATTTAATCTAATGTTAGCTGACAGATGTCACATTTAATCTAATGTTAGCTGACAGATGTCACATTTAATCTAATGTTAGCTGACAGATGTCACATTTAATCTAATGTTAGCTGACTTTGCCAGTCTAGAATCCGGCCGCACTCAAGACCACTTCTAACTCACCTGTACAGATATTTCAAATTATATTCTTTGTGATTAATAACATCATAGAAAAGTTAAAGACGTTTTCTGAAATTTGTGAGAACAACTGCATCTCTTTTCTTATGCAAACATCGCAAATGACAAAACTGTCAATCAATTTCACTTTGAAAGCCAGTCTACCCGATTCGTCAGAACAATCACCGTGTCTTAATTTGTACTACCTAACCTCGTACCGCAATTGGTTCAGTTTAATTAAACGCGGATTTAATCGTAGTGAATAATTGTCAACGTCTATTAAATTTATGAAATTAATAATAATGTCTTTGATGCGTGCCGTCTATAATATATAATGAGAAGTATCCGTGGCCAAAGTACAAACTATGGGTATCTGACAGACACGTATCACGATAAAGTCAGTGAGCTAGAAACAATTCTTGAACAGATGACGATGTACAGTTTTAATTTCACTTGTGACATAGCTCCATCACATAATTATGAACCCAATGTGATAGGAATAGGAGATAACTGAGATAGGAATAAGAAAGGATAATTATTGAGTAGCAGGACTTAGTTATACGTCATGTGTGACACGAGAAGTCCGTGCGCTGACTGAAGAGTTGGGATCACTCTTCACTAGTCGTCAGCTGAGAACAGGTTAGGGAGAGACTAACTGTAACCACCATCTACCAAGTTATGGCCAGCTCAGGTACCATGTTGTTTATGGTTCCGCTGCAGCGTGCAAAAGAGAAGAAGACTGATGAAAGATGTTTCCATAACAAATAGTTTTCATGTCGAGCTGTGTCCAGTAGATCGCCAGCATATATCGCCAGCAGTTTATTCTGGTATGTAAACACTCGTATAATTAACCGAGCGCAGATAGACAAGGACAAGTGTTAGAATAAGGGTCCAGTGTCGGACGTGTAGGCAGTTTACAAAGAACAGTTTATGGCTAAGAATAAGTTACCAGTACTGGTGGTGACCCAGACAATACTTAGAAGCTTAATTTAATAGATTGAGAACAGTCCATTAATCAGTAGGGATGTGTAGTAGTGATGGGTAGATAGAAAACCAAAGTAGACAGCAGAGATCCTGAGTTAATCAAGAGATAATAAAAATAGTTCCTGACCAGTGCAGTACGTGCTGTAGAAGTGTCAACAATGAAGTCTCATATGTTATATTTATTGATAATCAGGCTCGGAGATAGCCAATTTGTGAATATGTTCCTTGACAACAAATAAAGAACTTTTGTGTCAGCTCTGAGTCATCAAGTCATTCCAGGCATTGTAGTTGTCAGATAATTTAATCTCATTCAGCAGTCACAGGAGCAAGGTAGGCCACAAAGGTACGGCGCATACAATTACAGCCAGCGTACATAAGACAGGGACATTAACGATCATCATTAGTACAAGAATGTATACACAGTAGTGTCAGGTTGTAACAAATAACTACACAAGCACAGAACGTGGGTTGCAACTATCACAATATAATAAACACTAAGGACTTAGAGAAGTTTGAAACTGTTGAGGAAATATACAAACCACCTTGGATTGAAATTAAGGAGGGAAGGTTTATCGTACATGTTGAAATGGATGCATATGATGTAAATAGATGAAACATTGTTGCCATATTTGCTTGTTGATCTTGAACAGTTCAGCTTCAAATAAACTTCACTTTAATTGTCAAGGCTGTTGATGGATTACTTAACAGTTGGATAGGTTAAATGTTATGTACTTGTTTGGTACATCATCACTACTATTGTCTCCCATCAAAACATCTCAAAAGAGGAACGAACCAACCTGGGTCCAAATAGATTGAAACCAAGAAAGTAATACCTCTGGCGGACTTTAAGCCAGCCAAGTTCTAACTTGGAATATACAAGCAGTAAAAAGAAAAACTATTAATACGTGCCCCGTCACAAGTCCGTTCACTATCAAACGCTCTTCTGGCATTCATACAATATTTAATCCCATCGTACACTTGACATCTTCGTTACTATATATATATATAGCCTACAATGTTTTTCCTGCTTTGTACGGTCACTAGGGCATCAAGATACAATGATGAGGTGTCCTTAGATTATTAAATTATTCTAAGTCAGGAAGTATATATATATATATATATATATATATATATATATAATATATATATATATAATATATATATATATATATATATATATATGTATATATATATATATATATATACATATACTTCCTGACTTAGAATAATTTAATAATCTAAAAACACCTCATCATTGTATCTTGATGCCCTAGTGACGGTACAAAGCAGGAAAAACATTGTAGGCTGCAGTAGTTCATACAGATACGTCCGCTCACATTACAACACAAGCTGCATCTCCTCTAGCGGACGATCACCCACCTCTGCTTCAAAATTCACATCTGCCTCTACACCATACAGATATGATGTCACTTCCGTTATTATTGAGTAATTCCGAATACAATTGTCAGAAAAGGAGCCATGTCGAGCTTACTATACTGAAGCACATTAAAAACGCACCACTATTATATATACTGATGCTGAGAAGCTGGAAAAAAGTGTGGGAATGGATTTGTCCCGTGTTTGTCATGAGGTAGAGAGCGAATGGCTGCTGGAATGGAAAGTGCATGATTCAACCCACGGGTTTGTGCCCAGACTACATGAAAACAATGAAAGTTACATGTGCAACACGATTCCCAACAGCTATAACCCTGCAAATGTGTACGCTTTGTGGCAGTATACTCGGTATAAAAAGGCCGTTGAGACAAAACACCCAGTACATTTGCTTGAAATGCCACGACTATCTGAAAACGACCGCCAACGAGCCTTTGGTATGTTGGATACCGGAATGAGCTAGCGGGCTATTGCCAGAAGGATGAATTGCCACCACAGCACTATTGTACGTCTCAATGAACGTTACGGAACCACTGGCAGTGCCCGGGATAGACTTCGGAGTGGCCAACCACGAGTTACTACCCCTGTGCAAAATCGTCATACTGTGCTGAGTCACCTAAGGAATCGTTCTCTCCCGGCAAGTCAAACAACAAGAGCAATAGTGAGTAGACGTGGGCAAGTCTCTCGAATGACAGTCATACGACGACTCAGAGATACAGGCCTTACTGCAAGACGACCTTATGTTGGGCCAAACTTGACTCACAGACATCGTCAGCAGCGCCTGCAATGGGCAGAGCAACATGTCAGATGGACTAGACTGCAGTGGAATGCTGTCCTATTCACAGACTAGAGCAGATTCAACATATCCTTTGCTGATGGACGTATGCGGATTTGGCGACGGTATGGAAAGTGCTTTGCAGATTGCTGTGTTCGTCAGCACAACCGATTTGGAGGTGGCAGTATTCACATTTGGGGAGGATTCAGTTTTCACCATCGCTTGCCTCTTCACGTCTTTCGTGGAAATGTTAATGCTATGACATATCGAGATGAGGTTCTGTATGCATTGGTTGCTCGTGCGTTCACAAATTATCCAGACTTGCAGCTTCTCCAGCAGGATAACGCACGTGCGCACACCGTATGCATTACGCAGCAATATCTACAGCAGCAGAACATTGTGACGATTGATTGGCCTGCCCTATCACCAGACATGTCCCCTATAGAACATCTGTGGGACGAGCTTGGACGCAGAGTTTACAGGCAAGGTTCTCCAGCTTATTTGCAACAGCTCGAAGCTGCTCTTACACGTGAATGGGACTTGTTCTCCGGAATTTCCTTCAGAGACTTGTGCGTTCCATGCGGAGCCGCTGCCAAGCTTGTTTGCAAGCACACGGTGGACATACCAGATACTGAGGATAGTGTGAATGAATTTTTTTATTGGTTGCATTTTTGGTTTTCTCCCTTGCCTGCACAGAATGCAATGAATTTCATAACAATCAAATGTACAAATTAATGACCAGCATGGATTCATAAGAAAATGAATAAAGATTCCAAATATGTAAACTTGTAAACACTTATATTTACATTTTACACTCTGTTCCTGGATTATACAGGTGGTGCTTTTTTAATGTGCTTCAGTATATAATACCTACGTAATCGTTATGAATTTTAATCATAAACAGTCGTTTAAAACGACCATTTTCTATCATTTATTTGGTTTTTGGTTTTTGTTTTAAAGACTATCTTCATTGCACACGGACAACTCCATCAGTGCTCCGATCTCCTCCTTTAGATCATACAAGGAGGATCTCAGCACAGTACACGAACTCCCTAGCACCGGCGAGAATCCCAGTGTGTGACAAAGTTATGTAAATATATTACATGAATTCACACGTTTCTGCTTCCACGTGTTTTCCACCTTTGCTTGCTTATTAATATTCACGTTTCGTGAAGGCATGCGCTTCAATATCTGTCGAACTCATATTTTAGCCACGCCTATTTTCTTTCTCTCTATGTCTTACAGACACTAGGAATGTTTACAAACAGACCTATTAGCTAGTCCTGAGCCGTTAACTGTATTACCACGCGAACGATTGGGCAATCGCTGAATAGTGACAGATCAGAGAATGAGTCGTCTAATGGTAAAATCAAGGGCGATAAATCAAAAGTCGTACTTTTTGTAGTTACATTGGGTCAGGGGGAATTAATCTGAGGAAAGGGGAGATAATCACAGTTCCCCCCCCCCCCCCCCCCACATCCGTTTTGTTCTGAATTTAATTAGCTACAGTGAGAGACGCCTGATCAAAAGCAAGTCCGTTCGCTAGCAAAGAGTCTGCGGTCGGCTTAAGTGTGAAATAAAACTGATTCATGAATCGATCGCAGAAATCCCCAAAATCTGGGCGAAGGCGCTGTATCTAGCACTGACTAGCGAATTTCTACCTATTTTATATATATACCTGTTAAGTCATAATTTGTTAGTAGGAGTTAAGTGTTAAAGATTTTTATGTACGGGGATGTTTTTTCTAGTAAGCACGTTTAAAAGTAATGAGTTGATTTTTGTTTGGATACTTTTTGTACGCTAAGTGTTTCTTGAACATTGCTCAACTGAGTAGGCGTTAGTCTTTAAAAAAAAAAAAATAAAGAAACTATTCGAATGTTCCTAATAGTAGTTTGGGGAAAGATAAGGATGAGCTGAGCTCAAATGTTAAGCAAGTTAGTTCACGCACGAGCGATTTCGCTGAGCTGTACTGAGAAACAGTTATCTCAGGCATTAGGGGATCTGACAGAGCTTCGAGACAGGTGGTTTTTTGTCTCGTTAGTGTGATCAGACTATGTGATTGTAGGGAAGAGTTTCTTTCCCAATTGATGGATATTTTTCCAAGATATTATTCAAATGCCAGGGATTACGTTGGCTCTTGTTATCTAATAAGAATTGCGATGTACGCAATCTTTTTCCCTCTGATGGATGTTTGTTCCTATGGATTTATTGTACTGAGAGTTGCTGTGTATGCAACCGTTTAATGGATATTTATTGCATGGATTTACTGTACTGAGAGTTGCTGTGTATGCAACCATTTGATGGATATTTATTGCATGGATTTACTGTACTGACAATTGCTGTGTATGCAACCGTTTGATGGATATTTATTGCATGGATTTACTGTACTGAGAGTTGCTGTGCATGCAACCGTGTGATTGATATTTATTGCCTGGATTTACTGTACTGAGAGTTGCTGTGTATACAACCGTTTTGCTATGGATTGTACCCGTAGTAACCTGTGACTATGTGCTGTTCCTGATGTCTACGTTTACTGCGTCAATAAACTGTATATTGTGAGCTGTAAACCATTGGTCTTACCCGTTGGTCTATTCTCTAACTATCGTTACTGTAGTGTGGATGAGTGCAACATAAACACACTTAAAGTGCCCATGACATTCGCCAATATCTATGCATATTTACACGACTGTCGGCCACCTGTAAGCCCGACCAAGGCTGATTTTATTTATCAGCGAATGTGTTAACTTTTGTCTAACCGTGCCACCAACCACAAACATTCAACACCAATAGAAGTGTCTACTGATCCTGTCTACGCCAGAAGAACACGACGCACCATAAGTGATGGCCTGTGTGGTCTACTGATGTTGTTAAAGAAAACAAACTTTAACAATAGCCCAGCTTTTAAAATCATTTATCGAGTAGCCTCAGAAAGTTCGGAACATCTAGCTTCGAATTATAGACCATTTTTAAAGTGGAATTCTTAGTGTTTCGATTGGAGAGTTTCTTTTTCTGTGTTGCGGTAATTATATTTAATAGCATTTTGAGTGATTTAATTGTTAAGTTCGTCATTTTATATGTCACAAGGATTTACTGTGTTAATTGGCTAGCAGATTAAAATATATATAGCTAATTCTTCCAGCCGTAACGTAAATTTGCTGTTAACCAGTAGGAGATATTTTAATTGACTAGTAAACGCACTAGGCGAAGTCGTACTGACAATATATATAATATTATCTCTGATCCATTATGTGCAATTTTGTAAATGATTAGCGCTTATTTCACGGTTTTTTAAAACGATAAAATTAGATATACACTTGTGGTTTCTAATTAAATCTAATAACCGAGTGGCTATTAAATTATACCGTTACGCGGGTTAGGATAGATACTGATATTGTGATTAAATCTTATGTATTTTCTTCCTAAAATCCAGTACGGATCACAACCCAAAACTACCAGCGGCCTAAATCTGAGAAAACGGGTCTAAGTCTACGTCCAATAGACGCAAAACAAACATTCTTATGCAAATAGCGGGTCTTCGAGGTTGACCTGTTCGCCTCTCGTGTTTTTACCCAGAAAGAGAGAGAGAGAGAGTACCAACAAAAGACGATAAGAATAATTGTAACTAGACCTATAGCTATCCATATTTCTCTTTTCCATTTTCATATACATTCAGCTCGCTGTGACGAAATTGTCAACGATTAACATTTCCCAACTACCGATCACTGTGGTGTGACAAGGATTTTTATCCCGAGAGATTTACATACCTGACATTCTTTTTAAGTATTGGAATTACAATCTAATGACACTGGGAACACTAGACGTCATAATTACTTTCCTACCTGGACTAATTGATGTGAAATAAACAGATCCAATTAACAGTAACGAAGTAAGCGTTCCCCAAATAACCGGTTTAATCACACTTGGATGAGCTGGGGCTTACTTTGCCAAAACAACCAACACTGGATTTGCTGTTTGTACCATGGAGATATGTTCCAGATGTTGTTAATCAACAATTAGGTAAGAACGAATGAACGTGGCCACTGTCTGTCTGAAGCGAGAGAAAGAAGGAGTGAATAATTCTTCTATTGTATAATCAATGTACTCACTTTGTTTTGCCTTTCTTTTGTTTGCTAATACTGTTATTTTCAGAATAGATTAATTAGAAACTGTTCTTTACAGTATAGTCACATTCTATACCATAGTGCTAATCTTTTGACCTTTTGGGGGTTAATTAACTTCTTGTGGGATCTTGTCTCAAAAGAGGGGATTGCACTTATGTGTCTATTTCTTTATTAATTCTGTAACCTATGATTTTTTTATATTTGATATTTGATACTAGATGTTGTGAAGTTTTTCTATGGTAAATAAACTTAACATAAAACTTAATTACCTGTGTTGGTCAGCTCGGCCCAATATCCCTACTCCAGTAATATAGTTTCACGTTTGTGCGTCTAATTGTCGTCACTTATCTGTGTGTGTATGTGAGTGGTAAATATTGTATATGGTAATATATACGGAAAGATAAACTGTCTGATAAACAAATTTCAGTCGTAAGATAGGCTGGACTGGAATATCTTCTCAATCCAGGGACAGACTCTATCTTTTCACCATTTCACTCATGAAATCTATTTCTTTACCTTATCTCTCACTGAGTTACCACCTTTTCCAGTTCTATTCAGACGGGACCAGAATCTATCTTAATCCCCTATCCAAAATCTACGACAAGTAGCCTCGGGCAAGTCGTGCAATGTGAATAATACGAGGTTGTGGATCAAGTTGGCAACCTCAACATGTGAAATATATTGTCCGAGAAGTCACCAGACAGGGACGTTGTGAATGATTAGTCATCTTTCTTGCAAGGGAAGCAACTGTAGTGGTGGATCCATGAGAAATATAGAGCGCAAAGAAAACATGATAATACTGATAGACGGGTCATGGTCTGTTTTATAAACGCACCAGCAGTAGTGGTCATTACTGACTTGTGTCATTTTATATTGATTGATATGTGTCTCTCTACCCCTCTCCCCAGGTTGTCGGGCGTCTTATAGGAGAACATTAAAGAGTATGACTACTACTCACTCAGTTAACTTTAAACTAGTGACATTACTTAAATCATTCCTGTCCGACAGACAGCAAGTAGTGTGGTACAATAACTCTTTGTCAAACCCAACTATTATTGACACCGCTGTTCCTCAAGGTTCTATTCTCGGCCCTCTACTTTTTTCCATTTACATAAATGACCTTCCATTACACATCAAGCACTCATCCTGCGACCTATTTGCCGATGACTGTACCATTTATACTAGTGATAAAAAGTTGCAACACACTAGAAATATTATTACAAAGCGACGCAGACAATCTTATTAAGTGGAGCATTAAAAACTGCATGCAAATATATATCATTAAAACAAAATGTATGATAATATCAACTAGACAAAAATTACAAAACTCACTGAAAACATCACTTCCGCTCTACATTGGAACCTCTTTAATTGGAAATGTAAATGAAAATAAAACACTAGGACTCATAATTGACCAACATTTAAGTTGGAATTCGCATGTACAAGCACTGACCAAACAAACGACACAAATGATGAGGAGACACGAAAAATGTACTATACATCCCAAATATAAACACATGTAGACTGTTGTTCCACAATTTGGGATGGCTGCACCATGTCCAACACTAAAAGACTCTATTCATTACAAAAACGTGCAGTGCGCCTAATTTCAGACAAAAACTTCACACAGTGTGTAGACCCACATACATATCTTAACATATTACCAATAAGAAAGCGCCTTCTCTTCAACAAAGCCAAATTTATTCACAAAAACCTATCATAGAATGCTCCAACGTATCTGTGGCCTATTTTCAAATACAGCGGAAGACGCAGTCAACGCTTAAATAAATTACACATGCCCAAGCCTAAGGCTAGACTTATTCAAGAAAAGTTTAGCTTTTTCTGCTGCTCATCTGTGGAATAATCTTCCACACGACTTAAAAGACACGCTTAGTCCATATTCATTCAATCACAGAATTCTCAAATACATCATGAGTGCAGATTATATGCCACCCTAATTTAGTTATGTTCTTAAATAATTACATAACATCATATGTAGGTTTTAAAGATAATTTTGTCCTGTTTAGTATTAATTATAATAAGGTACTGTAAATCTATGTAACTGTTATTGTACTGTTACAATGTTGGGATTTTATTTTATTATAATTTATTGTTATTTTATTATTTAAGTAATATTTAAGATACATGTGAGAATAAATGGATTCAGTATGGAAGACGAGAGAAAGGAAGGGCAGAATGTTAGACTGGCCTGCATGCCCAATTCTAAACCCTTTGAAAATAAAGTTCGTTCGTTCAGGTAATCCTAAAAGGCGAGATGTATGTGGCTGTGTGGGGGAGGCTGCGTGGGGGAGGCTGTGTGTTTGGGGGAGGCTGTGTGGGGAGCTGTGTGTTTGTGGGGGGACTGTGTGAGGGGCTGTATTGGGGGCTGTTGTTGCTGTCATTTTCGACGGAGTCATCTGTCAAGTTATTTGCCTATGTTTTATCATAAGTATAATTGTGTCTTTACCTGCGATGTCAGGTTGATTAGGGGTTGTCTTCCCTTGTTTATTCATTCATTGTGTTTTGACCTTTAGGGTAAAAAGGTTGACAGTTCGGGCGTAGGCCTATGGGAAGGTTTTTTAAGCGGGAGAGAGTTATACTTCCGGCAAGCCGGGAAGGTCCTGTTTTTCTGAAGGGACCAAGAGTCCATTGTTTTTCGGGGAGAATCTTCGAAGTAACTGCTATGGCAGTTTTCCCCAGTGAATCTCTGTGCGTCGGGATGACGACAGAATTCCTTGTTATGTTCTGAGGATTCATTTTCCAGGTAATACCGACCTTTATGCATTATTACGCTTTTCGGTGGCAGAACATGTAAAAGGATTACCTAGTGTGAACTGCAGCTCACCGATCCTCCATTTTCAGAACTTATATATTTGTGCTCGAGGTAGCCATCCAAGACTGTTAGTCTTTATATTGTCCAGAAATCCAGTGACGAAGATATATTGTGGGAACCGCAGATTGGCGGGATTTATGCCTACAATAAACATTACTGCAGGGTTGATGATAACCTATTTAACAGAAGTACACAGCCGACGTCAGCACGAGGCCTGTGCTTTCGGCT